>CM076969.1:50336887-50386887 GCA_039105355.1 Benthosema pterotum | reverse complement strand
ATTGGATCATTGGCTGACCTGCTCTACCTCCTGAGTCACACCGAGATCGAAAAGTGGTATATGGTATGCCGCTAGTGCCTCAGCGGCATATGCCGGTGGCCCAGCGGCATATGCCGGTGGCTCAGCGGCATATGCCGGTGGCATATGCCGGTGGCCCAGCGGCATATGCCGGTGGCATATGCCGGTGGCCCAGCGGCATATGCCGGTGGCATATGCCGGTGGCCCAGCGGCATATGCCGGTGGCATATGCCGGTGGCTCAGCGGCATATGCCGGTGGCCTAGCGGCATATGCCTAACCCTAACCTAACCCTAACCTAAACCTAACCCTAACCCTAACCCTAACCCTAACCTAACCCTAACCCTAACCCTAAAACGAGCGGCATTTGCCGTTGGGAAATGGTATGTACCGGTGGAACACGAGCGGCATACCACTCTAGAACCGGCATATGCCGCTGAGCCACCGGCATATGCCGCTGAGCCACCGGCATATGCCACCGGCATATGCCGCTGGGCCACCGGCATATGCCACCGGCATATGCCGCTGGGCCACCGGCATATGCCACCGGCATATGCCGCTGAGCCACCGGCATATGCCGCTGGGCCACCGGCATATGCCGCTGGGCCACCGGCATATGCCGCTGAGGCACTAGCGGCATACCATATACCACTTTTCGATCTCGGTGCTACTGTGACCTGCTCTACCTCCTGAGCCACAGCCAGTGCATGATTATGGACACACTGGCATTTATTTGTCTCTGTGTCAACCTGTGTTGACCCGTGCTATGGCCTCAAACACAAACATCTTTGTATACATGACCTTCTCCAAGGCACAGGCTGAGGGGCATTGCCTCCGGAACACAACCCAAATGGGGTGCACATAAAACCAGCAAAGCATATTGCAGTTGCAAGGAAAGAACCCCTCCCCAGTGATATCTTCAGTCAGATCAGATGTTTGGCCAAGGCACATGGAGGAGACGTCAAAGTGACATGGACGGAGATCCTCCAGCATTAGGACACTGTGTTGAAGATCTGCACATCTATCAGCGGCATGTTGCAATGATAATGACCTCCAAAGGAATACACCTGGTGCTCCACTGTAGCAGCAGGACAAAACCGTCTTGCACCTCCATTCAGAAGCACCACCCAGCAGAACATTGCTCAGACCTTACTTTTGCTTTATAAAAAAATATAGTCCTCACTGCTTATATCGGGTCAATGACACAAAGGTCACCACAGGGGTCCTTGAGGGGGGTTCCTAATACCTAAATTAGTTAATACGGTATAATAAAATGACAGGTTTGTCCAGGCACCATGGTCCCCTGCTCTGGAAGACAATGGTTACTGCTTCAGTTCAAAATGTTTTCAAAAACATTCTTAGGAGCAATGTCTAGCTGTCTTGCCATGTTGGATATCCACACCAAAGCAAGCAACGCAGATTGATATGAGCATCTCATCTGAACCAAATGGACCCTTGCGGATCCATTTAGTTTCATTTTACACTCTCAAGAGTTAAAATATTCATCATTTGAATCAGCCCAAGTCTACACAACTAGAGAATGTAGAAGATTAATGGTCATTTTGATCTGAATGTTTGTGACTGTTTTGTTTTCATAAATCCATCCTGGATTTATAGTTTTGGGGTCTGTGGGGCTAAACTGTCCTCGAATGGTGGTCCGTGGCTCAAATTGTGAATAAATAGTGGGCCCTGGTATGAAAAAGGTTGAAAACCACTGTAATAGACCAGTGAATTCAGTGTCTGACCAAACCAAGGCATGGAATAACAGTTGACTATACATTCCACAGCAGTGTCACAGTATATCTGGGTCTACAAGCAGCATGTCACACTGGTAAGGCATAAAGCAAAGTGTGAGTTAGCATGTTGCTTTGTGGGAGGAGAGAGAGCGAAAGAGCTCATTAGCTAAGTGTGTGTGTGTGTGTGTGTGTGTGTGTGTGTGTGTGTGTGTGTGTGTGTGTGTGTGTGTGTGTGTGTGTGTGTGTGTGTGTGTGTGTGTGTGTGTGTGTGTGTGTGTGTGTGTGTGTGTGTTTAATTGATGGATGGAGTGATCTTTGCCCCCTCGTGCTGACCTCTGCCTTCGCGTGAGGTGGATGTTTTATTATCCGTGACATTTTTTTAATGGATTCTCTCACATATGTAGGTGTAGGTAACACTTAATAACGCTGCGGCGCACTGCACAAAATGGCTGACGTATTGCTTCCCTTATGGCCTTTCACCTCGCTAATGGGGGGAATGGATGAAGACTATAGCTGCAGCAGCAGCAGCCGCAAGACTCCAAACCAACGTCTGAACTTTTGTTGGGCTTAAAGGAAAATTCCACCCCAAAAGGCTTTCTTAACTTTATTTGCATTTGGTTTATTTCCCCCCCAAAATATTCAGCTGTTATTTTGTGATGTCGGTTTCCTATACCCAAAAATAAGCTTAGAATGAGGCTAATGGGTGTTGTTCAAACTCACCTGTTTACATCACCCCAAAATGCATTGTTTTGCTATATTATATTGTCTCTCCACCAAGTCAATAGATTCACACTTTCACATTTGGTTCAGCAGTTGTTCAGCCATAAATCGTGTGCCACACCCCCGCCTTTTGAGACAGCTGTATGACTGCTGAAACAAAAGTGAAAGTGAAAGTGAAAGTGTGAGTGTCAACACACTACTGGCATGGTGGAGAGACAATATATAGCAAAAAAAAGCATTTTGGAGCGATGTAAATATGTGAATTTGAACAACAACCATTAGCCCTATTCTAAGCTTATTTTGGCATATAGGGGAAACAGCCATTAAATAACAACCGGACCACTTTTCAGGAATACATCAACTGCAGCTTTTTGGTGCCAGTGCCTTTTTCAGAACTTTGTCAGAGTTCCATCTAATATAATACAGTTACAGTGCAATCCATTACAATACAAGACAGTAGAGGTACACAGTGACTCAGTACAGCTTCTAAATAAAAACACCCACGGCAGCACCACTGTACCACACAAAGACAATATATCAAACCCATCCAGAATTAACTAATGGAGAGTGATATCATAGCACACACGTTGTCTACTGCGTGTCATCATGAATGAAGACTGGTTTAATTGTGTACTAGAGGATTGCAGGGCAGTGGTAGGGGAGGAGATTCTCACACACTCACTAAGTAATAACTGGCAGAGCAATGTCAGAAGAACAGCAGCAGCAGCGCCCTCTATGGGTCGACAATTCTCCCTCTTCACAATAATGTTCTATTCAAGCTGATTCCAAATGAGATATATAGGTCACCACAACTCACCAGGGAGAACTAAAAGTATTTGCACGGAGAAGATAGCCTACCATAATCAGGAGCCAGATGGAAATATAGCAATGTGTTGAGTTTATTCTTGGTGGTGCATTATGGATTCCAGAAGCAAAGGGACTAGTGAACCAAAAGGCCTGCCGTCAAGCTTGTTGTATTCAGCAGGGGGAGGACAATGGGTGTCCTGTACTTAAGCTAACAAGCGTTATAATGAACCCGCAGCCCAGCCAGAGAGACAGGCCCAGTTGAAACAATGTCTGTGATAATTCACTCTGCGGGATGACATTATAATAAATATAATCATTGTTTATAATCTAAGCGAAGCACACACGGCTATAGTGTATAATAGTATTTGTACATTCTGTATATCGAATATAAACGTCATGTTAGCAGGAAGGGTAAAGCACACCTGACGGGTTGACACCATGGTTTCCGAGGCACTTGCCCATCGGCCAAGTGCAAGTCAGGTTCTACTTGCCCTCAGGTCATGGTCACTTGCCCCCCAAAATATATTGTAAATTTTGCATTTAAGTTTACCTTCTACTTGGGTGCTTTAAACATTTCCTTTCGCAGTCGAAGACTATATTTTGTTTAAGTCACAATCAGCTACAGTAAATATTCAACTTGTAAGTCAGTGGTTGCCATAGTGGTCACAGACTCAGGGGTCTGGGACCCCAGCAAAATGACACTTTGGAACCAAATGGACCTGGGAGAGGGATAGCTAGAAAGCAGGGAAAGACGCAGAGGCAGAGTGCAATGACCACCTTCAAGACAAATATATCTTGTGTTGTGTTATAGCGCACTAAGTGGTACACTTGCCCGATCGGGCAACCAGGTAGCAGTCTTCACTTGCCCGATCATTTGTTTTACTTGCCACGGGCAAGCGGGCAAGTGTTAGGGTCAAGCCCTGCCTGAGGTGTATAACACACCCACACCCACACCCACACCCACACCCACACCCACACACACACACACACAGGCAGTGGGCACACACAGATTAGTGATTGTGTCATGCAGAGAGATAATAGGACATGCTAATCTCCATGATGATGAACAGCTTGTTGTTGCTGCTGCTGGTGGTGGTGTTGGTCTAATCTGCAGGTTAGTGCCAACAGCAGCAACTCAGTGTAAGAAGCCACCATGAGGCTTTCTCCTTAAAATAAGATATTGCTGCTGATCTTATAGTAATACAGTATGTTGGCGTCATGGTAATGTCGCTCAATACTTCAGCTCTGAGCTCAGGAGGTTAGAACAGCAGTTTGATCCCCGGCCGGCAGAAAAAAGTTAGTGTGCAAGAAGTGCTCTTAAGCAATACATCCAACACAAATTGCTTTCGATGAGCAAATTGATGCCTTGTATGTAATGTATGTATGGTAATGTATGCAGTGATGTAAATAGGTTTTCAATCTAATGAGCCCTGGGAAGCAGGGAGGGTCTTTTACATCAGGGTGTGTACGCGTGCACAACTATCCATCTATCCATCTATGCGTGTATGTAAGCATGTACTGTCTGTATGT
Source organism: Benthosema pterotum (assembly GCA_039105355.1). Lineage (NCBI taxonomy): Eukaryota > Metazoa > Chordata > Actinopteri > Myctophiformes > Myctophidae > Benthosema > Benthosema pterotum. Next base: position 50,382,078 of record CM076969.1, on the reverse strand, counting down.
ATGTATGCATTCCTTTATTGTCTCCACCGTAAGGTGGTGACTATGGAACGCACCCCGTCATTCCGCCCGTGTCTGTACCCCGTCATTCCGTCCCGTGTCTGTACCCCGTCATTCCGTCCCGTGTGTGATGTAATGATGTCTGTCCGCCATCATGTCCGTGCATAGGATGATGTCATGATCATGATGACGTCATAAATCTCATCATGATGACGTCATAAATCTCATACGCTCACAGTAAACACGTTCAAACCTGAGCCGGACGGTGGAGACCTGTGCCCCGTAGGGGCACAACTCTAGTATTTTTTATGTGCCTTCATTGGCAGTCACAGTAAAGATGGGCAGAAAAAAGGGAGAGAGAGAGAGAGAAGGGGAGAGGTCATCATGAAGAGACTCGGACGTATGACGTTTTCTCAGGCTAGAGCCTATTATGTGGCATGCCTGGACCACCTGGCCTTCCTGTAGTCATTCTGAGGACCCCCTAGACTAGGTCCTGGACCCCCGTTGTAGACCCCTGGTCTAGTTTTTTATGTACGAATGCGCCACATGCTGAAAATAGCATAACATCAAGCGAATAAACGCAATGCGACATGAAGTAGGCTATAAAATAGGCTTGGAGGGATTGGGGAGTTTAAGCTCACAGATTTTAGGTCACCCTGGATGCTAAAAGCCCCACAGTTGTTAAAATAGTCTCCAGGTGTGAGAGGCACGCCGCAGACACTGTCTAGGACAGATGTTCACACACACAAAAAACAGCTTCACTTTAGTGTCACATGTTGTCACACCCCTGCGACAGGTTTACAGGTGTAAAGTAGGGCATTGATTCTCAAAATTAGGCCTGTAGGTAGACTCCATCTCTTAAAGTGAAGGTGGATGGTGGCATATACTGGGGAATTCCACCCATTTTCAACATTTTACTATGTCATTAAAGGTTATAGAGGCAACTTTTAGCCAAAAATCAAAATAGATAATAGCTATATTTTTTGCCATTTGATGCTGCAGCTGTTTCCCTGCAGACAGCTACTTGCCTCGTCCTGTGAACGGTCCAGGACTTTGTTATTCTCAACAAATCATGAAAACAAAACATTTGTCAGCTCGGTGGGTTTTAGCCAACCACAGCACAGCAGTCTCCAGCAGTTTCATAATAAGCCAATAGAGTGGAGGTGAGGTGCAGTTAGATTTTTTTTTTTTTTTTTTTTTTTTACTGTTTACTTCTTTTTTTTTACTGAGACTGTACAAATGGAACCAATTGGATCCTAACAGGTCCCTTTGGTAACATTTGTACGCTCTCAGAAAAAATCTAAAAAATGGGTTTAATTCCCATTTAACTAAAACATATTTTAGAATGTGGCTAATAGAACATAGAAACATCTTGACTCAGAACCCCCCCACTCAAACACACACCCAAAACACACACACACACACACACACACACACACACACACACACACACACACACACACACACACACACACACAAACACACACACACACACACACACACCACCACACGCCCACACACACCCACACACACCCACACACCACACACACACACACACACACACACACACACACACACACAGAGCGCTGGCACATACATGGCTTCAGTCGCAGGCCCATCTGCTGATTCTAGAAACACAACGACATGCTTTGTTGTTGTTCTCACACAACATGCACTAAATACCTCAGGCTCCTTCTATTTACAAATACAACATAATCACAATGACCTACACTTGCAGAAATGATTTTCCCGAAACATTTGAAAAAGTTATCCTGTCTTCCTTGGTCTATATTGGCTGTAGAGTAGGAATCTATGGCTCTTTTAGCGGAGACGGATCCCTTGGAACAGGGGTTTTCAACAGGTGGTCCGGGGACCACCAGTGGTCCTTGAGAGGGTTCCAGGTGGTCCCCAGCTAAGTTGGTTAACCAGATGTAACTCTTGAGAACGTAAAAATGAAACCAAATGGCCCCTGGCGGGTCCATTTGGTTTCATTTTTACACTCTCAAGAGTTAAATAGCCATCATGTGAATTAGTCCTAAATCTACATAACTCGAAGATTAATGATCATGGACAGAAGCAAAGGAAATCTTTAGTTTTTGGGGGTCTGTGGGGCTAGAATGTCCTCAAACGGTGGTCCGTGGCTCAAATGCTGAATGAATGGTGGGCCCTGGGATGAAAAAGGTTGAAAACCCCTGCCTTGGACCCATTCCTTTTATAAGAGCCGTTCAAAGAACTGGCTCATTTGTACCGTATATTCATAGATTTTCTTCCAAATTGCATGGTGGCACCACATTCACCACACTCACCACATCAACCTGCAACATTTCTGTGACTTCCACTGTTTGGCCACTTGGCCAGCAGATGGCAGAAGTGAGCAATCCCGGAAGACTCTGGCCTATAATAGCTCTTCCTTACTACCCTCCTTGGTTAGCCTCCTGGCTTCAGTCTACAGCAGGGGGTTTCAAGCTTTTTGACACCAGGGACCACCATTTATTCAGCATTTGAGCCACGGACCACCATTTGATGACAATTTCACCCCAAAGTTACATCATCACTCCAATATGGTGAAGGCACTATTGAGGAAACTGTCACTATGGGGCTTAATATAGATATATAGATTTACACTAGTATATAGCATCTCTTTGCTTCAGTGTCCTGAAGTCTAGTAAGGCAGCAGCAGGGTGGGACATTCTCACATTCTAATACAGCCAGAAAACACCATTCTGGAAGCCAGCTTAGTGGTGTGACTAGTCAACCACACACTACTTTTTTGCCATTAATAATAGTATACAGCTATATTTGTAGAGCCGCCATGGAAGGGCACTGTTTCAGACCGACTTGAACCAGGAGATCCAGACATTGTGAATCACAAAGACAGGAGGATTTTGATTTGTGTATTCCAACGTTCAATCCCAGGAACAGAATTAAAACTGTGAATCATTTCAAACATTTGCGTGGTAATTCATGGTCAGCTGTCAGGATGGCGACAGACAGCCCTATGCAGGGGTTGACACTAAGGTCTCCGAGGCACTTGCCCATCGGGCAAGTGCAAGTCAGGTTCTACTTGCCCTCAGGTCATGGTCACTTGCCCCCCAGGTTCCAGGTGGTCCCCAGTTAAGTTGGTTAACCAGATGTAACTCTTGAGAACGTAAAAATGAAACCAAATGGACCCTTGCGGGTCCATTTGGTTTCATTTTTACACTCTCAAGAGTTACATCACTTCACTGTAGAAGATTAATGGTCATTTTGATGTGTTAATTTGCCTGTTTTGTTTCCCAAATCCAGCCTGGAATTGTGGATAGCTAGAAAGCAGGGAAAGACACAGAGGCAGAGTGCAATGACTGCCTTCAAGACAAATTTATCTTGTGTTGTGTTATAGTGCACTATGTTGCACACTTGCCCGATCGGGCAACCAGGTAGCAGTCTTCACTTGCCCCACCATTTTTTTTTACTTGCCCCGGGCAAGCGGGCAAGTGTTAGTGTCAAGCCCTGCCTATGAGTCATGTTCACATAGTGAGCAGGGAAACCTCACTTCTGTCACACTCATCGTTCACACTCAGCCACACCACTGACCTGTGTGATTTCCCCTGTGTGTCTGACCCACAGCCCATTTACACTCTCTAGCATTGGCTCCCAAACTATTTGTGGGCCACAGACAATCTAAGACAGCGGTGCCCACATTTTTTGACTTGAGAGCTACTTTCAAAATGAGCGGCTCAACAAGATCTACACATCAAAAATGAGATTGGTCCATTACAGAAAATCCATTTCAAGGCCCCCCTAGAAAGTTTGAGCTTTGAAATAGTGGTGATGGTGTTAATTACTGTTATAGTGCTTAAGAATAATGCACTTAAAATGAAAAATAGAGGGGGAGAATTGGAGGGTTTTCTTGTATATGCTACTACTGACGTTTGGAAACAGTATTTGAGGTTTGAGTTGACAGTTTTGTGATGTTGAGTTTAGTCTCTCGCACCCAAAACTAAGAACTTTTACGTTTTTGTCCACAATTGGGAAAGAGAACAGGCAAAACGTTCCTTTTTCTAATTGTGTGGACTCTGGAAATTATATATTTCAGATGTATAAATATAATTTAACTCTTGAGAGTGTAAAATGAAACCAAATGGACCCGTAAGGGTCCAGTTGGTTTCATTTTAACGCTCTCAAGAGTTACAGATCTATAAGAGTCCAAGTGCTGGGGGGACTGTCATGTGATCTACCTGCATGGTCTGTGTGATCTACTGGTAGATCACCATCTACCTTTTGGGCACCCCTGATCTAAGAAATTCCATGATTTAGAAAGAAAATGCACCGCATTGTGAAAATAGCAGATCAGTACAACTGAATACATAATACATTGACAATCACTCCAATATGGTGAAGGCACTATAGAGGAAACTGTCACTATGGGGCTTAATATAGATATATAGATTTACACTAGTATATAGCATCTCTTTGCTTCAGTGTCCTGAAGTCTAGTAAGGCAGCAGCAGGGTGGGACATTCTCACATTCTAATACAGCCAGAAAACACCATTCTGGAAGCCAGCTTAGTGGTGTGACTAGTCAACCACACACTACTTTTTTGCCATTAATAATAGTATACAGCTATATTATAAGAAAATGCACCGCATTGTGAAAATAGCAGATCAGTACAACTGAATACATAATACATTGACAATCACAATTTGATCAATAATTCTTCCAATTATTATTACAGGGATAATCAGTTTAATCAGGGTGATGTAGTCAATTTAGTCTATTAATAATATGTATGTTGATTTACCTAAGATTGAAAATGTTAGGTTTTTAGGCCAGATGGACCCTTATAGATTTTCAACTCTTTGGTTTTTGTTTTATGTTCTCAAATGTTACATTGCCATTGCCGTATTAATTACTTCATTATTCAAGGAGTCGACACAAGCGAATGTAGAAGAACTGTTATTTCTGATACGCTTTTGCCAAAAGCGTATAATTGTAAACACAATCTAATCCAACAACAGCAACAGGATTTCTATAGTTTGGGTCCTGAGAGGCTGAATGTCATCAAATGGTAGTCTGTGGCTCGAAAGCTGAATAAATAATGGGCCTTGAAATTAAACAGGTTGAAAAAACGACTGATGTGTACAAACCTTCCACCTAACAGAGATGCTGAGTGTATTTAACTCACCCTCTGGCTGTGATTAAACTATATGGTGTACAACCAGTGTTGCCAACTGCCAAAGTCCAAAATGCACTAGTGGCACTTCCAAAACACACTACAATGTGCTAGAGCAGTGGCGCTTCAATCATTTTCATACCAGGGCCCACTATTTATTCTGCATTTTAGCCACGGAGGACCACCGTTTGATGTTGAGTTTAGTCTCTCAGACTAGTTTAGGACAGATAACTGACAAAATGTTGGTCAAAATAGCAATTCTTCTACATTTTCTAAATGTGTAGATTCTTTAAAATTAGGTAATTCAGGGTTAATTGGACCCTCATAGATCTGGGGAGTTAAAATATATTTATATTTTAACTCCTGTAAAGATCTATGAGGGTCCATTTGGTTACCAATGATCCTTTCTAGGAATGAAGGAGGACTCTATCATAGGAGGAAAAATGGTGAAAAAACGCCAAGAGTTTTTCGCTAATTTTGGTAATAGGAAAAAAAATAGGAAAAAAAGCTAAATATAGCAACAAATGCGCCAAGTTGGCAACACTGGCTCAGATATGCTGGAGCGCTGCCTGCCGTGTGGAGCTGTGTTCTGTTGGCTGCTGTACACTGTCCACATAGAGTGCAGCCATGGATGGATCGGATGGAAGGATGCAAAGATCAGGGGCGGATGTATCATTTACAATTGGGGGGGGGGGGGGGGGGGGTATGGGGACGGCTTCATCGCCTGTGGCGCGTGTACAGGACTTTTATTAGTCAAGTAAAGCATCAATAATAACATCAGTTGTTGTTGAAGTTGCAACAGACACACAGCATGCATAAAGCTAAAGGTCTGACTCAGAGAGTTTTCTGTTTTCAATGATGAAATGCTGTTGATTATGTGGTGACACAGCTGTAGTTAGTTAGTAGTAGTAGTGGTGTTTATGTATGTTATTATTAGCTGCCCCTCCCATAACTTAAAACTCAATTTTAACCAGAACACCCAATCTTTTTCCTCCTAACACGTGAGAGGGCCGTGGAATTTCATTCACAGTTTTCATTTATTTTTAAAATGTTGCTTTGGAAAATGTGGCAGCCCCTCTGCCACGCTGATGAGGGCCAAACAAATAACAATATTTAAAAAAATAAATGATAACAGTAATTGAAAAAGTACACCCCCCTCACATCAAAGGGGGACAATATGAGTCACCAGAAAAGAGGCGGATGTTTTTGATGAATCTATCACGGTTAAAATGGCCAGCCAAAATGACTACCAAACATCTAAATACTGAATCAAGTAATGCAAAAACTGTCTATGATGGTCACATGAGCCTAAATTATATAATGACCAAAAGTGAAATATTCCTTTAACATCAACTCAAATACAGAAGCAAACACAGTACATTTTAGAACATTAACAGCCCATACAAAGCAGTGGCTGTTCATCCATCCAGCCCTGCAGTTCCCACTCCTGGGAATCAATTCAATTCATTATAGCGGCATCGTCTCATGTTCTAAGAGACTGTCTAGTCTAGAGCAGACCCTTCACTCTACAGCAGACAGCCTATATATACCCTATATATCTCCTGGTCCTCAACACAGCAGTTCTACCAACCCTGCCCCCCCCTGGTGAACCACCATAATATTCTAAGTGAGCCCCAAAATAGTTGGCAAAACAACGATATAATGAATGATAAGATAATGTTATATGATAATGTTAAAGAAATTAACATCAATCTCTGCCAGAAGAACATATTCTGCCAGAAGACTTGGATGGGTGGCCGGGAAGATTATGGGGATGTCAACACCTCCCAACATCCCACAGACCTTATTTGAGCAAGCCACACTAGGGCAGGCAAAGAAAACTGTGTCTGATCCTTCTCATATACTGTACCCTGAGTTTAGGTTACTGCCGTCAGGGAGGAGGTACGAGGCTCCAAAATGGAGATATAATAGATTTAAATACTCCTTTGTACCTATGTCCATTTCACTCCTCAATAATTCTCTTGCGGAGGGGGCTAGGGGAGGGAGGAGAAGACTGTGATTGTCGTTATGATGCTGCTAGAACTGCACTATAGTTTTGGACTGTTGTATTTATTCTATTTATATTCTTCCTATGACTACTTAACTAAGAACTACTTTGGGAGGTGGTATGTAAGCCTGATGAGGTGTACGAGTCACTACTACTGTAATTGTGCTGTACTGTACTGTATTGCCCTGTATTGTCTTACCTGATGCTGCAAGTCTGTATGTCCAAGACAAATTTCTCTAACGAGACTAAATAAAGTAACATTGAACCTTGATGGGTGACGCGCATAACAGTCAAAAGGGCATGGCCTCCTTTTTTGAGACAGTGTCATAAGCCTCTGTTTCTTGCTGGCCAATACCAAGGGGCGATACTGTGACCAGATCCAAACTGTTCATTTGAGGGACAGAAGTACTGCATTTGTGGGACAAGTTGGGAAACAAAAAGGGTTAGCAAAGTGTAAAAAACATCTTGGTGTCATATTAAAAGTCAGGAGGATTCCCATTCAAATATAGCAAAAATAGTTAACCTACAAGCTCAAAATGCATCGCAGTGGTCCTTTAAGGTTGTAGAAAACCACATCTATAGCAGTTAAAGAGACAACAGAAAGCCACATATTAGGGTATTTGAACACTGATGGTTGTCAGTCACAATGTGGGACAGACAGACAGGGTCTCAATTTGTGGGTATTAGAAATGAGAGACGGTCCCACGCAAAGAGAGACATCTTCTCACCCTAAGGGGCGATCCTGTGTGGTGCTGTATAGAGCTCCTATTCAGTGAGAGAACACGGAGCAGAACAAATCAATGTGCTTTACACTACAGCGCAATGTGTAGCAGCAGCAGCACTAGGCTGTGAGTCACCACATCACATATCAGGTTTCTTTCTACACACAGTGAGAGATGGTTCAAGCTAAAACATATCTGAGTAATATTAAACCTCTTCTTACTCCAAATTTCATTATTACATTTTTCTATTTTAATCATTCATTAAAAGGTAATAGAGGCAACTTTAGTGTGTACAAACACTGTTTGTAAACAGATTTTGTTTAAAAACTGAATCTAGCTCCACCTCACCTCCACTCTATTGGCTCATTATGAAACTGCTGGAGACTGCTGTGCTGTGATTGGATAAAACGCTGCCTCACCCCCACACAACTCCTCCTCCCTCTCACACATTAGCCACGCCTGCCCTGAGCCCGACCGATGTTTTGTTTTCATGATTTGTTCACAACAGCAAAGTTCTGGACCGTCTGGAGGACAAAGCAAGTGTTTGTTTGCAGGGAAACATCTGCAGCATCAAAGTAGAAGCAACGTAGAGGGAAAAATATATAGCTATATATCTATTTTGATTTCTTTAAAAGAAATGTTTTTTTGTTTCAAACATTTTTGTTGTTAGATAAAGTAAAATATGTTTTCTTCCTCCAACGCTTTCTTATTATTTACCATCATCCTACTAGACCCCAGTAAATTACATCTGACCACAAAAGATCACAGGATCTATTGAATGTGAATAAGCTGACAAACTGACAATTGAGCTACAGCAGTCAGCCAGTATGGGAGCAGTACCTACCTCTTCACATTCAATAGATCCTGTGGTCTTTTGTGGCTATATGAAAATTCCCAGGGTCTAGCTAGCACATACCTGGGCATTATGCGGCCCGGGGGCCAAATGCGGCCCTTTGGCTGACTCTGACCGGCCCATGAAAGGGTACTGTGGTTTTCAACCAGTGGTCCGGGGACCAGCAGTGGTTCTTGAGAGAGTTCCAGTTAAATATGGAAAGTTGGTTAACCAGATGTAACTCTTTGAGAGCGTGAAAATGTTTACACTCTCAAGAGTTAAAATATTCATCTGAATTAGCCAGAGAATGTAAAAGAATGGTCATTTTTGATCTATGTTTGCCTGTTTTGTTTGTGAAATCCAGCCTGGAATTGTGGACAAAAGCAAAAGAAATCTTTAGTTCTGGGTCTGTGGTGCTAAATATGTCATCAAATGGTGGTCCGTAGTTCAAATACTGAATAAATTGAGGGCCCTGGTGACAAAATGGTTGGTCTTACTCTTACTTTTATCTTGAAATTAAATTAATATTACACAGACTTTAGTTCAGCCTTTTATGTTTCTCATTTGGCCCCTTGGGAAAAATAATTGCCCACCACTGCTAGCAGGACTATAGTGAATATTAATTAATTTAATATTGTGATTTTTTTTTTTTTCATAACACTCACATTATTGCGCGGCTCTTGAGCAAACCTGTCGCAGAGCTGAGGTTGTTCCAGGCTTTAACGTGGGCGTTAATTGCTCCTCGTCCTCGAAAGGCCTTTAACACTCATCTTACAACACTCTGCTTTCTCTAATAACAAACTGAAGAAAAAGACCAAGGCTCACAATCTACTTAAAGGGAAACTCCACCCATTTTCAACATTTAATATGTCATTAATATACCTTAGAGATGTTGTGTGGTGACTAGTGTTGGGCAGTAACTAATTTTAGATTACATATTACTGTAATATTATTACTTTTGCTCCAAAAAGTAAAGTAACGAGATTACTCTGCAAAAATGGGTAATAAGTAACGCATTACTTTGCAAGTAACGCCAAGTTACTTTTTTAAAATGAGCTTGTTGTTGCATGCAAAAATAGAACAGATTTATAAGCTATCGACAGGCACTGTAACAACAGAGATGTGCAGTAGATTGTAGATCCAGTCCACATGCTGCATCCTGCGCACAGTTATGTACACTACAAATCGCTTGCTGCTTTATTTTGTATTTTATTTTTAAATACAAGAACTTAACTGTCTTTGAAAACAATTACGAAAAAGTTTAAAAAGTCAAAGAGACAGATTTTGTTGGCTTTGTTTTCCGGTGCAGTTTGTGGGAATGGAGGCTATTATTATTCCAATAAATTGGATTCAGTTCTAAAAAGAGCTCGCTAAACAGATTATGTTGTACATCACGGCGGTGTTGGGAACTTGGGAAAGTAATAACGTAATATGTAATGTATTACTCTTCGATTCCAGTAATAAGTAAAGTAATAATATTACTTTGTCTAAGGGGTAACGAGTAAAGTAAAGAAGTTACTTTCCTAAGTAATATTGACCAACACTGTTGTCACTAGTGACGATAAAAAAAGTTCCCCCAATTCTGTATTTCCTAAAAATGGAGGTCTGAAAAAATCATTAACATGGTGAAATACATCTGATGACATCATCAAGATCTGTATTTCACCATGTTAATGATTTTTCTTTCAGACCCCTTTTTCCTGAGGGGGTACAAATGGAACAATTTGAGGGTACAAGTGGAAAAATTTGAAAATGGGTGCAATTCCCCTTTAACTGCTGCATTGTAACACACACACGCAGGGGGGGCAGAGGGTTTTCCCAATCATCCAAATCACTTACTATACCTTTAATGAAAAAGTAGTAGAACGTGACAATGATGGCACCGTTGTCCAACAATGAATGGCCGTTACAGGGAGACGCACAGAAGTTGTCGCTATAGCAACTCTTCAAAACAAAAACACAGGTTCTCTTTGTTGAACTGATGGCGGGAATGGAAAGAAAAGATCTAGAGAGGAGGGACAATAATACATGAGAAAGTATAAAACCTTTGTCGGCCCTCAGGCATATTTCCACATGTTGTCTTTCGTACTTGAACACTTACAGTAGATCCTATACAGCAGGGGGTGCCCACACTTTTTTGACTTGAGAGCTACTTTCAAAATGAGCGTCTCAACAAGACCCACATTAAAAATGTGATTGTTCCAGGACTGAAAATCCATTTCAAGGCCCCCTAGAAAGTTTGAGTTTTGAAATAGTGGTGATGATGTTACTTACTGTTATAGTGTTTAAGAATAATGCACTTATAATGAAAAATAGAGGGGGAGAATTGGAAGGTTTTCTTGTATATGCTATTACTGACGTTTGAAAACAGTATATTTGGGGGTTTGAGTTGACAGTTCTTGATGTTGGGTTTACTAAGAACGTTTTTTGTCCACATTTGGGAAAGAGAACTGCCAAAACTTTGGTCAATATAAAATAACAATTATTCTCCATTTTCTAATTATGTGGACACTTGAAAATTATGTAATTCAGGTGTTTAAATATAATCTAATTCTTGAGCATGTAAAAATGAAAATGAAACATCCCTGCTCTACACCATAGTTTAGGTGAGAATAAACGGTGCATATTTTTGGGGGTGCGTGCCTTTATGTCCAAATCATAAACCTATGGCAGAGTAAACCATGCAAGGCAAGGCTTGACACTAACACTTGCCCGCTTGCCCGGGGCAAGTAAAAAAAAATGTTGGGGCAAGTGAAGACTGCTACCTGGTTGCCCGATCGGGCAAGTGTGCAACATAGTGCACTATAACACAACACAAGATAAATTTGCCTTGAAGGCAGTCATTGCACTCCATTAATCTTCTACAGTGTAGACCTGGGCTAATTAAGATGATGAATTTTAACTCATGAGAGTGTAAAAATGAAACCAAATGGACCCGCAAGGGTCCATTTGGTTTCATTTTTACGTTCTCAAGAGTTACATCTGGTTAACCAACTTAACTGGGGACCACCTGGAACCTGGGGGGCAAGTGACCATGACCTGAGGGCAAGTAGAACCTGACTTGCACTTGCCCAATGGGCAAGTACCTCGGAGACCTTAGTGTCAACCCCTGCAAGGTACCATCCTGCTCATTGGGAACATTGAAGTACTCCAGCATGTTTTGCTGAGGTATCCTGAGGTACACTGTCTCAGGTTGAGAGGGGGAATAGATTCAGGATCGCTTTACCGCCTCCTGCTATTAGTCAAAAGTCTGGCAATTACGTTTATACATATTTGCGCACGCGCGCACGCGCACGCACACACACACACACACACACACACACACACACACACACACACACACACACACACATATACATTATTCAATGACTAATTCATAATTTACTGTGAGTTTTTATACAGGCAAAGAGCCCCGCGTTATAGTACACTAAAGGACAGGCTATAGGTTAGTTCAGTGTGTGTGTGTGTGTGTGTGTGTGTGTGTGTGTGTGTGTGCGCGCGCGCGTGCGCGTGTGCACGTGAGCGTATATGCTGATGCAATATGATGCTGTATAAGCATTCTACTGTGAAGCCAAGCATGTTTACTGTGTGATGATGACTCAGTGTTTTCTAACATTTCAGCTAACACTCCTGATGTCTTATCTGTAATATAAATGAAAACAACAATCGAAGTGTTCATTCTTGATCTTGGCTGTAACCTTCGACTACAGCCTGGAGGTAGCAGTAGTTCTAACCAAAGTGCTGAAATATCTCACTAGCTACAGATGCAAACTTTTATTTTTACCAGATGCAAGCCGGTCTATCTTCTGTGCCTTTGGCTTTAACGCCCACTTTCACTTTACTTTCAACTTGCTTGCTGCGATGACTTATCGTCAATTGGATGCCTCGTCTCTATGGCGACCGCACACTACGCCACCAGCCGACCTCTCAGGCAGTGGGATGCTATGCTGATTGGCTGCCTTGTCTTCTTACTACTACTGTGCTGTAACTACTGTACTGATTGAAACGGACGCATACCCTGCAGGTAATAATAATGCAGCTGGTAATTAACTGTTTTTATCGATTTGGGCTTGTTTGTCTTTAGCAGCCAATTTGGTCATGATGGTCCTATAAATGTTTCACCTCTCTAAAAGGGACAGCCAATCATGTTTAGCATCATGATTATTAGTAGCCACGCAGCTGGAAGGGCGCATCCTTTCCTCTAGCCATGATTTATGACACTATAGTTGACAGGTATGACAGTGAAGGTTGTGTGATTGAAAAGCCATGGTGTGTGATATCACACTGAACTCTGTGTGAACTCTGCCAGGACAGACAGCATTACACACAGTCGCATACACATACGGTAAATACAAGTGCATACACACAAAAAAGAAATGCTAATAATTCCAAATGGAATGCTACTAGGAGGACATTTCAGCACGCCATCAGTCAGCCAGGAGGAAGCAGTTGGGATCGCACAACCACCACAAACTGGTTCCAGGTGACTGCCCCAGTGCCTACCCTCTGAGTAGAATTGTTCAGCCGTATCGGTGGTCATATGGGGGGGTGGGGGGGGGGGGTCTCCATCTATCAGTGGTCCTATTGTATCGCCAAATGTCGCTGATAAACAACCAAACACACAAAACAGCTGCACTTACATTCAAGTTCATGAAAGCTGTAGTGCAGTCTCACACCAGTCTATCTTTTTGTTACTTCATCATTTCAAGCAAGTGTGCCATTTCACCTTCTTTGCTGAAGGGTTGTGGCTTAAGGATACTTGCCAATAGCAGTTTTGGGATTGTCCCCCTCATCATATCGGTTATCGTATCGGTGCCCTCCGCCAAAAAAAAAAAACATATTGGTCAGGCTCTACCTCTGAGCTACTGCTTCCTACATTGTGAGGAAACGCCTTTATTCTACAACACTGCTTACTTTAATGCATTGTGTGTTTTGCTGTAGGGCTGGCAGAACAATTACACATAGCGACATCAAAGCTGTTCAGCACAGTTCAGTATGAACAGGTGAAAGGAGAGAATACTAGGGCAAATCTGTACTCAGTAAGACTCAACATTCTTTTAATGAATACAAATGGAGAGGGGATGGAACAGTACTGAAGTGTTTGTCACTAATCTTGTAGGACTAAATAAGCAAAATTAAGCAAAACTCATGAGAACTTTATTTATTCCCTGATATGGTTCAAGTCCAGCTTGTGGAACTAATGTTGGCACCTTGATCATCAAGTTGGCAGACCCACACTGGACTTGTCTGTGTCAGTGCTCCAGCCAGAAAATGTCGAGGGAATCCCAAATGCCAAACTCAAGACCATCATCTAAAAAGGGATACAACTCATGACTATCTATTCAAAGAATTGCGACCAACAAAAAACTGGCACACCAGTAAATAATCCAAGGTCCATTCTGGGACATTCAAATAAAAAAAGTCAAATACATCATCCTAGACAAGGTGCAAGTTGACATATGTTGGTATACTTTTTATATGGTTTCACGTATGCTTTTATTGACCTTATATGTTTTTTCAGTGCGAGGGCATTGATTAATAGTGCCTACTATTGGCCAACACCTGGACAACGCTCCACTCGCCCCAAGCTCTTTTCCCTCCTGGCTCCATAACTATGTAATGCACTTCCCACTGCAGTCAGAACCACAGACGGTTGGTAATCAACCCTTGCTTTGAGTTTCTTAATAGATTGGATGATTGCACTCTCCCACAAGAACACAATATTTTATACCCCCAGTGTTGTGAAACTCAGTAGTGGATAGAAGCTCTAGAAGTACCAGGTCACCAAAACATTTTGGATTTAATGGCTTTTTTAGGGTATTTTTGGTATAATTTCAGTTAGTTTTAGTTAGTTTTCTGAACCCACATTAAAGTTTTAGTTTAGTTATCGTTTTTTTGCATTCATTTTTAATTTTTATTAGATTCAGTTAACTCAAATGTTTTTTTTGGACTTTAGTTTTCGTTTTTTTGTTAGTTTTAGTTAACTATTATAACGCTACTTCAGACTCCGTCTCAGGTGAAGACATAATGAAGATGTGGGTAAGAGACCTTTATAGTTCACGTCATGAGTGTTAGCCCGCTCCGCTCAAGCACGAGTAGGCCATGGCTTACTTGTGCACAACGCGCAGGTTTGCACTCTACCAAGTGCTGTTCTGGTTTCACATGTGGCTTGTGTCTAGCAGAGTAAAAATGCAAGGTTAAGCGGAACTGGCCCAATTATCAAGAGATGAAATTAAGGGATTAGAATGTCTTCTTCACTATACATTCATTGATATAAAACAGGGGTTTTCAACAGGTGGTCTGGGGACCACCAGTGGTCCTTGCAGTTGGTCCCCAGGCTAAATGATGGAAAGTTGGTTAACCAGAAGTAACTCTTGAGAGTGTGAAAATGAAACCAAATGGACCCGCAAGGGTCCATTTGGTTTCATTTTCACACTCTCATTCATTGTCTGAATTAGCACTGTTTAATTAAGAAGTCTACACTGTTTTGTTTGCAAAATCCAGCCTGGAATTGTGAACAAAACCAAAAGATTTTTTTTGTTTTAGGTCTTTGGGGCTAAAATGTCATCAAATGGTGGTCCATGGCTCAAATGCTGAATAAATGGTGGTCCCTGGTGTCAAAAAGGTTGAAAACGCCTCATATAAAAGAACAGAAATACACTAATCGATAGACTAGTACTAAATTTAATACAATAGCTGAAAAGGTCACATGGCTGCCAAGTGTGTGTGTGTGTGTGTGTGTGTGTGTGTGTGTGTGTGTGTGCGCGCGCGCGCGTGTGTGTGCGTGTGCGTGTGCATATGCCTGTGCGTGCGGCCATGCGTGAACTGTGTGCATGCGTGCATGTGCACACGTGTTTCTTGTGGTATGTGTGGTTTGCAGGCACTCTTGACAGTTGACAGAGCATTCAGCAGTGGAGACCGAGCGAGAATCTAGAACAAAACAATGAAATAGAACGCTTTACAGTCCAACCCCTTTCTGTGGAAATGAGAGAAGATGAAAGAAAGTTTTTTTGGCTTTGCACCAAGGCCAGGAGAAAAATACAGAGAGAGAGAGAGAGAGAGAGAGAGAGAGAGAGAGAGAGAGAGAGAGAGAGAGAGAGAGAGAGAGAGAGAGAGAGAGAGAGAGAGAGAGAGAGAGAGTATTAGCCTGGTTTAGACCCATACACAGTGCACTGATTCTCTTGGTCTGGCCTTATGTTTGTCAACCTTTAATTTCCTTCGGCACCAAGATGTATTTAACCAATGAGAGTTGGAGTTGGGGGTTGGTCTAACGAGAAATCCGAAGAGACGCAGCTGATTGGCCAGCAGTCCCATCACTCAACAGTTGCAGTGTCCAACAACAAACATGGCGGCCGCAACTGCGGTGAATCGCGGACGTATCAATCTGTCCATTAAACCGACCTATGACAAATATTCTCTTCAAAGATGCGTCAGGTTGTATAAACATCATCATCTGACATATTTTACTGCTTTTGTTCACAAAAAAGGCTATAGCCCATTAGCCACATGATTGACAACACCATTGGCCAAGTATTGGCCAAAGTATTGGCCAATGGTGACCACCAGTATATATTATATAATATACAGTATATATAATTTAGACGGGTGCATAATACCAATACCAAAATACCAAATGAAATTAAGCCAAATCCTTGTATATAATATTATGTGACAATCAGGCAAAAGATGTGGTAACAATACATTTCTCCACAGGCCATACATACAGTAAACAAGCAAACACATACTGTATCTACCTTTCAGTTTACAGTTTACAACTGCTACAGTTTGTGATGCAGCATGGGGGATGAAGTCACTTCCAGTCCATTCCTACAAGCAGTGGAGTGGTGTGTGTGTGTGTGTGTGTGTGTGTGTGTGTGTGTGTGTGTGTGTGTGTGTGTGTGTGTGTGTGTGTGTGTGTGTGTGTGTGTGTGTGTGTGTGTGTGTGTTCTCATTCATGCCAGTGTGTCCGTGTGTGACTGTTGCTGATGTCCATCCAATCACCATGTGCCATGAATGAAGCAAAGCCCCCACTCCCCCCCACCAGTTTTTTTTCACCACGACCACACCAATTCAAATTCCCACAATTTCACTAGATCCCATCTGCCGAACGGACCGACTGCCATTAGGTTAACTTACCAAGCAACCAATCATTAACTACCAACAGTAAATTAAGCAAAGTAAGCACTGCTTACTAAGCGGTGTCCAACGACATGTGATGTTAAGTGGTTATGCTTGTATACATAATGGTACACTTTCTGCACACTAAAATGTAGGCTGATAATAGCCACCTATCTACCCTTAACTTAACCAAAGCCATTTTCATTTAAACGCTGGCTACAAAATGCGGTTGCTAGAACCCACCACTAACCAATCACAACACGCTGTTACTCCAAGCAATGGGAACATTTAATACAGAGAGCCACTGCACTGTGAGTGCGTATACACAGCGAAATCACCCATTAACACAAGTGCGCGTGTGTGTGTGTGTGTGTGTGTGTGTGTGTGTGTGTGTGTGTGTGTGTGTGTGTGTGTGTGTGTGTGTGTGTGTGTGTGTAGTGTTAATAATCATGTTCATGAAATATTCAATCAATTGCATTTCAGTTCTAGCCAACAAGTGACAATATCACGCACTATATTCAAAGACTATAAATCAAAGAAGTTTCATTGGCGTGAGAAAACAAACATTTACATTGCCAAAGCAAATGTAAAATAAAACAATACCACAAATACAATAAACAATACCTCTCACCATACCACTTATCGATCTACAAGGAAAGCTGTCACATGGAATATGTATTTTGAACTCCTTACTTGGAAACATATTTACACTCATTATATAGTATAATTAGTGTGCACATGCACTACTATAGAACCTCCTATGGGAACTTCCTCCACTCTGAAGAGGCTGTTGTCCAACTACAGTATAAAGATGGAAGGAAGACAGAAGCCCCTAGGTGGCTGTGCCCATGTGCCAGGCATCATTCAGCGACAGTGGCCTGGTAGGCTGTTGTGCTCACAAATCCAATGCACACACAACGGTGCCAAGAGTTTACAACGTCACCGTCATACAAAAAACCCAACAAGCTGACTAGCATTACAAATAGGAACACAACAAACATGACATTGCCGTTGTACTCCCACCATACACACGCACACAGGCACACACGTGCATGCACACAGGCACACACGTGCACGCACACACGCTGGCACACACCTACACACGTCCACTCACTGACTCACTGACTGTCGCCCTGCTTACCTGCGATGGGACGCTGTCTTGTCCTTCTTCCCCTTCGGTCTCCGCTTCCTGGCCTGGATGGCCATCACTGGAGGACATTTTTTGTTCACAGGTTCGAGTCCCAGGAAAGAGAGAGAGAGAGAGAGAGAGAGAGAGAGAGAGACAGACAGACAGACAGACAGACAGACAAGGATAGTGGCAGAGAAACACAGAGAAGACAGACATTGAGAGAGAGACAGGGGACCAGAGCACATCAGTTAGATGTCGAGGGATCACGCGCACACGCACGCACGCACACACACACACACACACACACACACACACACACACACACACACACACACACACACACACACACACACACACACACACACACACACACACCATCGTATAGCACAACGCCAACAGAATACGCTCCACACACGTCATTCCTCCAAGCAGAGCAGCAGACACATCATTCATTTCCACATGCTGCTGCTGCTGCTGCAACAGCGAAAAGCATCAGAAATTAGAATATCCGCACCTTTCCTGGAGCTCATGCTGTGTGTGTCCTCCTGTCCTCCTCCTCTTCCTCCTCCTGCTGTGCACCTCCAGCCAGGTTCAGGACTCAGGACTCGGGACGGGACGGGACGGGACAGGACGGCTCGGCTCGGCGGGGAGACAGCCTGAGCAGAGCGGGCAGCTCGGCGGCAGCAGCAGCCTCCTCTCGCTCTCTTCTCCTCTCCTCAGCAGCGGCGGCAGAGCCATCTAGTAGACGAGTTGCGACATTGAGTTGCGACATTGAGGGGTTAAAAACCAAGCGCTCGAGCTGCTGTTCATGCAGTGCGAATAGGGACAAATTGGTGTTGGAAATGCATTGTTTTCAACGAGGGCGGCGCACATAAGAGCTGTTCTATGCATGTTTTCAACATCCCCACGGTATTGCACAGTAACAATGCCATTGTACATAATATTTATGTGTTTATGTACAACTAAAAAACGAACTCTAGGCTGCTGCCAGAGTCCAATGCATTTCTCCCTACTTCAGGTCCAGGACGTGTCCCCATTCTCCATTCAAGTCTAAGAAGAAGAGCCGCCATTGGACTGACCCCATGAAGTAGACGGAGTTGTCGTAACTCTGTCTATACTCTATGGCTCTGAGCGGTGGTGGTGCGTCACTCAATTTCATCAGAGTAATAGACAAAGTTACGACATTGAGGGGGCTAGATTAGAAGAACAGTCTGGTCACGTGTGGCGCATGTCCCTCGCGCACCCGTAGATTCCCAATGCATTCCGTAAACTTCCGGACTTTCTTATTCTATTCGGTTGTCCCCTTTGAATAAAAGTCAACGTGTAAGAGACTGCCCCCATGAAGTCAACGGAGTTGTCGCGTTCTGCTATGAGCACGACCCGTCAAGCTTTACCCCAACACTTCCGTCTGACGGGCTTCAAAATAAGAGTAATTGTATACTGGCTAACTTAGCTTTGAATGATGCCCGACTTTCTCAAATATAAAGCTTTCCAATAATTAAAGGGGAATTCCACCCATTTTCAACATTTGTCAAAGAGTATGTCATATTACCTTAGAGATGTTGTATGGACATGATAAAAAGCTCCCCTCATTCTGAGTTTCCAAGAAATGGAGGTCTGAAAAAATTAACATGGTGAAACACAACTTGATGACATCATTAAGTTGTGTTTTATCGTGTTAATGAAAAATGTGAACCAAATGGACCAGTTATGATTCATTTGGTTCCATTTGTATGCTCAGAAAAAAAATCTGGAAAATGGGTGGAATTCCCCTCTAAATAAAACAAATATTTACAGTTCTTCTTTTCTTTGTAAGAAGTCCTCTACAACTTCCACCTACTGTGTTGTCTTCTCACCATCCTGCCCAAGACACTGTTAAGATTTTGAAATGTACTAGTCCAGTCCAGTAGGCCCTACATCAGTGGTTTTCAACAGGTGGTCCGGGGACCACCAGTGGTCCTTGAGAGGGTTCCAGGTGGTCCCCAGTTAAGTAGGTTTCATTTTGACACTCTCAAGAGTTAAAATATTCATCATCTGAACTAGACCAAGTCTACACAACTTAACTAGAGATCTATGTTTGCCTGTTATGTTTCCAAAATCCAGCCTGGAATTGGAGATAAAAAAAGAAGAAATCTTTGGGTTTTGGGTCTGTGGGACTAAAATGTCACCACATGGTGGTCCGTGGCTCAAATTCTGAATAATTAGTGGGCCCTGGTATGAAACAGGTTGAAAACCACTGCCCTAAATCATGGTCCAGCAGGCCTAGTCATAGACATACTCTAAGGCCCTAGTCCAAAGCCTTCAGCAGACACACTGGGGGACCTGTGTTGCCAGTGTTGGTCCCCCGCACATATACAGTATATGTGCGGTTGACCAACACAGGTGTTTCAATTTGCCTGACATAGAATATGTAATCGCCTGTCAATCGACCACGGCCGTGGTCAGTGTTTTACTGTAGGCCTATACGGGGTGTTTAAGTTAAAGGGGTGCTACACTTTTGGTCATTTTATGGTCTACTCAGCCTCATGTGAACACACCAGACAGTTTATAAGTTACTCCTTTCAGTATTTAGATATTTGATGTTCATTAGTCTGCCGGAACGTCCTTCCCATAGAAACCCATTATAACTTAAAACTCCATTTTAACCATGACAGATTATTCGAAAACAACCAATCTTTTTTCTGGTGACTGATATTGTCCTCCTAATACGTGAGAGGGAATTTCATTTACAGTTTTTATTTATTTTTAAAATATTGTTTTATTCATTTGGGTAGGCCTACCCAAATATGGAGGCGGCTACATTTTCCAAAACAATATTTTAAAAATAAATGAAAACTGTAGATGCAATTCCACGGCCCTCTCACGTATTAGGAGGACAATATCAGTCACCAGAAAAAAGATGGGTTGTTTTTGAATAATCTGTCATGGTTAAAATGGAGTTTTAAGTTATAATGGGTTTCTATGGGAAGGACGTTCCGGCAGACTAATGAACATCAAATATCTAAATACTGAAAGGAGTAACTTATAAACTGTCTGGTGTGTTTACATGAGGCTGAGTAGACCATAAAATGACCAAAAGTTTTTTTGAAAGTGTAGCACCCCTTTAACCTTGAACAAATCGCAACAGACACTCAACTTTTGGTTTCATAAAAAGGCCACTTAAATAATAGCACATATCAAACGTCAGAGAACATTATTAGAACACAGCCAGAACAGGTGTTTTAGGTTGCTAATTGTTAAAGTAAAAGATTAGCATTAAGCGCTTACATTCGTGTTCGTTTTGACCAGATTTTAGTTGGATGTGTGTTCTGTGTTGTTGGCATAGAGTAATAAAATAAGGTTGTTGGTCCCTAATGTTTCAAACTCACTACGCCTTACCCAATGCTGTAGTGCTGCCACCTGCTGGGGAGTACAGGTAATCACAACAAACTCACCAAGTGAAAGTTCTGTGTGAGGCAAGTTAGGCAACAATGTGCAAACACAGCAGTGAGATTTGTGAGCAGGAGAAGAATAGAAGATGCAACAAAACCACGCTAAATAACAATCATTGAGGGTAGGCCTATTCTTACATCAAGTGAACTTGGTACATACATATAGAAATTGACTTATTGATCCCTTGCCCTTAGTTTTACCCATTGGTTTTACCCATCTGTACTATAACTGCCCACCAGAGCAAATAATAATAGCCAACCTGCGGTCACTTCTTTCTCTCCAATAAGGCGTTTTACTTGTATGGTCACCACATTCTATAGTAGGAAGGAAAAAGAAGTACAAAATAACAATGTTTGAATTAAGTGAATCACTTATTACAGGGGTTTTCAACCGGTGGTCCGGGGACCACCAGTGGTCCCTGAGAGGATTCCAGGTGGTCCCCAGGCCAAATGATGGAAAGTTGGTTAACCAGATGTGACTCTTTGAGAGTGTAAACATAAAACTGTTCACGCTCTCAAAGAGTTAAAATATTCACCATCTGAATTATCCCAATTCTACACAACTAGAGAATGTAGAAGATTAATAATGGTAATTTCTATTCTATTTTATTTTGATTCATCCGAAATCCAGGATGGAATTGTGGACAAAATAAATCTTTAGTTTTGGGTCTGTGGGGCTAAAATGTCATCAAATAGTGGTCCGTGGCTCAAATTCTGAATAAAAAGTGGGCGCTGGTATCAAAAAGGTTGAAAACCACTGACTTACTAATAGAAAACAGCTAGTTTCAAGAAACCACGAATGAGTGAAATTTAGTGTGTGGTCATTATCAGATTGACTGTAATGTTTTTATTGTCAGCTGTGAGGTTTGTACATAGAATTTTCATTGGCACTGTGCTGTAACCATTCCAAAAAAACCAACACACGACTTACACAAACATACATAATTAGAGCACTGAATTGCAATGGTTGGTTTCATTCATCTTGGCTCTACAGATGGAGGTATACAATAAAATTGGCTTTACAAAACCTTTTTCATGAAAGTGGTCAGAGGAGACATATTTTATCACTTTGTACACATTTTGTTCACATTTTATTTCCTGCTAAATAAAATATTGCATCTGAAAAAAATGATGTGGATATTCCACTGCCTTTTCAGCGTCACCGTGCCTCCCATTGTCTCCCCATAGAATCCCAACGTAACAGAATTATATGCCATTAAAAGTGGCTAAAAGGTGAAACAACAGCAGAGGTAAACTGCTGAAGGATGTGCCGTAAAACTCATGAGGTATTTATGGTTATTATTAGCACTGCTTACATACATTACACACAGACACATGACATGTCAGACCACGTTTTGATCTCGTGGATCTTCTACTTTTGATGCCTTTTGTTTGACACTGTAGTATGATCAGGAAGGGCTAGTACGATCACTTACTCAAAAATCACAGAAAGTTAGAATGTGGAGATGAGAGATAATGAATGCTTTAACCAGGTACTTAGTTTACAGAAACTCCCAACGGATTCTACCAAAAATCAAGCAAGTATTCCCAGTAGGCTGGATCCTTGACCAGGCATGTTAGCTGCAGCTGTCTCACTTGATAAGCGTCCTCAGCTCCGCCCCCCCGACTGCACCGCGAGCGCATTCGTGATGCAGTCCATTTTAATGCATATTCAGCTAATTTTTTGCTTCGTTTTGGTCAATATACTCGCCTACTCTAACTCTAATCCTGAACATAACCTCCCGCACGTCCATGTTGACACAGGGCTTAAAACAATGCGGCCAACCGGCCACGCTGATCGAGGATTTCTGGGTTTTCGTCTTATCAATGCAATCGTGTCAGTCGGCTGCCAGACAACATGCCTGGTCGAGTTACTCAACTTAATAAGCAGTATCTTGGGAATTATCGCTTGATAACGGTCAAAGTGGGTGACCACTTGCTCTCTAAAACAAATCACTTAGCAGAAATCAGCTGATCGACAGGTTTTTCCAAATACTTGCCTCCAGATTATGGGTTGGGGTTTGGTTGTGGTTTTAACTGGATATATTCTCATGTCATTTGTGTGCAACCTTTTTCCGAATCACAGTCCGTGTTGGTGTGTGTGCATGTCGGATTGTCAGAGCAGCGAGGCACAGTTCTTGAGGAGCAGGGGCTTGGCCATCTCCAGGATGTCCAGGTTTGGGTCCAGGGACCTGCCCAGACCCTCCAGCACCATGATGGCAATGACCATGGAGGCAAAGTTACTCTCCAGCTTCACCTGAGAACACATCCCAAGTTAAATGGATATTTCACTTAAAAAAAACAATGCTTTGGTCATTTTATCGTCTGCTCAGGCTCAGGTGAACACCTCAGACAGTTTAAGTTAAGTTAATCCATTCAGTATTTAGATACCAGTATTTGATATTGATTTTAGCTGCCCCACCCTACACAAACCCATTCTAACTTTAAACTCCAACTTGAAACTCCATGACAGATTCATCAAAAACACCAAACCCTTTTTTTTTTCTGGTGACTGATATGATATTGTTTTATTCGTTTGGCCGCAACCAGGGTGGGCATACCCTAATGGACGCTGCTACATTTTCCAACAACAACATTTTAAAAATAAATGAAAACTGAAATTGAAATTCCATAGCCCGTATTAGGAGGACAATATCAGTCACCAGAAAATAGATTGTGTGTTTTTGATTAATCTCTCAGGGTTAAAACGGGAGCAGCGGGGCAGCGAAAATGAACATCTAAATACCGTAATTTATAAACGGCCTGGTGTGTTCACAGGAGACTGAGTAGACCATAAAATGACCAAAACATTTTTTTAGAAAGTGAAATATCCCTTAAACCACAACATGAAACAAAGTGCCAAGTGGAAACTGTAGATTAGAATGTCTATATCGTTTTGCATATGGATTCCATTAAAAACATTAAACTCACCTTGCCTCTCACTTTATAGAGTATAGTGCCTCTCAGTACCGGCAGAATAGTTCTGGAGCAGTGGATTGTGTGGCCTTGGGTCTTTCCCTAGTGGACTGACCGAGAGTAGCTACTGGGACGTAAGTCGGGACTTGATCAACCCCGGCTGGGTCGCCTGAGTGAGGGGTATGATGTTGCGAGACCCGAAACCCCGATGACCTTGGGATACATCACTGAGGATACGTCCCAGTTGCATCCATGCGATGTATCTTTAAGCCTTTAGTTTCTATTTATAGTGGCTCATAGGAATAGACTATGTGACAACCGGGTATAGTCTGGTGACCACCGGAGAGACGGGTGACAGCCGGAATGTAGACAGCACTCGGGTGAGCAGTATGGGTTAGCGCCCCAGCCTGTGTCCTCCGTGAGGAGGAAGCCCAACAACCCTTGGTGAGGCCGTTAGGAGGGCCATTGTGATTCACTGCTCCTGAATGAAATGCCGGTGCTGGGAGTCTGGTGCAACGCACAGGTCCTGTGCCTGGTGAGAGCAGGAGCAGACCTGGTGAGACGTAGGAGGGGTCTGGACAGGAGTCAACCCACAGAGCCTAGTCCCTCCATGTGCCAGAGTATAGTGCCTCTCAGTACCGGCAGAATAGTTCTGGAGCAGTGGATTGTGTGGCCTTGGGTCTTTCCCTAGTGGACTGACCGAGAGTAGCTACTGGGACGTAAGTCGGGACTTGATCAACCCCGGCTGGGTCGCCTGAGTGAGGGGTATGATGTTGCGAGACCCGAAACCCCGATGACCTTGGGATACATCACTGAGGATACGTCCCAGTTGCATCCATGCGATGTATCTTTAAGCTCACCTTGCGTATAGCGTTAGTCCATTATTGATGGCTTACCATGTTGTGGTATTATTCTACCTTTTGTTGCAACTTGAACAGCACCTTGCATGATTCCAAATAGTGGTGCTGCAATTACAGGAAACTAAAAAAAAAAAAGGCACAGATTTTTTGAAGTAGAAATAATTTCACCTTGTGGGTGATGAGAAGGCCAAAGACTCTGGAGAGCAGGTCAGCCACTTGAACCTGTAGAAACAAAATAAAATGTATAGCTGCTGCTGTACAAAGTCACTGTACCGACGATGTACGTTGTACTTTAGCACATTTTAAATGTGAGCTGTCACAACTTAAAAGAAACACACAAAAAAAAAAAAAAAAAAAAAACACAGTTCTTGCACCCAGCATCTTAATCCATTGTGTACTGAACGCATTCGGGTGTTTCAAGCATTAACTAGCTTTAACTATTGAAAAATAGCAGATCTACAAGCTCATATCGCGCCACCGAGTGGCGCGATACGAGCTTGTAGGTCTGCTATTTTTTGGAAAATCCTTAAAAACGTGGTGCAAATCTTTGAATATTATCTTCTGTCTGACCAAAGGTTATTAACTCCAATCCTTGTTTCTGGGGGGGGGGGGGGTCCTCCGCAGCCTGCCGAACACAGACAATTCTAGGGGGTTTAGAAAAAATAGAGTGCTAGTGCTAGAAACTACAATCTAGGGCCAAAAACTAGATGTACAATCTAATGCCAGTACAACATGGGTTCATGTTCAATCAAATTATGATGGATTCATAAGTACGTATTTCTGCTGGAAACACAGGCTTATTTAGCAGTAACGTGACACACTTCCATTTCCAGATTGGGAACACTATGACACAAAAATACATGTTGAGTACCTTTCCCAGTGAGAGAGTGTTGCTGAGGGCCTGGTCTACCAGCGCTGCCATCTCCCTCTTGAACCCTGGTACATCCTCACACTCATTAGCCCTGGCATGATGGAGGATGAGCTCTGCTACCCGTTCACCCTATGCACGCACACACGCAATTTGATTATTACCACAAAACATTCTTTAAGCACATTCTAAGCATTATCTACCATACAAATGAGCACTTTATCACAAATCACAGAAACTATCTTTAAGCACATCCTTACAGTACAGTATATACATTTTGGCTTTAAAAAAAAAAAAAAAATAGTGGATCTACATGTTCAGAATGTGGCACAGTGTGAGCTTCTACAGCAGGGGTGCCCACACTTTTTTGACTTGAGAGCTACTTTCAAAATGAGCGGCTCAACAAGATCTACACATCAAAAATGTGGTTGTTCCGTTGAAAATCCATTTCAAGGCCCCCTAGAAAGTTTGAGCTTTGAAATAGTGGTGTTGGTGTTATTTACTGTTATAGTGTTTAAGAATGCACTTAATAATGAAAAATAGAGGGGGGAGAATTGGAAGGTTTTCCTGTACATCCTACTACTGATATTTGAAAACAGTATTTGAGGTTTGAGTTGACGGTTTGTGATGTTGAGTTTAGTTTCTGCACCCAAAACTAAGAACTTTCACATTTTTGAACTGGCAAAACGTTGTTCAAAATAGGAATTATTCTCCATTTTCTTAATTGTGTGGACTCTTGAAAATTACATAATTCAGATGTTTAAATACAACGTATAATTTAACTCTTGAGAGCGGTATTTTTTTTTAACGCTCTCAAGAGTTATACAGATCTATAAGGGTCCATGTGCTGGGGGGACTGTCATGTGATCTACCTGCACGGCCTGTGTGATCTACTGGTAGATCACCATCTATCTTTTGGGCACCCCTGTTCTACAGTATATTAGCTATTTTCAAAAGATCTTTTATACATTTCATACAGAGCTAAATACTAGTTTCTCCAATAACACCTCATTCACAAACTGTTAACGGGGCATCTCACGAGACTGTAGCTGGGAAGTAGAGGAGTAGGCAGAAATGCATTGGACTCAGGCCAGTCCAGCTTTAATGATTTTAAAACCCTTTATTTTAGGCTGTTCTTTAATAATACTGCAACATAAACATTACACAGACTTAGTTATCGCTGAACAATACTTTAAAACAGTTATCATTTTGCATACATAAATATCTCTTATTTATGCCACTCTCGTTGAAGACAATGCATTTCAACTCCAGTTAGTTCCCACCCCAGCTCTGCATGAACCATGTGACCGGGCTTTTCGCTTTACAATGAATGTCACAATTCTTCCCCTAAAGCATACCTGGGCATTATGCGGCCCGGGAGCCAAATGTGGCCCTTTGGCTGACTCTGACCGGCCCGTGAAAGGGTACTGTGGTTTTAAACAGTGGTCTGGGGACCACCAGTGGTCCTTGAGAGAGTTCCAGTTAAATATGGAAAGTTGGGTCACCAGATGTAACTCTTTGAGAGCGTGAAAAATGAAACCGAATGGACCCTTGCGGGTCCATTCGGTTTCATTTTTACACTCTCAAGAGTTAAAATATACATTGTCTGAATTAGCCCAAGTCTTAACAATCAGAGAATGTAAAAGAGTGGTCATTTTGGATGTTTGCCTGTGTACTTTGTGAAATCAGCCCGGTATTGTAGACAAAAAGCAAAAGAAATCTTTAGTTTGGGGTCTGTGGGGCTAAAATGTCCTCAAACGGTGGTCTGTGGCTCAAATTGTGAATAAACAGAGGGCCCTGGTCTCAAAATGGTTGGTCTTACTCTTACTTTTATCTTGAAATTACATTATTATTACGCAGACTTTAGTTCAGCCTTTAGTCTTGGCCCTCCACAATATTTTATGAATCTCATTTGACCCCTTGGGGAAAAAAATGCCCACCCCTGCTCTAAAGGCTTTCAAACTCAGTAAAAACATTGCAGTATTTTCCCCACCTACCTCCCGCAGCACCACGGCGGTGAACACGGCTCTGAAGTTGTCTCGGTCTCTCTGGCTGAGCTGGGCCACGATGCCAGCGTCCAGCAGCACCAGCTGTAGAGGCTCTGAGGACGGCTTCATACTGACCATCACCGTGTCCCACAGGTCTGTTAGAGTGGCCTCACCGCCCGGCCCTGGAGGGGTCACAAACTACATGATACAACCAAAACTGACTAAAACATTATAGCTAACTGAGATGAAAATTGAAACAAGGCTTTACAAAAAACTAACTGAAATCATATAGAACCTTTATATTCCATGTGCCAGTTTTACCCATTTAGGCTGGGATCCAGATCTTCAAATAGTAAAATCAACAGGAAATTAATATTTTGATGAAAAAATTAAAACTAAAACTCTGTGTTTGTTTACCTACTAATAGAGTGACTTTGAAAGCTGTTTTAGTGTACAATGTAAGTAAAAATTGAATTATCAATTTTTAGTCACTGGAACCTTTTTTAAATTTCTTGTCCACTGGAACCTCTTGTCCACTGGAACTACATCATGGCAAGATAACTACTCCAATAAAAGTGACCTTACCCTTCAAGCCCTATTGTCAAAGCTTAAAAATTGTGAAAATGCAGTTGAAATATATTGCAAAAACATGAAAATAAATAAATAACACTAAAAGTAGTCAAATTGAAACCGTTTTGACACCAAATTAGAACTAAACTTTAATTAAAATGAAAATGAATGATGAATGAAAGAGTATATTAACCATGATGTTCTGGCCCAGCAGTGGACCCACGTCGTTGCACCAGGATGTTTCCAGGATGGAGGTCCCCGTGGACAAAGTTGTCCACAAATACCTGGGGGAAAAAAAAGAGGCGTGCAGCATAGACACACTGTCAATAGTCTTGCAATGTGTAGCCACAATGTCTGACACGATCAGAGAAAGGAAACTGGCATTTCCATTCACAAAAACATATTAAAAATATCATTAAATTAGACTTTTCTTAATATCCATTTCTGCTAAAGCAGCAAGTTATATTATGCTTCGATATGTTTTATGTTATTAAGAAAACTGCTACGAAGCGGCTTCATAGATGCCAGAATTCAAATGCTTATCTCAAACTTTTTCATGTCAAGGACGCCCAGTCCCTATATTAATATTAGGGGTGTAACAATATATTTTAGCAGTGATTCGATACGTATCACAATACAGTGATCTGTCATGCAGGTGGACATTGTATTTGAACACAAGATAATAAATATATTTTTAAATTAAAAACGATATTTCAATACAGTTACTATATCGCTACAATGCTAATTAACATGTATTTAGCCATCTGACTTCCCAATCTGAAGGGAAATTGTGTTGCATTCACCAATCTTAATTTAACAGTCAAAAGGGGTAACAGTTCAGGGGCAGGAGCCAGAGTAGGAATATAGAGCTATTTTATTAATTCAATAAAATAATGACAGCCCACAGTCATCTCTGCGTCTTACTGCTGTATCTTACCATCTTCAGCATGGTCTGCACTCCCATCCTGGCGATCCTCTGCTTCACCTCCTGTGGTACACCAGGGCCCAGGTAGTTGGATATGGGCTCACTCTCCTGAGAGATGTAGGAAGATTCAGCACATTTTTAATGAATGAACACTGAACACACAATAGCACTGGCTTGGACCACGTTTAAAAGCTTATAATGGGTTTTGATGCTAAAATTGTTCACTAGAATATTCAATAATAGACAGAAGTATGAACTAAACATCTGCAGACTTTTTATTGTTATGGAAATATACCTGAAAATGTACTAATGTGACATGCAGTGTTGGGCAATATTAGGAGAGCAGTATCCTTACTAGCATTACTTGTTACTTGAAATAATCATATTAAATATTACAATATTACTTTCCCAAGCCCCCCCGTCCCACCCACAAAGGAATATGTACAACACAATCTGTTTAGTGACTACTTGCGTCAACTGTAATAACTTGTAATGTAGGTCATGTATTCATAACTCACCTCAAAGGTTTCCACTAAGACAGTCCTGGTGACAAACGGTCTCAGGGGTGTGGGGAACTTCACAAAATCTACATCCCGGAAGTTTTCTTTGAAACGTTCAATATTCTTTGCTTCAAAGCGGAGGTCAATCTGGAGTCAATTCAATTAAACAGTCAATTTAAATTATAATTTGGCTAACTGTTGGTTTAAATATATTGGTACACCAATATATGGTGGCACATCTAATGTGAAAGGTCTGTTTCAAATAACTACCAATCTCTGCAGATGTACTAGTTATTTAGATAACAATAACATAATGTATCTCTATATACAGTACAGTATTACATACCACAGGTGGCTAAGACAATGCAGACTAAGATACACAAAAACAAAACAAAATGCACAGTACGTATATTCATGGCATAAAGAGGTTTCTTCAACTTAGACACAATAAAAAACCAGCTACATGTTGTGAATGGAGTGTTGGTACCTGTTTGGTCATGAGCTTTTCAAACTCCTCCACGATCTCTGGCAGACTGAGCCATTTGAGTCCAGGCAGGAGGTGCAGCAGTCTGCTGGCTGCTCTCATCAGCAGCAGGTCTATCTCTACCTGGCTCTTGATGCCTGGATGGAGAACCTACAGGACAGGCAAAGGGCTGTCACTGTTAATATATGAACCCATTTAGAACTAAGACCGAAAAAGAAAAACAAAAGAACAAAAGGGTTTTAAATATCAGTGCTGCTAAAATGTTGTCCCTGAAACTAAAATTTTATCCCCGTATCGTAGTATCTATGACACCCATAGGGCCACACCCTTATAGATCTGTAACTCTTGAGAGCGTTTAAAATGAAACCAAATGGACCCTTACGGGTTCATTTGGTTTTATTTCACACTCTCAAGAGTTAAATTATATTCAAACATCTGAACTATGTCATTTTCAAGAGTCCACACATTTAGAAAATGGAGAAGAATTGTCTCTTCTCTTTCCCAACTGTGGACAAAAACGTGAAAGTTCTCGGTTTTGGGTGCAAGAGACTAAATTCAACATCACAAACTGTCAACTCAAACCCTAAATTGTTTTCAGTAGTCAGTAGTAGCTTATACAAGGTAACCTTTCCAATTCTCCCCCTCTATTTTTTAATTATAAGTGCATTATTCTTAAACGCTATAACAGTAAGTAACACAATCACCACTATTTCAAAGCTCAAACTTTCTTGAGGGGCCTTGAAATGGATTTTTTTTTTTTTATGTGTACTGTAGATCTTGTTAAGCCGGTCATCTTGAAAGTAGCTCTCAAGTCAAAAAATGTGGACACCCCTGCCCTAAAATCTAGTCAAAAAGAGTAGATTTTTTGGAGATAATTAAAGGAAGACCTCATGAAAAAGACAAAAAACAATAAAAAACAATGTACCATAAAATTACATATGGGAGCTTTAAGACAAAAAACAGTTTTCTCCACCATGTCTGATCATCACATTCACCTTGATAGCCACTGGTATCAGATGCTCCATGTCCGGCTGGCTGCCACCTCCTTGGCTCCCTGGGGGATGGTCCCACTCTCCCTCCGTCTTCTTCTTCTTCCAGAGCCCAGGCAGGGAGTTGACCAGACCACAGAGACCAGGGATGTCCCAGGCCTCCTCCAGCAGGTGCTCTCCACCTCTCTCCACCTCGTCCACCAGGCTCTGGAACTCCATCTCCTCCACCCTGTCCACCCTGGCCCAGCCTCGGTACACCTGGGCCACGCAGCCGGACCCCACCGGCTCCTCGCTCTCCAACACGAACAGCCTCCTCCAGCGCTCCCCGAACGCTCGACACAGACACTGCTGGGTCAGGGCCCAGGAGTGGGGGCGGACCTGAGGGTTCAAAAGCATGCGTATTGTAACAATATAGTACCGGTATCTGTATTGAAATATTGTTTTTTTTTTCTTCTTTCTTTCTTTTTAATCAAAGTACTGTATATTGTTATGTAGAAAATGTGACGTTGTATCATGTCGTTTGACTTTGCATCTAACTATAATTAAGCACTCTGTCTGTCTGTCTGTCTGTCTGAAACAGGCATAAGTCGTCACTGACTACAGCAATCATTCTCAGTTTTCACACACTGATTGAACATAACATTAGGAAGAGACTGACGAAGCCCTTATTTCAAATTAACACGTCCTTGATTAATAATGAATTTATTTGTGCGTGTAAATTTCCCCATTAAGTTTATATGGGAAAGTCCGACGGGCCCCCTAACGTTACACAAATCACAGCCCACCACTATCGCTGTTACCCCACTGTCATATTTCCACTGCTACACCAGCACTGGAACAAATGGTGACCCATACAATTTCGCTGGCTATACTGTGGCATGCGCAGTGCACACGGGCCACCGTCATTACTCATTTCCTCCAGGTTTGTTAGCCAACCTGCAACAGCTTTCTAAACTTTGGGACGTGTCGTTGCATCTCTGTATGTATTTATAGTTTCGATTTAACGGATGGCACGGCATACTGTCCATTTGCTGGCACAGGCTGCGGGCTGGAACGTTAATTCACCCGTTTTATCGACACAGAATATGCTTTTGATACACTTAACTCGACGCGATGTTGGAGCAGCAGGACGGAGGCAGTGTGAAGGGAGCGACAGACACCACTTTACTGTATATACTGATCCAGGCTTCATGGGAACTGTCCGAACTGAACATGCGTTCGAACTGGGAGATATTATTGTCACCGTCACCTTTTAAAAACAAGCAGATCTGCAAGCTAACAACTCCCCCGCTCAGTCTACAGTGAATGGGTATTGCGTTTGCGACTACATTTATTCTTCTATCGTACAGCGGCAGTTTTCGCTAAAAACAAGCTGATCTACAAGCTAACAACAGCCGACTCTTGCGCTGCGCGCTCGGTCCGGTGCAGCAGCGTCTGTACTAGCTCACCGACCGCTGTATTCACGAGATATGTGTTACTTTAGCTGTGCGTGTGTGTGCGCGCGACGCGTACTGCATCGCTAGATAGAACCCCCCCCTCCACACACACACACACACACACACACACACACACACACACACACACACACACACACACACACACACACACAGTTATTACGTCCCCCTTTGCCAGTGGCTTTATGATGACTGTCCACAGAAACAGCTACTTTAATGCAACAAAAGTGAAATCACATTCATCAACACGTTCCTGACCCCCCTTACTTTGCCTTAATTGTATTCCCATCCCCCCATGATCAAGTATACTCACAGTCACAATTACATTAAAGCAAGCAGAAATTCACATGATCATTGCTATAATCTATTAATTCACTACCTACACTGTTATGATCAATTAATTCACTTTACACTGTATATCATTTGGTGTTCATATATTCACAACGGGTAAGGTCCTAGTTATATCAATTTGCAATGTAAAGAATCAGGATCGAATCGCTACCAATAGTAAGTTTTTAGTACATTTGACAGAACAGCCTGTATTTTCACATTTCATTGTTTCCAGGGCCCATTCAGAGATGAATGCATTTTGTAAAGTGTGTGAGGTGTTTTCTGGGTTTTGTAGTGCAATACCAAGGACTTCATGAGGTGGTGTGCACTGTGCAGTGAATTAATGAGCTTGTTAATAAAACAAAACCTAAAACAATTTTGGAGTGATAAGCAGACAACAGAATAATCACTCCAAAAGTCAAGGTAAATCTGTTAAGGACTTAATGTATTTGCTAAATAGTTACTGTGTCAATTTTAGATCAGTAATCGAATCAAATCGTATCGCCAGAATGAATCAATGTCATATTGATTGAATTTATTTGATATATATGATACAGTTCATAAAGAGCAGCACATATTATCTGGATAGCACATAAAAGTCATAGGACTTAATTCCATTGTGATCCAACAATATACATTACAAAAGGAACAATCAACGGCACTACAGTACATCACAATAATGACTATTTACAACAGCAATCAATAAATAGAATACATGTAAACGAAATATGGAACACTAAGATAACTTCCCCATTAACCAGTTTTTCAATGATTTTTTAAAAATGTTGAGAGACTGGGCAAATTTCATTTCCCTGGGAATTTTGTTCCAGTCCTCCACCCCTGTATATTTGAAAGAGCTTCTACCTACCTTACTCTTTAATTTAGGAGGTTTAAGATCACTTACACTGGCTCTAGTGTTTAGGCTATGTGACTGGTTAACATACTGGAAGTAACCTTTTAAGTATTTTGGGCAATTTTCTTTTAAACTTTTATAGACCATAACAAGTCTCAGTTGTTGTACTCTGCAGTCGACTGGAAGCCAATTTAATTCTCTAAAATGGCTGGCACTAATATGGGTTCTAGGGGAGAGATAAAGTACAACCCTCATTAGTTTATTTTGAGATGTCTGTAATTTATCCTTGGTATTTTTAGAGATGCCGCTATACCAGGTTAGGCAAGTATAGTCAAATAGACATTGGACTAATGCTGAGGCCAGTGTCCTCATGGTGGTTCTGTCTAGGTATTTTGCGATTCTGGCTAGGAACTTTGTTCTAGCATGGATCTTGCCGATCACTGAACGAGCCATTGATTCGCTAGACATATTTTGATCTAGTGTACAACCTAGATATGTAATTGAGGTTTTCTCCTGGAGTTTGACATTCAACTGAAAAATTGTCTATCTCTCTTAAATTGTGCCTTGATGCAAATACTATACATTCGGATTTACCCAGATGCAAGGATAATTTATTTTCGTTTAACCATCTGTTGACTTTTTTTAATTCAGTTTCTAAAGAGCGACTGACGGATTCTGCACTATCACCAGTCACTAGTAGGGCGGAATCGTCTGCATACAAGAATAAAGGGCATGAGCAGGCTGCGTCCATGTCATTAATGTACAGCAGAAGTAATAACGGCCCGATTATGCTCCCTTGAGGAACGCCACATGTAAGTTGTTTGGGCTCTGAGAGCAACCCACCTGTTTCAACCATCTGAAACCTATCTGTAAGGTAGGACTGTATCAGAGACAAAGCCTCCCTATTAAAACCTATTGCTTTTAGTTTAAATAATAATATCTGGTGATTGACTGTGTCAAAGGCCTTTTGCAGGTCTAACATGACCATCCCGCAGTACTTGCCGCTGTCAATTTTATCTTTTATTAGGTCTGTTAGGTACAGTAGGCAGGTCTCAGTGGAGTGTGACTGTCTAAAACCGGATTGAAAATCATATAAAATGTCAGATTGCTTTACATAGTTT
Organism: Benthosema pterotum; assembly: GCA_039105355.1. NCBI lineage: Eukaryota > Metazoa > Chordata > Actinopteri > Myctophiformes > Myctophidae > Benthosema > Benthosema pterotum. The sequence goes on along the minus strand of CM076969.1, from coordinate 50,346,830 downwards.
GAGATCTGATCGCAAATGACTCTTTCAAATATTTTACTAATGATACTTAAAATAGAAACTGGGCGGTAATTACTAAATCCATCTCTTCTGCCTTTTTTATGTAGTGCTGTAACCCTGGCCTTTTTAAAATCATATGGCACCTTTGCCTGGGTGATTGAGAGGTTAATGATGTGTGTAATGTAGGGGGCTATAACCTCAGCTCCATCCCGCAAATAGGTGGCAGGGATAGCATCTAAACCTGTTGCTTTAGTGGCATCTAATCCTCTCAAGATTTTTGCAACAGTTTCATTTGCTACATGTGAGAAGGAAAACTGCTCCTTCTGTATCCCTTTTGTCTCATAGTAGTTATTCACCTGGGCTTCACCATATTCTAATTCCCCTATGCTAACTGGGAGTTTCTGCACTAGATCGTTTGCTATATTGGTGAAGAAAACATTGAATCAATATCATATCGTATCATCAACAGTGTATCGTGATATGTATTGAATCAAATGTATCGCTACATCCTTGGTAGTGTTCACTAATATCTGAAATAATTCCAACCAGGGAGAGAATATTATCCTGATCAGATTCTAGTTTCTGATGCTAGATTCTAGTCTCCCAGGGTAGATTCTAGTTCCTCTCAGTAGACTGTAGTTTTTGAAGTTAGATTCCAGTTTCTGACACTAGATTCTAGTTCCTGACACTAGATTCATCGCGCCACTCGGTGGCACGATGTGAGCTTGTAGATCTGCTATTTCTCAACAGCTAAAACTTAAAGGGTTAGTAACTGCACCTTGACGTGGAGCCGTGAGAAGTGGTCACAGAACTCCTGGGAGAAGATGTCCCGCCGCGTGCTGGCCCACTGGCCCAGCTTGATGAAGGTGGGACCGGACGTCTCCGTCATCCACAGCAGGACGTCTAGCCAGCGGGACGCCCAGCCGGACGAGACCCAGGTCAGAGGCCAGAGCAGGAGGAGGGGGACGAACTTGAGGAGCAGCACCAGCGCACGGAGGCTGAGACGCAGGAAGAACACCAGCTTGTGCACCTGGACTTTAGCTAGAGATTTTTTCTGGACGGCCACAGCCTCCTGACAGGCGGCCGCCTGAACGCAGCAGGAGGACGACACGTGGACCGCACCCCAGCAAAACAGGGTCATTTTAGGGATCTGTCTGAGAAGGTGGCCGCGGCGGAACGCCGGACATGTAAACGGGCCGCGACGGAGCAGTCTGAATGCTAGTGGGAACGACCCCAGGGCCTTCCCAGTGGCCATGGACCTCAGCTGGAAAAAGATGCATCTGGTCGACGCCGTCATGCGAAACAGTGACGACATGCTGTGTCTGGATCTGCTGGAGTCAGTTGGTCCCGTACCTGCAAGACAGTGTTGTATAGCATCAACACCTGTGATGTGAATGGAACATGGCTGTAGGTAGCCACTATGGCAGGGCAAAAAAAAAAATCGATATGCCAATACAATCGCAATTCTTAATGCCATGATCTCAATATCGAATCGTCAGGTTCGACATCGATTTTTTTTTATATTTATGTAGGTCCTATTCATTAATTTGTTCATGTCAGACTGGAAGACTGGACTTTTTGTTATTTATATTGTTTAAAATTGCTTTAAAATGTTCCAGTTGATTGATCTCATAATGGTCCATATTGTTCAGAATTCTGCCCATTTTCAACATTTTACTGTACTGTATTTTACTTGAAGACGACATCAACAAGTTGTGTTTGTGTTGTGTTTGTTAATGATTTTTCTTTTAGGACCTTTTTTTCTGAGGGTGTACAAATGGAACTAGAACAAGAACTAGAACAAAGACGATTCCAAATGGACCCTGACGGGTCCATTTGGAATCGTCTTTGTTCTAGTATAATAAAAGCACAGTTATTTGTGGGAAAAAAAATGCGATATATCAAATTGAATCGCAGCATAACTAAGAATCGCAATATAAATCGATTCAGAACCCTAAATATCAATATTGTATCATATCGTGAAGTGAATTGTCCCACCCCTAGTAGCCACAATTCAACTCTAGATTTTTTATTTTTATTTTATAATGGCAATGAATGAGTTGCAATACCCTCCATTGACTCCCAATAACAAAAAAAAAAAACAAAAAAACATATCTGCTTGTATTAAACAACGTTAAACTCACCAACATTGCTGCTGTATGGAAAGGTTGAATTATCCGAGCTATTTATATCTGCAGATCATTTGTTTGATGTTATGAGCTATTTTCTGGACTTTGGGGGCAGTTGTTTGTATTAACGGGTCAGGCTGGTGCCATCTGCATTATGTGCAAATTCTAATTAAGTGCTACGCAGGGACGTTCAGTGACTAATGATGAGCGCTTCCAAACTCCAGTACTTAAAGGGGAATCCCACCCATTTTCATTTTTTTTTCCTGAGAGCGTACAAATGCAACCAAATGAACCCTAACGGGTTCATTTGGTTCCATTTGTTCGCTCTCAGAAAAAAAAAATAAACGTCTAAAGAAATCCATTAACATGGTGAAAATACATCTTGATGATGTCAACAAGATGTTTCACCATGTTAGTGGTTTTCTTCAGACCTCCATTTCTTGGGAACACAGATTGGGGGAACTTTTTTTTATCATGTCCAGGCAACACCTTGAAGGTACATCAATGACATAGTGAAATATTGAAAATGGGTGCAATTCTCCTTTAAAATGTCTGAGTTTTTAATAAAACAAAGACTTGATACTAGACTTCGGAGGCCATCACGACAGAGGCTGTAGTCACCTGCTACATATACAGGTGTCCATGTATATACATATACATCATGTACATGTTGTTATTAGACAATAATTATTATAATAATCAATTGAGCGTCTAGTACTAAAGTAGGCTAGTAGTAGTAAGTAGGCCTGTGATGAATGCAATTACTACAATTCAAGTAAATATGTATGCCAACTATCTCCTACAGTACACTATATGATTACATTTACAACATCATATTCCTCAGACGTTCAACGACATATACCTGTGAATAAAGCATTAGATGAGCTGCTGCTACAAATGTTTCAAATGCTAAACATTCCAATAACCTGTTGTGTAAATGAACACTATAGCAGACAGGTCGCTTTACGGTTGAGTTTCTGCAGATATACATCCTCACCATGTCATTATGCATCACTGCATTCACCTATTAGTGTTTCGGCATGCATGTTATCGTAATTAAATAGTAATGATGATAAACTCGCAGCATGTTGTGCAGGAACGAACATTACCATAACAACGTTGACATTTTTCATTCAGTTCCACTTCCTGGTTCTCTGCGTCACGCTGACAGACGACAACTTCTTAAAGGGACAGTACCGCAGTGTTGCCAACTTGGCGCATTTGTCACTATATTCCAGACCCCAGAATTAGCGAAAATTAGTGGAAAAACCCCTGGCGGAAAATCTGGTGCTTTTTGCTGGTGAGTTGGGGTGAGATAAAACCCTCGTTTTTCACCATTTTTCCTCCTATGATAGAGTCCTCCTTCCTTCCCAAAAAGACCTTTGGTAGCCAAATGGACCCTTTTAGATCTGTAACTCTTGAGATCGTAAAATGAAACCAAACGGACCCAAGGGTTACCTAATTTTCAAGAATCTACACATTTAGAAAATGTAGAAGAATTGCTATTTTGACCAACATTTTGTCAGTTATCTCTCCTAAATTAAGGTGAGAGACTAATCTCAACATCAATCGTCTTGGCTGTAATGGCTACAATGCAGAATAAACAGTGGGCCCTGGTATGAAAATGGTTGAAAACCCACTGCTCTAGCGCATTCTAGTGCATTTTGGAAGTGCCACTAGTGCATTTTGGATTTTGGCGGTTGGCAACACTGCAGTACCGTGCCAGAACCACTACCCGTCCTCCGAGACACATGGATGGATGGATGACCCAAAACACAACAAAAATGGCTGCGGGTAATATTCTTTCAAAAAAACCAACAGAACATTATATTTGTCGTCGACTGTAGCTCCGTTTGGAAAGTCAACTTATCTAAGGTGGAGCTCAGCTTGCCAGAAAATATTTCAGTTTTTCATGCATTGTTCTACTGTCTCTTTTAAGATTCTGATTTCTTTCTACAGGTGGCTGAACTACTCTCCAGCGCCTCTCGCCTTGAGCTTCCACAAGGTGAAACATATTTCAAATATTTGATGGATTGATAATTGATTGATTCTTGTATACTTTACTATCAGTTTGCAAAAAAAAGTACAGATGTATAGTGTAGTTGTACAGTTGTCCTAAAACGATACAACCAAAAAGGCCCAAGGGTTTGTTTTGTATGTTAGCTATTAACATGTTAATAGCTATAGTTAGTAGGCCCTACTAGTATGGATGAATGTTGTGCATACACTGTATGCCTGAACTGCGTAGGCAGCACATGACCAGCAGATGGAGACAAATCTATAAATCCTCCGCGTTTGAGAATCAAACATACAGAGCCATTGGAATATTTAGTACAGGCATTATATGGGAAAAAAGGGGTCAACCTGCAGGTAATTGCAAAAAAAACAAACTCAACTGATTTTGAATCTTTAATATGCGCAGAATAACATACAAAAAGTTGCCTGGAATTGTCTGGGGGGAAAGTTGTGAAAATAGCCTGTAAAGTATGAGACTACAAAAAACGTTTTTTGTCCATTTCTGCTAGATTTCACCATGCTAAACCATATAACAATTTGATTGAATGGTTTACCAAACATTTCTCATTTGTTCCATATGTATTTCATGCTGTAGAATCCAGTTCTGCAATGTATATTTTTGTATTGTGCATAATTATTGAATTTATCAGCATATTCACACATGGGCGGAAATGACAGGAAAAATCCTATAACAATTTGTTAAGCGGGTTTATCATACTCTGCTCGGTTGATCAGTATGTATCTTTTCCTGTAGATTCAATTTCTGCAATGTACAGTACATGTTTGTATTGTGCATAATTAATGACAATTAGTATATTTGACACATAGGCGGAATTATTTTGATATGTTGATGTGTATTTATAATTAGATTGTTTCAGTCTAATAATGTCATTTGACCTTGGACTAATTGCAACTAAAAAAACTCAACTGATTTTGAATCTTTAATATGCCTAGAATAACATACAAAAAGTTGCCTGGAATTGTCTGAGGGGAAAGTTTAGAAAATTGCCTGTCAGCTATGACCCTACAAAAAAAAGAAAGAAAAAAAAAGTCTTATTGGCAATTTTTGCTAGATTTCACCATGTCAAACCCTGTAACATTTTGATTAAATTGTTTACCCAACTTTTCTCAGTTGATTGTTATTTAGTCCTGTAGAATCCATTTCTGTAATGGCCATTTTTGTATTGTGTATAATGAATAAGATAATTTGCATATTTGACATGGGTGGAAATAACAGGGAAAACCCTATAGCAATTTGACATTTTTCATAGTTTGGGAAATTTGATTTACCAAACTTTTCTCAGGCAATCTCTGTGTATTCTTCCCTATAGAATGCAATTCTGCAATATATCTTGAGCATATATAATTTGATAATTAGCATATTTGTCACATGGGCAGAAACAATTCGATAATCTACTGTATATGGATAATTTGATATTTGATTTGAGATCAACTGACAAGTGTTATTAAAAGTCATTTGTCTGATGCATTAGTATAAAATGACTGTCACTCTCTAATAAGGAAGAAGATGTCTGAAAAGGATGTAGGATTTTTTTCTGCTTTGCCTTTTTATCTTGAACTCTTTGACCTCTTCCCAGGAATTCTTAATCATTTTCGTCTTCTCCCTTCATTTCCTGGGAGGTTTTCTGTTCAGGCTTGGTGAAAACTCTGTGGGTGAACCAAACTGGGACGAGACCATTGACTGTTGTCTGTTGCCACTTGCAGGCATTGTCCTCTGGTGTACGATAATCAATATATATATCTGAGTACACTGTCTCCAGATGTTTAAATTCCTTCAGATTTTCTGATCATTTCTGTCTTGTTTTCATCACTATGTACTGTAGAAAGGCTGACTTAGCCCCTTCCCTTTTTTGTCAAGTGTCTCTGATGATTCTAACAAGCCTTTCACAACTTCTTCATCTATGGCTTGGCCAGTCTTTAAATGCCTTGCCACTTCTGATGCGAATTGATTCATGTGCATGGACATCTATCTGGTCAACTTGTTCATTTTCAGCACCTTGGATAGTTTCTTTTTGTTTTGAACTCGTCAGTATCAGTAAGTTCTCTTCAATAAGCTCTTCTCTAAGCCCCACATTTTGGGCGGGGTTTGTTCACTGTCCAATGCCAATCCATATACTTTAGCAACTGTTGCCATCCAGGTCAGGCTTTCCTTTTCAAGCTTTCCTCTTCCAGCATGCCCATTGGACACGGCCGGAATGGGGAGGGGCTTAGTGAACAGCTAATTCTCTTTGGCCATGAGATTCTGCCTTGAGTGATGTACTGAATCCTCCTTGCATGAGACCACACCTGACTTTGACCTCTTTGTTCAGTCACCTCAATTATGAAGTCTCCATGAACTGAGTGGAATGTGTCTCCAGAAAAACTTTTTCCATCCTATAGGATTTGTTTGGTGCAAAGTTGCTAGTGTTACATTCAACACTTAAAGGTTGTTCTGCCAGTAATTGTTTTCTACTGAATTTATCAATGCAAGCTTTGTTAAATCATCATTCAGACACCCAATCGTTGTTGTTCTGACCAGTGTTGCTTAATAATAGCAAAAAATATTCTCAATTCTGGGTTCAAGATTGAGGTTCTTCTGAGCATAGGGCCGGAACGAACCATTTCCGTTGACAACAAGCTGGTATCATCTGTCCCAACAGCCAGGAACCTTGGTGTTGTCCTGGACAGTCAGCTCTCGTTCAAAGCACACATTACAGCTATCACCCGCTCTTGTAGATTGATACTTCAGACATCACCCTGTGCCTATTCCTAATGTGATCCTGGGCTCTACACACCCTCTGCCATCCTGCTTCCTTCAAAGCATAACTCCCTCGTTACTGTTAACTCCATCCTTACTGGCATACTTAAGCCTCTCCACTGATCCAACATACTACAGCTTCCTTGGTCTCTCCATTGGCTCCTGGCTGCTGTCTGCAGTACGAATATTGGATGTTGGCATTCAAAGCAAATACAATATGGAACTATATATCTTGTCTGATCGCACCCCACAAGCCCTCCAGAGCACTCAGATTAGCCGACACAGAGCCGAATGCGAAACAGAACTGCAGATTCGCTCCCAATCTTCAGCCACAGTCTGAAAACGCTCCTTCAGACTTCATCTTAGCCCATATCACTTGCCCTAGCCTTGCCCTATGCTATGGAAAGGCTCAACTTAGTATCTTATTTTGCAGTTAGCAAACATACCGTATACCATTTTGTAAACATGGGACCATAGTGTTAATATATGCATATAGAATTTCTATCCTTACATTCCTAGCTTATATTTCATTCATGGTGACTATGTTGTATGTTTATGATGTAATGCCAGAAACAAACAATCAAATTACACATACACATCAACATATCAAATTAATTCCGCTTATGTGTCAAATATACTAATTGTCATTAATTATGTGCAGTACTGTACATTGCAGAAATTGAATCTAGAGGAAAATATACATACTGAACATCCAAGCAAAGTTTGATAAAACTGCTTGACAAATTGTTATAGGATTTTTCCTGTCATTTCCGCCCACGTGTGAATATGCTGATAAATTCAATAATTATGCACAATACAAAAATGTACATTGCAGAACTGGATTCTATAGGAGGAAATACATATGGAACAACTGAGAAATGTTTGGTAAACCATTCAATCAAATTGTTATATGGTTTAGCATGGTGAAATCTAGCAGAAATGGACAAAAAAAACGTTTTTTTGTAGTCTCATACTTTACAGGCTATTTTCACAACTTTCCCCCCAGACAATTCTAGGCAACTTTTTGTATGTTATTCTGGGCATATTAAAGATTCAAAATCAGTTGAGTTTGTTTTTTTTGCAATTAGTTGCAGGTCAAGTGATATTATTACTGGACTAATTCCTCAGTCTACTAGAATGTCCACTTGTGGAATGTAGATCTGTTATTTTTGCCGGATGTTTGCAGGAGAATAGTCCCTAATGGCTAGAACCAACTGTGCATGCATTGTCTAATATGAAGCAGTGCTGATATAGTATGTAGTATATAGTATATAGTATGTCCAATATGAAGAACCAAATAATGGTTATAATGTGAGTTCACTATGAAGCAGCACAGAGAATGGTTGGTGTTATAGTGACTTCTGTGGGACCTCAGAGATATTTATTGATTACAAGATGGGCCCAAACTAAGTGCATCCCTTTCACAATAGGAAGTGAACAGCAAATGAACATGAACATGATTAAACGCAGATACAACCATGTCATGTCTGTCCTAGAGAGCTCTGACCTGTCTTTTCTTTTTCAGACACTACCGCATTTAGAAAACTCTGTATCACGCTGTGGCCTTGATGGGCCTAGCTAGGGTGCACACTCTTATAAGAAGTGGTTCAATGAAGTCGCCCCCATACCATTTTCAGTTACAGGACATCTATTAGTCAAGTAAGCATCAATAATAACATCTGTTGTGGTTGCAACAGACACTTAGCATGCATAAAGCTAAAGGTCTGACTCAGAGAGTTTTCTGTTTTCAGTGATGAAATGCTGTTGGTTTAGTGATGTCACAATTGTAGTTAGTCAGTAGCAGTAGTAGTGTTTCAAATCATTTTCATTATTGGCACTTTTAATTTGAAATATCTTAGGTTGTTTGTTTTGCATGCCATCGTGTTTGGTGGGGCAGTCAGGGCAGTCATGCCCCCGTCTCCTCACTTGCCAACTGTTAAGAAGTGACCCAACTTTGAGAAGCACTGTGATAGATAGAGGGGCTCAGATATAGGCTGCACGCCAAGCAGATGTTCCTGACCCCCTCCCTCCCTCGCTCCCGCCCACACGCCTATAGGCTATAGTGATGAGCAAACCAGTCCTTTTAACGTCCCTCATGCATCTGAAAGGCCCAGGGGTCAGGCCTTTTGGTCCTGCGGGTCAGCAGGGGATGTTGCTCAGTTTTGAAGTGAGGTTGTGTGTGTTGAGACGCTTGATGATGAAGACCACGATGATTAAGAGACGGTGGGAACATGTATTGTAGAGGCAGAAACCGGATCGAGTGCTTTTGTTATATGGAGACGTGTTTGAATGCACAGCTGGTGTGTATGTATGATCAACGACAGCTTGTGTGTGTGTGTGTATGTGTGTGATTTTGACAGTAAAGTTTTATTGTTTGTCTATAGTTTTACTCAAATAAATCTAGAGTTGGCACATTTGAATAAAATGGCCTGTGTAGTGTGTAAGCAATCAGAACCACAGACTCACTCCATATCTTCCACCGCAGTCTGAAAACAGACTCCATCTCAGCCCATAGCACTTGTATTACATACCAACCCATAATACTTGTATTACATACCAACCCATAGTGCTTGTATTACATACCAACCCATAGTACTTGTATTACATACCAACCCATAGTACTGTATTACATACCAACCCATAATACTTGTATTACATACCAACCCATAGTACTTGTATTACATACCAACCCATAATACTTGTATTACATACCAACCCATAGTACTTGTATTACATACCAACCCATAATACTTGTATTACATACCAACCCATAGTACTTGTATTACATACCAACCCATAGTACTTGTATTACATACCAACCCATAATACTTGTATTACATACCAACCCATAATACTTGTATTACATACCAACCCATAGCACTTGCAGTACCATCCTAGGTATAGTTTATATAGCAGATCATTAGACTGAGATAGCAGTGACTTATATCCGATGTCTAATGTAAAGTCTGCTTAGATTGTAAACTTGATTCTGCATGATGCATTGCAATGTTTCTACTAAATGTAAGTCGCTCTGGATTAAGAG
>CM076969.1:50234387-50331887 GCA_039105355.1 Benthosema pterotum | reverse complement strand
TTTGGTTTCATTTTTACGTTCTCAAGAGTTACATCTGCTTAACCAACTTAACTGGGGACCACCTGGAACCCTCTCAGGGACCACTGGTGGTCCCCGGACCACCTGTTGAAAACCCCTGGTTTAAAGCACCCAAGTAGGAAGTAAACTTAAATGCAAAATTTACAATATATTTTTGGGGGGCAAGTGACCATGACCTGAGGGCAAGTAGAACCTGACTTGCACTTGCCCGATGGGCAAGTGCCGCGGAGACCTTAGTGTCAACCCCTGTATGAGGTTCCTACCTCACAGAGACGATAATACTTCACAACGTGTGCGTATAAGTGACTGCTTGTATATGTTATATGCAAGCGTAGCTGACAATAGCACGTGTTATGACTCTGATCTAGTGGCAACAAGATATGCTTTGCAACTTTTTTAGTTGCAACGCAACACGACACCCCAAGCTCAACCCTTTTTCTGCAACACCTGCAATGCAACCAACTATGCATCTGTGTGGGATGTATGCGCGTACGTACCAGGGGCGGGTGTAACATTTCCCAATTGCGGGGCAGGAGAAAATGTTATGTTATATACCATTTTCAGTTACAGGACTTTTATTAGGCAAGTATAAGCATCAATAATAACATCAGTTGTTGTTGAAGTTGCAACAGACACGCAGCATGCATAAAGCTAAAGGTCTGACTCAGAGAGTTTTCTGTTTTCAATGATGAAATGCTGTTGGTTTAGTGGTGACACAGCTGTAGTTAGTCAGTAGCAGTAGTAGTGTTTCACGTCATTTTAAATATAAGCACTTAAATATAAGCACAATTTGAAATATCTCGGCATTTAGGGGGGCATTGCCCCCCCATGTCCATGCCTACACCCCTGGTACGTATGTATGTATGAATACAAGGAATCTCCGTGTGTGTGCGTTTGTGTGTGTGTGTGTGTGTTTCTGTTTGTGTTGGACTCAAAAGTGTCCGTAACAACTCGAGAGCAGAGACAAAGGCTGCTCTGTCCTCCTGGTGTCACGCCACCCACCACCAACCCTGCAGGACCAGCCTGCCTCCAATAAGCACCAATCGTAATCTTAAAGGGGAACTCCACCCATTTTCAATATTTTACTATGTCATTGATGTACCTTCGAGGTGTTGGCTGGACATGATAAAAAAAAAAGTTCCCCCATTCTGTGTTCCCAAGAAATGGAGGTCTGAAGAAAGCCACTAACGTGGTGAAACGTCTTGATGGCATCATCGAGATGTATTTTCACCATGTTAATGGATTTCTTTGGACGCTTCTTTTTTTCTGAGAGCGTGCAAATGGAACCGTTCGGCCAGCCTAGTCTGTCCGCATCTCGTCTCAGTGACCTCAGCTCAACATCAGTCAGCACTGCTGCTCATTTTTGGACAATTATTATTACTAGTGGAGTGTTAATATGTAGGAACTGTATCGAAATATCGTTTTTATTTGTTTTGTTTTGTTTTTTTTTTTCAGAAAAGAAATCGAAGTATATTGTTATGTAAACAGAACATATCGTATTGTATCGTTTGACTAAAACCTCTCTCAAAAGCTGCACTACTGCTGCATCATCTCTGAGTTTAGTCCATGGGATCTGAAAGAGCCGCCCCCTTAATTTAATATGGATCTATTATTATGGAATTCTGTACTATCATTAAATTGAGCTGCACACGCACATAACAACTTCAAGGTTCAAGGTTCAAGGTTCAAGGTTTCTTTTATTAGCCATTTCAACAAGTTGAATTGGAATTTGTCTTGCACACGCACATAACAACTTGACCTCGGGTTTAGCCAATATATAGGAATTCTATTATGCACAAATCAACATTGGGTCTCTGGGACTAAAATGTCATCAAATGGTGGTACTCCGTGGCTCAAATGCTGAATAAATGGTGGTCCCTGGTATCAAAATGGTTGAAAACTACTGCTCTAAAGTATCAAAGCCAAAAGTACCTCTCTGACTTTTTTTTCAATCTGTCTGTCCATCAATTTTTTCCCCCCCTTTCCCTAGACTGGTTGAGTGTTGTAAATGTATGGTCTAGCGCCTGGCTGGCTGCCTCTAACGGGGATGTGGAGAGAGACAGTTTATGGACTTGGAGATAGAGAGGGTCAGGGATTATCTGTCTGCCAGTCACAGACTGAGCGGTAAGGAAGGAAGGCTGTGGTCTTGTAAAAAGAGGAGCTCTGGAGTGGTGTGGAGCCTGGCACGTGTGTGTGTGTGTGTGTGCGTGTGCGTGTGCGTGTACGTGTATGCCTGCGTGGAGAGACATCGAAATCATTTTGCGACCAATGGTCCATCAGTCACAGCGGGTAGTAAATGAATGTAAACTCATTCATTCAACTCAACTCAAACCCGGCGACCGTTTCACTATCGGCCCAGAAACATAATAGCAGACAGACTTAACCAGCATAGATACTGTATAACATAACAAATGCCAAGGAGATGTCGCTAATATTACAACATTTTATTGGACATGGAATTGGGGCAATTGAAGTATGTGGACTAGAATGCAACCAAACGTGGACAGAGGGGGAGAGGAAGTTTGCAGAAAAACAATGGATTTTAAAACTTAATACAACATTTCCACAGGGCTTAAACCATTATGAAAGATAAGTAAGATTAGTTATCTCAGACATAGATAAAGTCTTCTTCAACAAAGATGGCGAATGCAAACATTCTCTGTATTGTACTCATACATAATGTTGTAGGATACAAAACGCTGAAGTCCTATACCACAAACCTAACCTCAACCCTCGACCAATACCTGTCGTAACCGATAAGATACCAGGTAGACTCATTTACTGAAGGTTACAACTCATTTACCACCTGCAGTGAACAGTCGGTCACGGTCGCAAAATGATTTCGCCACTCACTCCTGCACTCGTGTGTGCGCATGTGTGGTGCTGATCATGCACTCAGCAGTCTGTCCGATTGAGCTGAGTTGTTTACATTCTTTGGATAAGGGCCATTCATTCATTCATCCATCCACTAGCTGGCTGGTTATCTGTCTGTCTGTCTGTCTGTCTGTCTGTCTGTCTGTCTGTCTGTCTGGCCGTTGTGATACAATGCAATGACTGCTCTGGTAAATTGTGCATATGTGACACTAGAGCATCAATGTTTACACACAGGGGAGGATTATCCAACAGGCATGTTGGATCCAGGCCCAAGGGCCCCTGAGCGTGTGATTGCTAAGAGGGTCTAGCTCAGGGCCATCCCCCAAAAAAGGGGTATCGGTGAATAACAGTGGCGCACACAGTTATTTACAAGGGACTTATCAAGGAATCATTTTATGTTAATTAATAATAAAGTGTCTGCTAGTGTTTGCATTTATTTGTCTTAGTTTTTTGCCTGTTTATTACAAGGGACTTATCAAGGAATCCCTTGCTGTAAATCCAGCTGAATTGAGGCGAATATAGCAGGCCTATATATCATAATGTGTGTGTGCAGACACTGTGTGGCACGTCAGGAAGAAAAAAGTGTTGATGACACACAAATAGTTGAGGAATTAATAATAAATGCAACATACCGCCGGCAACATGTCTCTCTTGTCCTCCCCCTGTGCAGGACATTCTTTATAACACGTACGCACATGGAAACAGCTTAAAGGTTTTCTCCCAGACCCTAGCTGGCAGGCTGGTATACTGCTCCTTGGCTGGCTGTATAGCTGTATATAGCTGTATATCTGTAGCCTGGCTCTGTTTTTAAGAGTCTCATTTCTGTGTCCCTGCCTGCCTGCGTACACGTTTAAAAGCGCATCAAACTGTGGCCGCGGGGGGAAACGCGCCGCTGTTATTCCAATTAGGACGTTTAACAAGACATGACAGGAGCAAATCCCCGTCCCGCTGCGCTGTTTGCGCTGCTGGGTTTACAGGGTGCAGTCAGTGTTGCCAACTGCTAAAATCCAAAATGCACTACAGTAGTGGCACTTCCAAAATGCACTAGAATGTATGCGCTAGAGCAGTGGGTTTTCAAAAAATGTTTCAAAATGTTGGTCAAAATAGCAATTCCTCTACATTTTCTAAATGTGTAGATTCTTGAAAATTCAGATGTTTTAATAATTTAACTCTTGAGAGCGTAAAATGAAACCATATGGACCCGTATTTTACGCTCTCAAGAGTTACAGATCTACAAGGGTCCATTTGGTTACCAATGGTCCTTTCTAGGAAGGAAGGAGGAGTCTTTTATCTCTGGCGCCTGTCAACCAATTTCACCCCAACTCACCAGCAAAAAAAGTACTAGATTTTCTGCCAGGAGTTTTTCCACTAATTTTGAAAAAAGCTAAATATAGCGACAAATGTGCCAAGTTGGCAACACTGGGTGCAGGGGGAGGAGGATGGATGGGTGATGTTAGATGTGGCCTCTCTGCCATAAAGCCACAGCTAACCAGCGATGACGAACTCTGTGCAGGCCAGGGGCTTCGCTCTGCTTCGCTCGGAGCTGCAGGGCTTGGTGTGGCTTTGTGTGTACCCGCTGGCACTGTGCGGTTCTGCCTGCATGCACATGTGGAACACGCACAACATACATGCGTTATAGACATGCTTATTGGACACATGCACATTGATTTAAAGTACTTATGAACACATGCATTTAGATGTTCTAGCAAGACAATGACAAGAAGTGACAAATCCATGTCCCACTGCACTGTCTGTGCTAGATAGCCTGGCTCAGCCCTGAATCAGCACCTTAAAAAAATACTAGCTTATTTTTTCCCTGCCTATCCCTGCCTTTGGGGCCGTTTGTGCCGGTTGGAAATCCAATCCCAGCACCTGATTGGCCACCAGCCAATTCAAAGTGACTGACAATCACTTCGAAACCAACGTCGTTGTGGGACCCCATATTCTTTCGGGTTCATATGAACCAATCACTGCTGCTTTGATAAGGCCCATCCTAGAAACTGCTGTGGTTGAGAGGGACTTCAGTCTGCATAATGAAGTGAAACGAAATGACAATTCAGACTGAGGTCAGCGTATGTGCTAGACACTATGTCCTAGATTTTTGCCACTGCTAAACCCCTTTAATACCCCTCATTTTTCAACAGTTAAATGGCCAGTCAACAAGCTCACTGTGTGTCAATAGATTGGCATGTTGAACCATTCCAAAAAAGTGTTCAAGGAAGTTAGGTTGTAAGGGATTTAGCATGTGACAAAAATGGAGCCTATTAGGCCCTGGCTCAGGTGCATTTTATGAATGCAATTAAAAACGAGTCTGAAGCCGGAATTCATGTCGTGAAATCACCGTTGTTCTTTTCTGTTATGCAATATATAGTAGTATATACGATAGGTAGTGTAGTATACTATGTACAGTATATTGTAGTATACTAGTATAGTATAGTATACTAGTATAGTATACCATAAATATAGTTGCATAACAATAATGGCACTTATAGTAATGCACACATGGGCATGTGGAATGCGCACGCACACACACACACACACACACACACACACACACACACACACACACACACACACACACACACACACACACACACACACACACACACACACACACACACACATACACACTCAACACTTGGTAACCATCATAACATGGTTAGGGGAACCTGAGTGTTAGGGGGTTATGGTCTTGAATGGAAGGAATGTGTGTTCGCTTGGAAGCAGATCTGGCAACCACCTCTGATGTGGCCGTAATGCCATTTTAATGTGGCATGTTGAGGACACGGCTAAACTGCCATGTTCTGATGGCGCGATGAAGCGAAATGGGAAAATGTTATAGCGTGTTTTTTGCTAAGGAATTTTTTTTGCATGCAGTGTGCGATTTGATATATGGAAAAACCTTGAGACCAGAAACCATCAAAGCATCTGGGATGTCCTCGCGACCAAAAGAGAGCGAACGGAGCAAGTCATGTGTGAACGCTCTTCTCTCTCTCCCTCTCTCTCTATTTTCCATCTTGTTTCATCCTCCTTGATTTTACTTCTCCTAAAAGGTTCATATAAACTCAAAGGCACTTGTTTAGTCCAAACATGGCATGTCTTTCTTAATGCCATTCTCTTGTTTACTGACCAAACTCCTTCATCTCCAACAATTCAACATATCCACAAAGCTACAGTTGATGTCCGATGAGTCACGCCTAGTGTTATTCATGTGTTTTTCTTTTCCATTAAGAAGGATTCGAATCACATCGCACGGACGCACAGCCATTAAAGACTTGAAAAGCAAAGCAGGAATAACCTTCCTCTCGCGCCTCAGTTTCAGAAGAAAGCTTAAACAGTTAGCAAAAAAAAAAAAATCCCTTCCATGACTTTCCCCAAAGGCCCTGAACACTTACACAGGTGTTTTCAGTTACTCTGGCTTATTACACTCAGATACCATGTTTAAAAGAGAGAGTGACGACAACGGAAGTCCAAAGTGGTCCATCGCCATGTGATTGACGTAGACATGCTCCGATCCGGTTCCAGGTAAACGCTGTGACATGTTTCCATATCTGGAACTCATCCAGATGGACATGAAATTGTGATCACATCATGATCACACACAGCAGATACCAAATAATTCTGAACATACCAGAAACAATGTAGGGATGTCCTGATACTGTATTGGTATCGGGAAAAGTATCGCCCCTTTTTGTCATATCGGTTCATATCGGTATCGGAAAATATTGTATCGGTAAAGAAAAAACTGATAGAAAACTATCAGTATTGGCCCTAATCATCAGACCATTCCGTATTGGTAAATATACCAGTATAAGCAGAGATCCGACACAGGGGTGAGGGGTTGACACTATGGCAGCCAGGTAAATAAATGTTGTGGAATTTGCTTTGGAGTTGCCCAAGTGCACATTTGAGTGAGTGCTATTCTAGTCTGCTATATACATGCATATACAGTATATTAA
The DNA here is from genome assembly GCA_039105355.1 of Benthosema pterotum. Lineage (NCBI taxonomy): Eukaryota > Metazoa > Chordata > Actinopteri > Myctophiformes > Myctophidae > Benthosema > Benthosema pterotum. The sequence goes on along the minus strand of CM076969.1, from coordinate 50,325,036 downwards.
AAAAATCGGATCGGGAAATATCGGGATCGGCTGATGCTCAAACTCAAATGATCGGGATCTATTACTGTGCCATAGGCCCAATGACTGCTGGTTAGTGAAAGCTTGTACAAGAGCTATCAAGGTGAGAGGACAGCAAGGTTTTAAACAGTTGTTGTTGTGATTGAATATGATGGGGATTATTATTCCAGTCAGGAGGAGCGTTACTTTGAACCTGAATGATCTTTTGGCAACAGATGTTGAGAAACCTGTGTAAAATAATAGTCGCGTAGATCTGTCAACAATGTCTCGGCTGGTGTCTCGATGTACTGTATAACATACCATGTACTGTTTGAGAGGACCGACCAGCTCAGTGGATGTGTGGTTAGAGTACTGGGGTTCGATTCCCTGCCGGGTCATACCAAAGACGCATGGAACGCAATGCCTCCCTGCTTGGCACTCAGCATCAAGGGTTGGATGAGTCCCTGCGACATAATAGTGTCATGTCCAGGGGGTGAACTTGTACATCAAGCTGCCTCACGCTACAGAAACAGGAGATAGGTTCCTGACCTATATGTGCCTCAATGGCTCCGGATGGGATGGAAATGTACATGTTTAGTTTGGCTGGTTTCAGGGGAAGGGGGGGCTAATAAAGAAAAAAGACCCCTCTCCCATTTCACTCACCGATTCTTTAATGTCTGCTAGCTTGCCTCGGCTCGCCTCCTACTCACAGTTGTCGGTCACGGGGTGTGTGTGGGGGTCAGAAATGATCGCTCCAGCGCAGCTCTCTGGAGTTTTACACTCCGGAAGAGCACTTTCCCAAGCTCTCGCCTTTGCCTCTCTCCCCTGGGACTGTTTCCTTTCTTTCTTTCCTTTTTCTTGTGAGCGGTGCTGGTGGTGGTGGTGGGGGAGGGAGAGCATTATAAAAATCTGTTATGATGGGGGGGGGGGGGGGGGGGGGGGGGGGGGGGGGGGCAGTGCCCCCCCCTCTTACTGCCCTGAATGCCCTACCAAACATACAGTAATGGCATGCAAACAACCCAAAGTTATTTCAAATCAAACTGCTTATAATTAAAATGATCTGAAACACTATGCTACTAACTAACTAGAATTGTGGCCAGTGTTGTAGTGGGACTTTTAGAAGTGGGGGGGATGCCTCTTGAAGGGGAATTCCACCCATTTTCATTAACATGGTGAAACACATCTTGATGATGTCATCAAGATGTATTTCACCATGTTAATGATTTTTTTCAGACCTCCATTTCTACGAGACAGAATGGGGGAACTTTTTTTTACCATGTCCACACAACATCTCTAAGGTATATTAATGACATAGTAAAATATTGCCCCAAAAATATTTTAGATGTGAGAAGTTGGCACCACTAAACCAACAGCATTTCATCATTGAAAACAGAAAACTCTGAGTCAGACCTTTAGCTTTATGCATGCTGCGTGTCTGTTGCAACTTCAACAACGACCAATGTTATTATTGATGCTGTACTTGCCTAATAAAAGTCCTGTAACCGAAAATGGTATGGGTGCGGCTTCATCGCCCGTGTCGCTTCGCGCCACGGGCGATGAAGCCGCACCCATACCAAGCCGCACCCATACCATTTTCACCTGCCCCGCCCTCCCCAATTGGGAAATGTTACATCCGGCCCTGGCACAGGCGCACGAGAGGAGCAGGGATGAGTTTGGGGAACGGGAGGAGGAGGAGGAGGAGGAGGGGTAGCTGCTAGGAGTTCTCAGGCACACAATGTGAGGAGGGGGAGGACGGGGGAACATGGGGGGGCAGGAAGATGGAGCTGAGAGGAGGAGGAGGGTGTTTTTGGCAGCGTGAGTTCAGCTGCGAGGCTGTGGGCTCTACTAGGAGGAGAAACCGGATCCGGAGCTCTCCGAGAATAATGTTAGTGTGTTGAAGCAGCCTGCAGGATATTGTTTAAGGAGATCTGGTTCTGCTCCTTCACCACTCTCTCTGTTCAGTCCTAGAGCTTTTTGTCATCAGTAATACAACCAGAAAAAACACAATGTGTGTCTCAAAGTACTGCCCCTTTGAGTCGAAAGGTTTTCTCAGCTTGAATTCCAGTTAATATGAGAGTATTGTATGACTCTCACCCAGTGTTGCCAACTTGGCACATGATTTCTTGCTATATTTAGCTTTTTTACCAGACCCCCTTCTAGCGCCAATATTAGTGAAAAACTCCTCGCGGAGAATCTAGTGCTTTTTTGCTGTATGGTGAGTTGGGGTGAAATTGGTTGACAGGCGCGGCCAGAGATAAAACCCTCATTTTTCACCATTTTTCCTCCTATGATAGAGTCCTCCTTCCTAGAAAGGACCATTGGTAACCAAATGGACCCTCATAGAGCTGTAACTCTTGAGAGCGTGAAATGAAACCAAACGGGCCCTTACGGGTTTGTTTGGTTTCATTTTAGGCTCTAAAGAGCTAAATTATATTTACACATCTCAATTACCCATTTGTCAAGAATCTACACATTTAGAAAATGTAGACGAATTGCTATTTTGATTTAGCCAGTTATTTCTCCTAAATTAGTCCGAGGGACTAAACTCAACATCAAATGGTGGTCCACTCCTCTCCTCCGTGGCTAAAATGCAGAATAAATAGTGGGCCCTGGTATGAAAATGGTTGAAAACCCACTGCTCTAGCGCATTCTAGCGCATTTTGGAGGTGCTGCCACTAGTGCATTTTGGATTTTGGCAGTTGGCAACATACTACTCTCTCACCATCCAACCATTTCACCATCCAACCATCTCACCATCCAATCTCACCGAAACTCCCCTGGTTGGTTGATTCTTTCTGGGATTGTGGACCGACATTGTCTAAGGTTTTCCCTGTTGCTGTTCTGTCTGGGATACATGATGAAACATTATACTATACATCTTGCACTGTATGCATTCACACGTGCATATCACCTCTGTTGGGTCGAAACGTCATTATATACCCGAAACTTCCTTTTTTCAGGATTCAAATCCAGCTAAATGCAGCTAAAGTATCACCTGGAATCACATGGCTTGTGGATCTGCTACGTTTGCTGCTTTCCGTGGGATGCTGTAATTAGTGTAGTGTGATCAAGTGAGTCTGCAGTACATGTGTACACAGGGGCGGATGTAACTTCCAATTGGGGTGGGGGGGGTAGAAAATGGTATGGGGGGCGGCTTCATCGATGAAGTCGCACCCATACCATTTTCAGTTACAGGACTTATATTAGTCAAGTAAAGCATCAATAATAACATCAGTTGTTGTTGAAGTTGCAACTGTCACGCAGCATTCATAAAGCTGAAGGTCTGACTAGGAGAGATTTCAATGATGAAATGCTGTTGGTTTAGTGATGACACAACTGTAGTTAGTTAGTAGCAGTAGTAGTGTTTCACATCATTTTCAATATAGGCACTTTAATTTGAAATATCTTGGGTTGTTTTGCATGCCATTGTGTTTGGTGGTGCAGAATGGGCATTTATCCCCCCCCCCATGCCCATGCCTAGATCCGCCCCTGTGTGTACACATGCTCTTACATGCATGTACTGCACATATGTACACATGCTCCTAAATGTACTCTACATGTGTTTTCTTTCATGACCATGTCCTATCACGATTTTGCTACTCAACTCACCAATACAAAGATGGATTGTGCTGATGAAAGTTTCCCGAGAGGATGCACTCTGAAATATTTCACTGGAAGAAAAATAGAACATGTTTTAGTTACTCCACTCTCCACAGGTCCTGTAGAAAAAAAACTGTTCACTAGTTCTTTTAACATGCAATATTTTCCTTATTGGTGTGGAGGCGGCTCAGAGTGCGTCCACGAAGGAACGTATGCTTTCTTTACCACAAAATCAACTTTGTATTGGTTCTGTACATTATTGCAAGTGTAATTGGACCAGTCTGCCTCCCCAAACACGATGTCATGCAAAACAACCCAAGATATTTCAAATTAAAGTGCTTATAATTAAAATGATTTGAAACACTACTGCTGCTACTAACTACAATTTTGGCACCACTAAACCAACAGCATTTCATCATTGAAAACAGAAAACTCTCTGAGTCAGACCTTTAGCTTTATGCATGCTACGTGTCTGTTGCAACTTCAACCACAACTGATGTTGTTTTTGATGCTTTACTACTAATACTACTAATAAATAGTCCTGGACTAATAAAAGTCCTGTAACCGAAAATGGTATGGGTGCGACTAGATCGCCCGGCGATGAAGCCGCTCCAATAGCATTTTCTCTTGCCCCTCCAACATGGTCTCTTACTCCCCCAAAGAGGACATGTTACATCCGCCCCTGAACTGGACCAAAGTACAAACGTAGACTAATAGGCCATAATTGGTTAATGTTTGGCAACAATAATCGATAACTAAAGTTTATAAATATTGCAGAACAAAATACTACAGTAGCCTACTCCGTTTACTATCCCCCACTGGCTGAGATCTCCTTCTCACTCTAAGACTTGGAAACGTAGCACTGCCTTCCAAGCAAAGAGTCCAGTCCTGGCAAAACCTCCATGGCTGCATGGGTCTATTTGGCAAGCCAGCAGGCTTCTTGGTAATGGTCTGACACTGGGTGATTTATTATGACTCTAGCTGTGCTGTTCCAAACACAGGTGCACCTACAACAGCGTTTTGTGTCTGGCCAGAGTTTCAGCTTCAGAAGGTTTAAAAGCACTCAAGCCCGGCCTATACTGTATACTTAGACTTATTTGACTTGATCTTCAAGCTCACAGGTTGTCACAACACTGCAAAAAACTCTGAACGATAAGCAAGTCTTGTAATCTTAAATCTAGACTTTAAGTATGATTGCTCCTGTTTTGAGAGGTACCTGTATATACTAACCAAGATCAAGTTGTATAAGATCATCAACCTTGTTTTTAGAACATATTTCTTATTACAAGAATTCTTACCAAATACAATTCACTTACCCCACGGACAGATTATTTTGCTTGTTTCTAGTACTAGTATTTTTTTCCTTATATGTAGGACTGCATTTTTTGCAGTGAAATTGAAAGAAACTAAAGAAATGTTTGAAAAATGTTGTATGATTTCACAAATCTCTACTCTTTTTGGGGGGACCCTGTTACAAACCTTCTCATATGGATGCCCAAATGTAATCGTTGTTGGGGTTCTTGTCATAAAACCTCACAGAGCCACTGCTCCAACCATCGTATGTTTAGCCAGGGCCTCGTTTATAACAATATGGCCTGGTTGGAAGTCGACGCGGCCGGTCAGGGTTGTCAGTCATGGAGTTGCGTTGCAGCTGTAACAATAAGTGAAGTGTGTGTGTAGGTTTTCTGGACGTGTCGGAGCGAGGCGGTGCACTGTGGGATGGGTTTAATGTAGGTCAGAGGGGGAACTATGTAAGAGCAGGAACTAGCTGGCAGCATCGCTGCTTGCTGGCTGGCTGGCTGGCTGGCTGGCTGGCTGGCTGGCTGGCTGGCTGGCTGGCTGGCTGGCTGGCTGGCTGGCTGGCTGGCTGGCTGGCTGGCTGGCTGGCTGGCTGGCTGGCTGGCTGGCTGGCTGGCTGGCTGGCTGGCTGGCTGGCTGGCTGGCTGGCTGACTGGCTGGCTGGTTGGCTGGCTGGAGCCAGCGTGTAATTGGGAGCACATTGGGATGAGACACGGTTCTGAACGGAACCTCTTCTGGCTGTAGACAGCAGCGGTTCTCACACTTTTTTTGTGTAAAGGACCCCAAAATGGATATGTTTTACTTGGCTGCGGACCTTAAGTTAAAAGAAAACAACTTTGTCACCAGGAATGGGAACCTCGTAAGAGAAGAGGAGAAGAGGAACAAAAAAGCTTATTATTCAAAACTATGCATTCATTTTTTTAAACCCCCCTTCCCCAGCTAAAATGAGTAATCGGTCCCTGCTTTAAAAAAGAATAAGTATGCACGCTCGATAGTGTGCGTACTTGCGCACAAGTAGGCCACAAGTAGGCCAAGTAGGCCATGCCACACAAGTAGGCCATGGCCTACTCACTCATGACTGAGTTATAAATGTCTCTTATTTATGTCACCATTACATCACCCCCCAACCGGCCAATCGGAGTGCCCCAAGGTGGTCGTGAACTGCACACCACCATGCACCAATCGCTTAACTTGCGCCCACTGCACTCACACAAGTAATAAACTTGATCACAGGCTCAGGCAGAGAATGTATTGCCGGTAGTGTCCACTGTCGAGCTGTGACATCCATTATGTGTATTTCCCTGGGATACAATATCTTTCTACCAATCAAACTCTTTTTTTCATTCACAGATAATGTACAGTAAGCATCAATGTAACTTATTTGAGTGTTACTTCCACCAAAATCCCATGCAATCTTGCTGATACACTTCTCGTCTTGCCAGTGTGCACTTGACTGTACTACTGCGTCACATTGAAGCACCAAAACTATGGTAGAAGTGTAGATCTGCAAGCTCAAAACATATCTTACTGCAGGGTTGCCCTAAAGGTAGATGGTGATCTACCAGTAGATCACACAGGCTGTGCAGGTAGATTACACGACGACAGTCCCTCCAGAATTTGGACCTTTATAGATCTGTAACTCATGAGTACGCATAGCGCATGGCCGCGGGAAGATATTTACAGTAGGGGGTGCTGGACGTTCACTATGGGGTGCTGCAAGATGCGCACACACGCAAAATGTGCGTGAATGCACATTGTACATGCACATTTTCATGCATTTACACACGGAAAAGTGGCTTTTACCTTCCCTCTCCACATGCATGAGCTAACTGACAGCCTCTGATACAACGATAGAGCATATGTATAAGGCCTATTAACAGGAATCTGTTTTGATTAAAATCACTAATATTTTCCTCCTCCTGTCCAAGGGGGGCTGTGTCTGAAAAAAGGGGGTGCTCAAGCCCCCCCAGCACCCCTACTTCCCTCAGCCATGTGAGAGCGTTAAAATGAAACCAAATGGACCCTTACGGGTCCATTTGGTTTCATTTTACACTCTCAATAGTTAAATTATATTTAAACATCTGAATTATGTAATTTTCAAGAGTCCACACAATTAGAAAATGGAGAATAATTGTTATTTTGACAAACGTTTTGCCAGTTCTCTTTCCCAATTGTGGATAAAAACGTGGAAGTTCGTAGTTTTGGGTGCAAGAGACTAAACTCAACATCACAAACTGTCATCTCAAACCTCAAATACGGTTTTTAAACATCAGTAACAGAATATACAGCAAAACCTTCCAATTCTCCTCCTCTATTTTTCATGTAGATCTTGTTGAGAGGCTCATTTTGAAAGTAACTCTCAAGTCCAAAAAGTGTGGGCACCCCTGTCTTACTGTACTGTATGTTACTTGTGGGTTTTCTGGATATGTCTTCACCCTGAAATGCAACGTGACAGATGGCGGCACCCTTTTTGAATGCATTGCTCACGCTGTGTGTCATTGGTGGGCTGTGTTGAGGGTTGTGAAACCATGACATCATGGATAGGGATTCCAAAGCTAATAGTAACTACATCCTTTCTATTCCTGAAAAGCAAGTAGGCTGAAATAGAAGCCATAATATTCTTGCAAAGCCAAAAGTTTTAAATTGTGTTTTGAAAGGATCACCCGTGATTGGAACTATATGAATATATGTTGGAAAAAAGTACATTATTTGAGTAAAAGTACTGAGTTACTTTTGACCACTGGTGGGGAAGAGTTGAAGGATATAGACATTGACTTGGAGGTGTAACTTGACACCGTCTTTTAGATGAAAAAAAAGAGAGATTATTGTTCTCCTTCTCTTTCCATCGGACCAGATCTCCTATTTTCTAGGTCTCTGTGCTGTGCTCTACCCAGGGGCGGATGTAACATTTCCCAAATGGGGGGGCAGGAGAAAATGGTATGGCTGACGGCTTCATCGCCCGTGGCACGAAGTGTCACGGGCGATGAAGTCGCACCCATACCATTTTCAGTTACAGGACTTTTATTGTGCAAGTAAAGCATCCATAATATCATCAGTTGTTGTTGAAGTTGCAACAGACACGCAGCATGCATAAAGCTAAAGGTCTATGGAGGGCCAAATCTGCCAGCTTATTTTATTTATAAATCAATGAATATATGTTACAATACATATATAAATGCATAAATAAATCCATGAATGCTTCATTTTATAAATAAATAAATGAATATATGCGATAATAGATAAATAAATCAATAAATCAATCAATGAATATGGAAATCAATAAATAAATCAATAAATAAATGTATAAATAAATACATAAATAAATACATAATTAAATAAAGAATTTAATGCATAAATGCATAAATAAATAAATAAATAAATAAATAAATAAATAAATAAATAAATAAATAAATAAATAAATAAATAAATAAATAAATGAATAAATAAATATCATTAATTGAAATGTGCATTGAAGTGTGCCTTTAAAAACACTATTTCAATAATCTTTTCTGTATATCATTAATCTTTGTAATGTGTATATCAGTACGCATTTCAGTACACATTTCAATGCACATTTCAGTGAACCTATGTTAATGAGGGGGCAGGATTTGATGATGTCACTCACTGATGAGGCGGACCTTGATGATGTCAGTAAGCAACCATTGGATAATCTATGCAGGAGATCACAGATTGACTATACTTGTCTGTTTTTTACCCGGAAACAGGGGCGTGCACAGTAAGACGCTAAGGGGTGCTTGAGCACCCCCAAGTGGCCCTCTCTGGACCAACATGCCCTTTTTAAAAGAACAAAATCTAAAGTTCAACGATTTTTCCCTCTGAAACCATAAGGGCTATGTTTACAAAACTTGGGGAGGTGGGTGGACATATTTTTAAAAAAATATTTGATTTTAAAATTATATCGGTCGGCCTCATGGTGGCGCTATAACAGCCCACCAAACAGCCAGTTACGTTTTGGTCCATAACTCTTGAACCGTAAGTCGTAAATTTAAAATTCCTTTTTCCCAGCATTCCTTGGGTCATGATGCATCTCTCCATATAGGCCACGCCCATTTCCGCCATTAAAGTTTTTCCGCCATTTTGGATGTTGTTAAAAACACACTTTTTGCCCCTATTCCTACATATTTTAGTCAAATCTTACAAAAATTGGCACACATGCTCTGTGGACCTATCCGATAAAAGTGACCACACAGATTTTTGATTAAGCGTATCGTTTTCCCATAATTGGCTTCCAAAGTTAGTGGGAGGGGCCTATCTCACAAATAAGTGCCACAAATCATTCAAATGTCCAAACCTCCCCAAATTTGAATCGCATGTTGTGGGTGGTGGCACCAACAGGTAGCCAAAAAATCCATTGGTCGGCCTCATGGTGGCGCTATAACAGCCCACTTTACATTTTGGCCCATAACTCTTGAAGCGTAGGTCATGAATTTAAAATTATTTTTTCCCAGCATTCCTTGGGTCATGACGCAACTCTGCTACTAGAGTTGGCTCAAATGCCCCTCCTAGTGGAAGAGTGGTGAGTGCCACTCACCACTCTTCCACTAGGAGGGGCATTCGAGTCCAGTCCAGTGCAGTAGGTTTGCAACACTACCACTTTGTGTCAGAATATGGAACTGTTGTCCACAAGAGTCATGGCCTGTTTTAAAGGGAAGGGGATCTGCTTTCATTCTAAGGGACAGGAGCTTGAAATTCAGTTTCTAGAGAAGAAGCCATTATTTTCTTCAAACCATTTTATATAGCAGTAGCCTAATGCGTTTGTATAGTTGTACTTGTAGATGCTGAAATGCTGTTTTCTATGTGTTTTTAACCCCCCAAAACTCAAATTTTTTTCCTCCGCTAGAGTGCCCTCATGGTTAAATTTGAGCACCTGCCCTTGAAACTCTCTATGCACGCCACTGCCCGGAAATGGTGATACTATAAAATTGGCTTTTCATGGCAATTCATAGCTTTCAGTCACGTGGTTTCTCCGTCCCCTAGCTGGCGGCAGAAAGGACGTCGCTGTAAACATAACACACGCAGTTTCCTAGCTGTTTTAAATTCCAAGGAGTATTTAGCTCAGTCGTTTTCATCTTTTTCATCCCAGAGCCCACCATTTATTCAGCATTTGAGCCAGGGACCACCAATCGATGATATTTTTTAGACCCACCAACCCCAAAACTAAAGATTTCTTTTGCATCTGTCCATGACGATTAATCTTCTAGTTTTGTAGATTTGGACTAATTCGCTGATGGATATCATGCGATATGGACCCTTGCGGGTCCATTTGGTTTCATTTTGTACTCTCAGGAGCTACATTTGGCTAAACAACTTTGGCGGGGACCACCTGGAATCCGTCCCCACGCCACACCGCCACAAAGGCGCCGGCACAAAAGCAGACAGCCACCTGTGTAGAAAGTGAAGAGCCCCCACCGTTAAAGCGAAGGCGAGCAACGCCACGCCAGCCAGAAGTAGCCTCTACACCTAGGCTTTCATTTTCGTCCGCCTTGCGCGAAAACGGAAAGCCTGGACTAACGCACGTTGGAAAGTGGCCTTGAGGGGAGTGTCAACCTTCCGGGGTGGGCGTCGCTCTAAATAATGTGACGTAGAACAGCAGTGGACGGGCGTGGGAGGGGCCGGAGATGACGACACGTTAGTGAGATCAAATCAGAGCGCAGCACTTCCGCCGTGTGGATCCCACGACACCCCCGCCCCCCAAGGCCAAAATCATTGAGGGCTAGACCAGGCTAGCCAGAAGTGAAGCCAGAACAGCCAGCACAACACGACAAAACGTCTCCCACTCCCCCCTTAACTCTGACAGTGCACTGTGCACAGATGAAACCAAACGGACCCGTGAGAGTCCCGTTTGGTTTACATTTAGTTTAGTTTAGTTTGTTGTGTTATGCTAGCTACAAAGAAGAAGCTCCTCACCCCCCACACGACAGCGGCCCAACACAACCGGACTTCCAGGCCAGCCCGGATGTGTTGGGGTGCTGTCGTGCTGTCAAGTAGCCGTATGCACTTCCACACCAGCGGCGCAGCACGGAGAAGGCTCTGACAGAGAAGAACCCTCCACCAGACACACGAAAACATCACCAAACTCGATACAAACCAGTGTTGCCAACTGCCAAAATCCAAATGCACTAGAATGCGCTAGAGCAGTGTTTTTCAACCATTTTCATACCAGGGCCCACGATTTATTCTGCATTTTAGCCACGGAGGACCACCATTTGATGTTGACTTTAGTCTCTCTGACTAATTTAGGAGAGATAACTGGCAAAATGTTGGTCAAAATAACAATTCTTCTATGTTTTCTAAATGTGTAGATTAAAATGTGTAGATTGGAAAATTAGGTAATTCAGATATAGAAATATAATTTAACTCTTGGGGTCCATTTGGTTTCATTTTACAATCTCAAGAGTTAAATTATAGGGTCGCATTGGTTACTAATGGTCCTTTCTAGGAAGGAAGGAGGACTCTATCATAGGAGGAAAATGGTGAAAAACGAGGGTTTTATTCCTGGCGTCTGTCAACCAATTTCACTCCAACTCAACAGCACAAAAGCACTAGATTTTCCGCCAGGAGTTCTGTTTTCCACTAATTTTGGTGCTAGGGGGTCTGAAAAAGAACTAAATATAACGCCAAATGCGCCAAGTTGGCAACACTGATACAGACGGGTCTCACATGGTCTATGCCCCCCCCCCCCCCCCCCCCCCCCACCCACCCACTATAGTCTGGACACTGCTGTTCACAATTACAACTTACTTGTAGACAAGCATTAATTTGTGAGAAACGAAGTGAGATTGATGAACGGTACGTTATTTTCTAAATATATCTGGAAACTTTAAATTAAATTATGCATAAGAAAACACCACAAATACCACTAAATTAAAAAAAAAATCTCCAGAGGATTTTTTTCCCTTGCTCTGGGCTTGATTGCTAGTGGCTGAATGGGAAAGACACGCCCACAACTGGAAAAACACGCCCCCTCATTAACATAGGTTCACTGAAATGTGTATTGAAATGTGTACTGAAATGTGTACTGATATACACATTACAAAGATTAATGATATACAGAAAAGATTATTGATATACAGAAAAGATTATTGAAATAGTGTTTTTAAAGGCACACTTCAATGCACATTTCAATGAATGATATTTATTTTATTTATTTATTTATATATTTATTTATTTATTTATGCATTTATGCATTAAATTCTTTATTTAATTATTTATTTATTTATGTATTTATTTATACATTTATTTATTGATTGATTTATTGATTTATTTATCTATTATCGCATATATTCATTTATTTATTTATAAAATGAAGCATTCATGGATTTATTTATGCATTTATATATGTATTGTAACATATATTCATTGATTTATAAATAAAATAAGCTGGCAGATTTGGCCCTCCATAAAGGTCTGACTCAGAGAGTTTTCTGTTTTTAATGATGAAATGCTGTTGGTTTAGTGATGAGACGATTGTAGTTAGTTAGTAGCAGTAGTAGTGTTTCATATCATTGAAATATCTTGGGTTGTTTTGCATGCCATCGTGTTTGGTGGGGCATTCTGGGCATTTAGGGGGGCATTGCCCCCCATGCCCATGCATAGATCCGCCCCTGTAGCTACCTCAAGTCTACTGTAATTCTTGGCATTGAGCAGTAGCCTGCACCGCTGGATAATTTATTCACGTCTTATCCCATATTCTAAGCAAAATAGTTCTTCAAGGCTTCAAAAGAAGCTCTGCTTCCCCTCTAAGGCATGTCCAAGTCTCCTTAAATTAGGCAGTACTCATATCACCTCTCATCAGGCCCTCTGTGCTTCTGGATTTCTCTATATTTTTCGAGACAGGCTTATCACTATCGCAAAGCGTTAAGCGCATCGTTAGCATGTGCCAGCCGCGCTAGCCGCACCATTTCCAGAGGCAGTGGGATGTGGCATGAAAGCCACAAACTCCAAAGGGAAGGAGGGGGGAACCCTCCTATTAAAAGCCTGTGGTTAAACAGCCTTGGAATGGCCGTTTGTACATCCTGGCAGGTGGGGAGGGTGCGGGAGGGAGACGGGAGACGTTTTGCTGACTTTGTACGGCAGTTTTCCGTCGTTTTCCATCACTATTGACCTTGTGGTGGTCAAAGCTGTCATATTTATCAACAAATGGGCTCCAAAGTGCTTTCACAATTCCGTTCGTCAATTCCAAGAACACAAAGAAGAATGGGACTTGCTTCCTTGGGGGAAAAGAAAGTTCAAGTTAAAGTAGCAATTCATTACTTTTCGTTTTTGAATAACAGAGCCATTTTATAGCCTGTCTAATGCGGTAGTGTGTCTTATAACAATATACCCATTAACCAACACAACTGGTATGAAACTGGTATGAAAGTGGTTATATCCTCTCTGTTTTCAAGTACTAAGTCCAGTCACAGCTAAGCTTAACATGTGATTGTCAAACCTCCCCCTCCAATTATTTTCCTTGATGATAAAACTTTCTTTTAAACCGCATACGGGAGGCCTTGTTGATGGAACATTCTCGACAAGTTAACCGAACTGTTGAGGTCTTCACACAAATGCAAATGGGATCTTTTGCGTTCCTGACATTGAGCACCACCAGGCTCTCCGTCTGACCTCATAATATATCCAAGGGAGCCACTCTTCAGGATTCAAATTCAAAAGCATCAACATAAGTAGATGGACAACCCCAAAACACGTCACTTGTACATCTGCCACTGTTGATAGTTTTTGCGTGAAGGCATGCATTTACCAAAACAGCAAAGCAGCGATGTGAATTTGCTCGTTTCACGGAAGGCCATGGTGAACCGACTTCCTGTATAAGGGCTCACTACACTTCCTGTCTGTCTGTGAGTTCCATGCCCTCGACAAAACAAAAGGGGAAAACAAGAAAATAGCTGTTTACGTCCATGTACCATCCATAATTACCTCTAGTACAGTGGGTTTCTCTCCGGACTCCGCTTGTAATTACCGTTTGTTTATGCATTTTCTGAGGTAATATCTTGGCTTCGTTCTTATACTGCTCCCGGTGGAATAGGCTGTGTGGAGGAGCGCTCCAGACCTTGGAGGGCTTTCAGCTCAGGGCCGGATATAGAGGGGGGCAGGGGTGGGCAGCGCCCACCCAAACGTGCATCCTGCCCACCAAATGAAAGGTAATATCAGTGGTTTTCAACCACTGAAAACCAGTGGTTGGAAGTTGGTTAACCAGATGTAACTCTTTGAGAGCGTAAACATGAAACCAAATGGACCCTTGCGGGTCCATTTGGTTTCATGTTTACTCTCTCAAGAGTTAAAATATTCATCATGTGAATTAGCCCCAAGTCTACACATCTACAGAATGTAGAAGATTAATGGTCATTTTGATCTGTATGTTTGTTTTGTGTTTTGTTTCCCAAAATCCAGCCTGGAATTGTGGACAAAAGCAAAATAAAATCTTTAGTTTTGGGGGTCTGTGGGGCTGAAATGTCCTCAAATGGTGGTCCTCCGTGGCTCAAATGCTGGATAAACAGTGGGCCCTGGTGTCAAAAAAAGGTGGAAAACCACTGCTTCATATGAAGCATATGTGCCCATACATACACCCTGCCAACCTTCCAGCCCACCCTAGTAGGGCTGCATGCTAAATCCGGCCCTGTTTCAGCTGCATACACAAAAGAAAAGCCACAATAACAAGAAATGCTATACATGGGGTGTTAGTAGTAATGTGACAATAGATGCTGGCGTTATATTTTTAGAATGGACTGATAAGGAAAAAGTACATGAAGGGAGAAATTAATTGTTTTGTGGCATCCTGTCTGGCGCTGTCTGTGGCTAACCTCATTCTGATGTCTGTCTGGCATCCATCCTTCTCACATAACAATGGAGGGACAGGGAAAGGTCTCCGGGACCACGGAAAAACTACGAAGGGGGGAGTGGAGTATCCCCAGAATAGAGTGCAGTTAAAGGGGGATTCCACCCATTTTCAACATTTTACTGTCATTTTGTTGTCATTAATATACCTTAGCGATGTTGTAATGTGTGGACATGATGAAAACAACCCCAAGAAAAGGAGGTATGAAAAAATCTTAAACATGGTGAAACAAGGCCAATGCCTACTTGTGCGTGAGCGGAGCAAGCTAATATGATGACGCAATGGTGACTTAAGTCACCATTGCGCCATCAGCTAAATCAGCCAATCGAAGTCCCCCGACGACGGCCACAAACCATGCATCACCCACCACCATGTAGCGATCGCTTAACACATCGACCGCGATCATGTGTGCGTCCTTTTCTGCCCTATGCCACGGCTCAAGCCAGTGGATTCGGTAAAAAAACCCTTCACCTGAAGCGCCAGATCTCCTAAACAGGATGTGCGATGACGTCATGCTGTTTCTGGTGTCTTGACTAACCTGTCCTCTCACGATCTGAGCAAAAAGTTCCGGGTCAAAAGTCAGGAAGTGACGTCTACCCCTAGTTGATCTACCCATGCGCTCCACGACATTCAGGGGCAGATTCTCAGGAGAGGCTTTTGAATGCATTGGATTGAATGGGTGCGAATGGGACAAGTTGTCGCAGCAATTCTGTCCAAAATCTAAGTCAACAACGGGATCTTTATCAGACGATGTGCTGGGACTAATAGTTGGATTAAAGAATGAAATCTACTTTTCGTTGTTTTCTGCGCCTTCGTCGTTATGGGCGGACGGGACCGTGCACGACACGCAAGACGACCGCGACTTCGGCGGTACAGGAATTAACTTGTGCCTGCTCCGCTCACTCAAGTAATTACTTAACTAAGGGAAATTGCAAGTAATTAGTGCAGCGAACGGTTTGTGGATGACTGTCGAGTCGACCATCCCTCGAATTATTCCGATTGGCCGGTTTAGGTGATAACATAATGGTGACGTAAGAGACCTTTATAACTAATGACGTACAGAAAGTATTATCTTCTGAAAGAGATTCTGTAATTCAGTTCTCTAAGTTAAGTTTTTGTTCGTTTTTGGATCACTCACTTCTGCTCACGCAAAAGTAGGTAATCCCCCCCCCCCCCCCCCCCCCCCCCCCAACCCCCCCCCCCCCGTGCAAGCTAATTTCAATACTGCTCTGAAATTAATGTGTGGCTTCCTTGAAAATATATAAACCATATACTGTATGAGACGCTTTGGAAAGTGGTTGGCAGTTCTATGAATCATAGTCATCGGCAGTCTCAAATTATGTGCGTGGGGTTCCTTTAAGGCTAGGGGTTAGGGTTATTGTGGTGTGGGTTAGTGCTGTTATGGATCAGGCCATATACAGTATAGTAATACTCGCATGGTTCGCAATGTCTGGTGCAGGGACCGCCTGGGTCTGTGATTCTGAGAGGACCATCATTGTTATTGTGGGGGATTCACTGCTGATGTAAGTTAATTGATCTACATGATCAACAACATATCTACCCAGTCCCAGGCCAAGATCCATAGTATTTTTTTTTCGTAAAGTGGAACACACATAATGTTGTAATTTATAAGAATAATACATGACGCGCGTGTGTGTGTGTGTGTGTGTGTGTGTGTGTGTGTGTGTGTGTGTGTGTGTGTGTGCGCGCGTGCGCGTGCGTGCCGTGCATGTCAGGGGTGGATGTAACATGGTATTACAAATAATTATTATTAAAAAAGAAAAACATTAGCGGCAGGCGAGGGCATCTGGTAGAAGAGTAGCGACATTGACGGGACAGAATTGAGCGCTCATTCATGCAGCATTGAATAGGGACAAACTGGGGTTTGTACCCCCAACAAAATCAGCATTTCACCATTCCAAGCTGTTGCGACGTTTGTTATTGTAAAAGGAAAACTACATTGGTGACTATAATCCAGCTAAGATTTATAATAAAAAATAATACCACCTCCGTTTTTATTAATTTCTTATCGACTAGTCAACTAGTAACCAAGAATTTGACTAGTGGTTTTACTTGTCGACAATCGACTAGTCGACTAGTTCAGGAGTTTTTAACAGGTGGTCCGGGGACCACCAGTGGTCCTTGAGAGGGTTCCAGGTGGTCCCCAGGCTAAATGATGGAAAGTTGGTTAACCAGATGTAACTCTTGAGAATGTAAAAATGAATCCAAATGGACCCTTGCGGGTCCATTTGGATTCATTTTCACACTCTCAAGAGTTAAAATATTCATCATCTGAATTAGCACTATTTAATTAAGAAGTCTACACTGTTTTGTTTGCAAAATACAGCCTGGAATTGTGAACAAAACCAAAAGAATTCTTTAGGTCTTTGGGGGCTAAAATGTCATCAAATGGTGGTCCGTGGCTCAAATACCGAATAAATGGTGGTCCCTGGTGTCAAAAAGGTTGAAAACCCCTGGACTAGTTGGTTAATGCCCTAGCGTGTGTGCGTGCATGCATGTCATGCGTGTGGTATGGCACACTGCGTGCGACCAGTGTACATACAGTACATACAGCAGGTCACTCAGGACATAAACTGATGATAGCCATGATATTTAGCAGCACTACGTCAGAGCAGTCCTAACAAAAACAACAACAACAACAAGGTCCAGTCCAGAAACCGGTCCCTGAGGTGTCCCTCTTCCTCTACGGTATGGGGCAGCAGATAAGCACTGTCCGTTTACGCTGACAGTAATGTGTGTGTATGTGCAGCGGAACGACGAGAGATGGAGCACAGAGATATAGACCTGAGGACAGATCAGTCAGAAGAACCAGAGAGGATCCAGGGCATTGTAGCAACTCTGGATATGCTCTCTCCCCCTCTCCCTCTCTCTCTCTCTCTCTCTCTCTCTCTCTCTCTTTCATCATTGAAAGCAGAAAACTCTCTGAGTCAGACCTTTAGCTTTATGCATGCCGCGTGTCTGTTGCAACTTCAACAACAACTGATGTTATTATTGATGCTTTACTTGACTAATAAAAGTCCTGTAACTGAAAATGGTATGGGTGTGTCTTCGAAAGGAGAGCAGGGAAAGCCGGACTGAATACGGACAGAGAGAGAGAGAGAGAGAGAGAGAGAGAGAGAGAGAGAGAAAGGAGAGAAAGAGAGACGGAGAGATACAATTTACAATTTAGTCATTTAGCAGACACTCTTAATGCAGGGCGATTTACATTTGCTAAAACTTTGCAATATATCATACAGATTACAGTTTACAGGTTACAATTTAAGCAGAATTTACAATACACTTTACAATATGCAATGTAAGCACTAAAACATGGTAATACATTAGACATCCTCTATAAGTCACTGCTATCTCAGTCTAATGAGGTGATATCTAGGTGATAAACTACCTAACTAACTGCAAGTACTATGGGTTGGCATGTAAAACTAAACAAGTGCTAGCTAGGGGCTTAGATGGAGTCTGGAGAGGTGCATGTGTTTTCAGACTGACTGACAGGGATTGGAGAAAGAAACTTCAAAACACAGGAAGAACCTGAGAGAAGAGAGATATAAAGTATAAAGTAAGAGTGAGACATTACAGTACTCCGCTGAGTGGAGGAGATAAGATTCCATTGTGTGTTATTTCAATTGCATATACAGCCCAACATCTCTCATTTCAAACAGCCTCCCACCACCACCATTCCATTCCATTCTCCCCAAAAACCCAGCAAATCCCTGTTCAATCCTGCACATCACTCAGTCAAACCCTTCGCTTTCACTCCGTGGCAAGACGTTGCAACTTCATCCTGCAGCCTCGACCTACTTAAACCCCCTCTATATGCAGTGCTTTTCAACCTTTTTCATACCAGGACCCACTATTTATTCAGAATTCGAGCCACGGACCAACATTTGATCCCAAAACCCAAAGCTTCTTTTGCTTTTGTCCACAATACCAGGCTGGATTTGGGAAACAATACAGTCAAACATACAGATCAAATTTGACCATTAATCTTCTACTTTCTCTAGTTGTGTAGACCAGGGGTTTTCAACCTTTTTCATCCCAGGGGCCACCACTTATTCAGGATTTGAGCCACAGACCACCATTTGATTACTTTTTCACCCCAAAGACCTAAAACTAAAGAATTATTTTGGTTTTGTCCACAATTCCAGCCTGGATTTTGCAGACAAAACAGTGTAGACTTCTTAATTAAGTGGTGCTAATTCAGATGATGAATATCTTTAGCCTGGGGACCACCTGGAACCCTCTCAAGGACCACTGGTGGTCTCCGGACCACCTGTTGAAAACCCCTGGTGTAGACTAATTCAGATGGTCCATATTTATAACTCTTGGGAGTGTAAACATGTTTTCATGTTTGCGCTCTCAAAGAGTTACATCTGGTTAACCAACTTTCCATCATTTAGCCTGAGTGGGGACCACCTGGAATCTTCTCAGGGACCACTGGTGGTCCCCTGCAGTAAAAACGGACCTGGGGTGTGACTGTTTTATCCCTCTGTTGTCTCTACACACCAGCACCAAGCAGCCAGTCAGTATAGGACTGCGTGTGAACAAAGCCCTGCATGGCCTCAGTCAGAACCAAACAGGAATGTGAGTTGACGCTGCAGCGCAGAGTGAAAAGAGAAGAAGGCAGACCACAGGGATTAGAAACCAACCCACCCCGTCATCCCCTGCTCCTCCTCCTCCCAATCCTCCACTACTTGAGGCACCACATTTCTATCTGTTGGATTCAGAGCGAGAGACAGAGTGAGAGAGAGAGAGAGAGAGAGAGAGAGAGAGAGAGAGAGAGAGAGAGAGAGAGAGAGAGAGAGAGAGAGAGAGAGAGAGAGAGAGAGAGAGAGAGAGAGAGGACAATGCCACTTTAAATACTCTGACTGGCCCACCAGACATGATGGCATGCAAAACAACCGCTATTTCAAAGATATTTCAGATTAAACTGCTTATAATTTAAATGATTTGAAACACGACTACTGCTATACTAACTGCAATTGTGGTACCACTAAACCAACAGCATTTCATCATTGAAAACTCTCTGAGTCAGACCTTTAGCTTTATGCATGCTGCGTGTCTGGTGCAACTTCAACAACAACTGATGTTGTTATTGATGCTTACTTGCCTAATAAGTCCCATAGCCGAAAATGGTATGGGTGCGACTTCACCCCCTAGTGCGAAACTACGCAGGCGATGATGCTCCCCCATACCATTTTTGGCTGCCCCCCCAATTGGGAAATGTTAAATCCGGGCCTGGAGTGATAGAGAGAGAGAGAGAGAGAGAGAGAGAGAGAGAGAGAGAGAGAGTAAAAGAGTAAAAGTGAGAGAAAGAGGCATTGCAGCCAAGTTTGCCATTCCAGAGAGAGCTGGCTAAACGTGAAGCGGCAGCAGCGTTAAATTGATTGCAGGCGAAGCTTCAACTACATGCATGCTCAAAGACGACCACATCTTGTACACATGCAGGCAGGGCCCTGAACTCGCTCTGGGTGCAGGGAGAGAGAGAGAGAGAGAGTTTTTTATCCCCCCCGTCGGCCTCTCGTCTCCTCCCCCACTCTTGGAGTCCATCCTACTTCAAATTCTGGGCTGTCGTTCGTCTTGTCATCTTCATGTGGGGGAAACGGGAAGACGTCCCTTAGGGCAGCCCCGTGTTGGTTGTACTATGCGTCACATACAGTATAGTCACTATGAATCAGTGGTAGCCAGGCAGGAACCTCTTATATCCATAGTTTACCTTTTTTGTGTCACCCCCCCCCCCCCCCCCCCCCAAGTACCAATGGGGGTCTGTGGCTCAAATGCTGAATAAATAAGAGACCTTTCCCACATGGAAAGAAAATATGCATATATATGCTTTACTATATGCCATATGGAATTGCCCTCTACATACAGTATATGAACCTGACTGTGGCATTTATTGTATGTTGTTACACACAGTATGACACTGCTGTACAGTATATGTATGTGTCATATATATGTATATATGACACATATATGCAACATATATATAATGCATACTGTATATGATGCATATATTGGCATGTACAGTATGTACTGTTATGAAAAGGCTTGAAAACCATTGTTGGTCTGCTGCTTGCTTTCACTTGTTTTGAATCCTGCAAAGTTAACAGTTTTTGGACAGTTTTCCACCCGACAGAGATGACACTGCGGGGCACATCGTGCGTGCGTGTCAGTGTGTGTGTGTGTGTGTGTGCGTGTGCGTGTGCGTGTGTGTGTGTGTGTGTGTGTGTGTGTGTGTGAGTGTGCACCCGCGCCGCACGTATGCAGTTTAGTTTAATTCCTTTTTCGGGCTGCATGTGGAAATGACAGAAACAAAAGGATCTGCAAGAGAGGCAGGGGTGGATGTAACATTTCCCAATGGGGGGGGGGGGGGGGGAAGTCCCACCCATACCATTTTCGGTTACAGGACTTTTAAGCATTAATAACATCAGTGGTTGTTGAAATTGCAACAGACACGCAGCATGCATAAAGCTAAAGGTCTGACTCTGAGTTTTCTGTTTTCAATGATTGATCAAGTGTAGCTGTTAGTTAGTAGCCGCAGTAGTACTGTTTCTAATACCTTTTAAATATAAGCACTGAAATATCTTGGGTTGTTTTGCATGCCATCATGTTTGGTGGGACAGTCTGGGTATTTAGGGGGGCATTGCCTCCCCCCCATGCCCATGCCTAGATCCGCCCCTGCAGAGAGGCGGCCTGCCCTGGCCAGCAGGGCCTGATGATGTCATGGTGTTAGAGCTGTTCCTGCAGGGTGGGGTGGGTGTAGGGGGGTAGGGGGGAGGTTTAGGGGATGGGACGGGACGGGCAGGGGTCCAGGATGACATCTTTATGAGAAGCAGCTGTGGAGGAGAGGCGGTCGGCTGACCGGTTGGCCGGCTAGGCCTCCGAGAGCAAGCCAACACAGATCTTCTACTGCCGCTGACAACAAGCCCTAAAGCAGGGGTTTTCAACCTTTTTTCACGCCAGGGACCACCATTTATTCAGCATTTGAGCCACGGAGGACCACCATTTGATCACATTTTCACCCTCACAGACCCCAAAACTAAAGATTTCTTTTGTTTTTTTGTCCACAACACCAGGCTGGATTTGGGAAACAAAACAGTCAGATCGAAATGGCCATTAATCTTCTACGATCTACATGCTCTAGTTGTGTTTCCAAAAAGTACTTTATCCTACCGTTTTTTTTTTTTTTGTTCTTCTTGCTAATTAGATATTTTGTAATAATAGAATAGATCATTTTTCGAAAAGTCTAATTCATTTCTGGAACAGGGCATACCACCTCCTATCGTTAGTTATTGATTATGAAAGTAATTGCTAGTTGCAGCCCTAGTGTGGCCAATCGTATACATTGTCCCTGCAGTACAGGGTCAGCATCTTTGAAAGGCCTGTGTGTGTGTGTGTGTGTGTGTGTTTTGTGGGTAAATAATTTGCGCGTGCGTGCACACACACAGGCACGTACGCTTGTGTGAGCGTGAGTCTGAGAGTGCATGCGCCTTGCACGTGTGTGATTTGTGTATAGCCTTCCAAACAGTGTGTCAACTCGTTGTGAGTCAACAGGTTATTTACAGCCGTACCACACATGGTGCTCTGCATGGTCACTAGTTCAGATACACCTCATTCACTCACTCTCTTGTGCCCTGCTGTTCTTCTGTGCTGTGTGGGTCAGCTCTCTAAGGCTGTTAGGCGGTTTGTATGTGCGTGTGCGTGTGCGTGTGCGTGTGTGTGTGTGTGTGTGTGTGTGTGTGTGTGTGTGTGTGTGTGTGTGTGTGTGTGTGTGTGTGTGTGTTTGTGTGTGTTTGTGTTTGTGTGTGCGTTTGTGCACCACGAGAGTCTTGTTTGTTTCAGTCACCTGTGCTTTTGTCTTACTATGGGTTTACACTCCTCAGACTCACTACACCGCCACTGCCAAAAAACACAAAACATGGTCTACACTCGCTCTTAAAGCTACACTCTGTACCTTCCATGTTGTTCCAGTTCTATTGACAGACAGACAGACAGACAGACAGACAGACAGACAGACAGACAGACAGACAGACAGACAGACAGACAGACAGACAGACAGACAGACAGACAGACAGGCAGAGACAGACAGACAGACAGACAGACAGACAGACAGACAGACAGACAGACAGACAGACAGACAGACAGACAGACAGACAGACAGACAGACAGACAGACAGACAGACAGACAGACAGACAGACAGACAGACAGACAGACAGACAGACAGACAGGCACCATGTTTTGGACAGAGCTGCCTGCCTGGCCTTTGTGCTATTGTACTTGTAAACCAGTAGTGGTGCCCCATAGCCGAAACACCAATACCTGGAAACAGCAGTCACGGCACAAAGTATAATCATGTCTGAAATGATCAATTCTCAGGACTGAAATTCAGCAAGCGCTGAAAAGCTATGGAGAGCAAAAGATGAGGAGGTTAAAGGTAAAGAAGCAACGTTTTAGCCAAAAATATAATGTAGGCAACAAAGTCTAATGCACACCTAAGAGTCTTTGGGACGGGTGCGTCGGCAGGCAAAAAGCTTGAATCAGGATAAATGTACCAATGTACACCGTCTATACTTGCACAAAAACCTTTATTGAGGCAACGCTTCGGTCAAGCGACCTTCAGATGCTTGAAGAAGGTGACCGAAACTTTGCCTTGTACAAGTTTGTACAAGTTTGTACAAGTTTGCAAGTTTGTGGGCCTCTATATGTACATTGGTACATTTATCCTGATTCAAGCCAATAATATAATAAAATAAATATATACAGTATAGCTTTTTTTTGCCTTTTTACCCTCTATGTTGCTTCTACTTTTGATGCTGCAGCATTTTAGCCAACCATAGATTCTGTTTTTAAACAAATCTGTTAACAAACACAGTGTTTGTACAGTGTACACACTAAAGTTGTCCTCTATTACTTTTAATACTATTGATGCTTTTGTGCGATGCTGTAGTCGTTGCAACAGACACGCAGCATGCATAAAGCTAAAGGTCTGACTCAGAGAGTTTTCTCTTTTCAATGATGAAATGCTGTTGGTTTAGTGGTGACACAGCTGTAGTTAGTTACTAGCAGTAGTAATGTTTCAAATCGTTTTAAATATAAGCACTTTAATTTGAAATATCTTGGGTTGTTTTGCATCGTGTTTGGGGGGGCAGACTGGGCATTTAGGGGGGCACTGACCCCCCCATGCCCATGCCTAGATCCACCCCTGATGAAGGTGAGAATGTCCAGTGGGAAACTTATGTGTTCAGAGCCAGCAATTCTATCAGCCTCACTTTCAATGGAAAGAAAAGGAGTGAGCGGTTTTGTGTTCCAACTTCCAGCCAACGCACTGAGGTTTGGTTTCTTCAGATTTTTTACAAAAAAAGCTGCATGTTTCAAAAGGTCTTTCCATGGTTGTATCCTTCAATCATCTTTGTAGCAATACTGGAACAAGTACCGTAATTTCCGGACTATAAGCCGCTACTTTTTTCACATGCTTTTGACACTGCGGCTTATACAACGGTGCGGCCAATCTATGGATTTTCCAGGTTCCAGGTGGGCTCTGCAGACTAAATGATAGAAAGTTGGTTAACCAGATGTAACTCTTTGAGAGCGTAAAAATGAAACCAAATGGACCCTAGCGGGTCCATTTGGTTTCATGTTTACACTCTCAAGAGTTATGATATTCACCATCTAAATTAGGACCACTTAATTAATAAGTCATGTCTAATTGGTCTAATTTTGATGTTTTGCCTCTTTTGTTTGCGAAAATCCATCCTGGAATTAGGAACAAAACCAAAAGAAATCTTTAGTTTTGGGGTCTGTGGGGTGAAGATGTTGTTAAATTGTGAAAAAGTTGAAAACCACTGCTCTAACATGAAGCACCTGACTATAAGCCTGGTGCGGCTTATACACGGAGAAATCAGTATTTTCCCCCAAATTTAGCTGGTGCGGCTTCCCGGAAATTACGGTACTCTCTTTTCTTTCACAAATTTTAATCATGATAGAGTCTGACTGAAGGGCCTCACACACTGGATGCATAGCGGGTGCGGTGACTCCTCCGTGCGGCAACACACAAAGGATGCGGTGCGTTTCCACACGGCTGGAGGTTTTTGCTGTTTTGTTTTTTTCGTGGATTGCGCCGGGAAAGGCCGCGCAGCTACCGGAGCCGGTGTGGGTTAGGTGCATTGGAAATAATGGAGGAGCATGCGTACTGCACTGTGCGACGCACGCATCCAGTGTGCGTACCGCTTGAGAGAGTGTCTTACAGTATATTAGTATAGTATGTTTTTTGTCTTGTCATTTACTTGGATACTATATGTAACATTTACTTGGATAATGGATACAATTAGGCATTGTAAACAATATTTCTCAATATGCTATACTTGTTTTAATAGCGGGTCTGTGTGTGTTTTGCAGATGCATGCCGATGTGCGTGCAAATGAGAGTGTGCATGCACGTGTCTTAAAGGGGAATTCCACTCATTTTCAATAGTTTACTATGTCCTTAATATAACTTAGAGATGTTGTGTGGACATGATAAAAACGTTCCCCCATCCTGTGTAGAAATGGAGGTCGGGAAAAAAAATCATTAGCATGGTGAAACACATCTTGATGACATCATCAAGATGTTTTTCACCATGTTAATGAGTTTCATTTTTTTCTGAGAGTGTACAAATGGAACCAAATGGACCCACCAGGGTCCATTTGGTTCACATTTGTACACTCTCAGAAAAAAATTGAAAATGGGTGAAATTCACCTCTAATGAAATACTCTAAATGTATTATTTTCAGCTCATTCAAAGAAAGAAAAAAATACAGGTGTAAGGCGGTGGGTCCATTTGGTTCCATTTGTACACTCTCAGAAAAAAATTGAAAATGGGTGAAATTCACCTCTAATGAAATACTCTAAATGTATTATTTTCAGCTCATTCAAAGAAAGAAAAAAATACAGGTGTAAGGCAGACACTCCCTTGTAAGCAAACTGAGATACTAGTGGTAGCCGGTAGACTGGTAGCCTTTTGTTGATAATTTACGCACACACACGCACACACACACACACACACACACACACACACACACACACACACACACACACACACACACACACACACACACACACACACACACACTAGAGTAAATAAGGTTCTATTGTTACTTAGCCTTCTCTGTGGTAACCGGAAACACAAGGCTTGAATAGTTTTAAGGAAGAAATATACTGCCACATTGAGGGCCGGATCTAGAGGTGGGCAGGGGGGGGGGGCAGGGGAGTCAAATGGACCCTTGCGGGTCCATTTGGTTTCATGTTTACACTCTCAAGAGTTAAAATATTCATCATCTGAATTAGCCCAAGTCTACACAACTAGAGAATGTAGAAGATTAGTGGTAATTTTGATCTGTATGTTTGACTGTTTTGTTTCCCAAATAATCTTTAGTTTTACATATATCATTGCTTGTCAGGTAAAGCTTATCTTCATAAATGAATTCCATGTTGATGAAAAAACATCAAACGTAGCAGATCTACAAGCTTGACATTTTGTTATTTGAACCCTGAAAGCAGTGGAACGCAGCATATAGGAATTCAGTCGTCTCTCCCTCATCGGGGTGTTTATTGACTCTCTCAAGGTCCACTGGCAGCACACATGGCCCAGGCGGGGATTCAAACCTGTGTCCAGTTTAAGGAGGTCACTAGGGTCAGACTTATCCTGTGATGTTTTTATTGGCCCGGAGCAGATGGCTTCCCTGGGACCACAGCATTGTTTTGGCGGCCATCTTTGCTCAGTTTGAGGTCAGCGTTACAATGGGCTGTAAGGGTGGACAAAAGGCCCTTAGAGAGTTTCCCCAGTAACCTCGGCGTTGGTTGTAAAACTAGCTGGACATGCTGCTGGGCCAGGGGCGGATCTAGCTAGGCATGGGCATGGGGGGCAATGCCCCCCCTAAATGCCCAGTCTGCCCCACCAAACATGATGGCGTGCAAAACAACCCAAGATATTTCAAATTAAAGAAAGTGCTTATATTTAAAATGATGTGAAACACTACTACTGCTACTAACTAACTACAGCTGTGGCACCACTAAACCAACAGCATTTCATCATTGAAAACAAGAAAACTCTCTGAGTCAGACCTTTAGCTTTATGCATGCTGCGTGTCTGTTGCAACGTCAGCAACAACCGATGTTATTATTGATGCTTTACTTGCCTAATAAAAGTCCAGTAACCGAAAATGGTATTGGTATTGGTATCGAAAATGGTATTGGCGCGACTTCATGAAGTCGCACCCATAGCATTTTCCCCCTGCCCCCCCAATTGGGAAATGTTACATCCGCCCCTGCGTTGCCCAGGCTGACCAGGCTGACCGCTTTCACAAGATGTGGCTGCTAGAAACTTCACTTCACAGTTGTGTCCGCTGGGAGCTTTAGGCTATCATTTGTGTAAAAACCTCCCGGAATCATACAAAGTTAAATGGATTGGATACCACTATTGATCTCCCAAAGACGGCGAATAAGTACAATATTGGTACGGAAAAGACAGCCAAGGTGGAGACACATTGAAGGTAGGGAAAAAGAAAGAGACAACTTAAAGGGGAATTCCACCCATTTTCAACATTTTACTATGTCATGATCCCTTAGCAAAAGTATACTAGGAGTATACTTGTTTTATACTTAAAATACAAAAGTACACTTCAAGTATACTTCTAGTTACTCAACAGTATACTTAGAAGTGTAGTCATTTCTATACTTAAGAAATATACTTAAAGACTAGTATACTTTTAAGTTTACTTAAATGTGTACTTTAAATTTTTTCTATACACTCAACACTTAAAATTAGTATACTTAGGTATACCTGGCTCATATAGTATAAAAGTATAAAAGAGTATAAAAACAAGTCTAAGTATATTAATTAGAGACACGGTGTCATGGTGAACACACAACTTGATGACATCATCAAGTTGTGTTTATCTTTTAGGACCTTATTTTCTGAGTGTACAAATACAGTATGTCCATTCGTAATGGGGTGGAAATCACGCACCGCTGCTTCCATAGTAAAATGAGAAAGAACAGTAAATCCAATAGTTTACATTAGTTTCTTATCATGGTGCATGTGTCAAATATACCAGAGTGCCAGTTATAACACAAATTCAATATCATCCCCCAGGCCAGGCAGATAATTCATTTACTTGGCCCTCGGGTCTCGGCCTGACAGATATGTAGTATTGGGTGATATGGGTTTAACCCATGGGCTGATATGAGTTAAACTCAACTTGACAACTGAGCCTAGGTGTTGTTCACATACCGAGAGGCAACCTTATAAGGAATAATATGTTTATAATGTCATACCAGGCAGAATTACGTTACATTCCCCACAGAGCGACTGGGTGTTTTGACCCTTAGGGGCACTGTACACATATTGTGCAGCTTCTACTCATAAAACACCATGTACTACTTTCACTGTGAAACAGTACACTCGTATTATCCATCATAATATCCACTTTCACCACTATTGTTTTGCTCTCAATTTCTTCAATTTCTACTCTTCTTTATAAACCGCCCTGACTGTGAACATTGCTTTGCCCGAAACGCCAAACAAAAATTATTCTCCAGAAGGGGCGAAATTTCGCTGTCCCAATGGCCACGACCGCTAGCCCAAGTGTCGCGGCAGGCAGGTATCCTATTGGTGGGGAGTTAAGGTATAGATTTAGGCATAGTGGATCCGCCCTCCACCAGACTGAGGACCAAAGGCGACAAGGCTTTTCAGGCTACAGCAGCCAAACTGTGGAACTCCCTACCTCCAGCCCTTAGATTTGCTCCCTCCGTGGACATTTTTAAAAAATGCCTAAAAACGCACTTATTTGCACAAGCATTTGTTGGCCAAACTGGTAGTACATGATTTTGCACAAACCGGTTCTCTTGTTTTATCTTTTGCCTATTGCTACTCTATTTCGATTTTATGTTTTTATTTTATTCTTTTTATCTCTCATTTTATGTGTATGTAGGTGTATTATGCATATATCGGTGTGTATATATATATATATATATATATATATATATATATATATATATATATATATATATATATATATATATATATATATATATATATATATATATATATATATATATATATATATATATGTGTAGGTAGGTAGGTGTATGTATGTGTACATGTATACACTTATGCCTGAGCTCTATTGTATTGCACTGTCTCTCTTTGTTCTTTTATCTGGTTTTATTTTATATTGTACAGCACTTTGTGAGTCCTCTCTATGAAAGGTGCTATATAAATAAACTTTACTTACTTACTTACTTACATATATTTTATTGAGTTTATGTTTCGGGCTAGGGGTAAGGGTTAGGTTTGTGGTATGACTTCAGTGTTTTGTATCTTACAACATTATGTATGAGTGTAATATAGAGAATGTTTGCATTTGCCATCTTTGTTGAAGAAGAGTCTATGTCTGAGATAACTAATCTTAATTATCTTTCATAGTGGTTTAAACCCTGTGGAAATGTTGTTTTAGGTTTTAAAATCCATTGCTTTTCTGCAAACGTCATTTCTCCCTCTGTCCACGTTTGGTCGGATTCTAATCCACACACTTCCATTGCCCCAATTCCATGTCCCATAAAATGTTGTACTATTTGAGCGACATCTCCTTGGCATTTTTATCTTATATCTATGCTGGTTATGTCTGTCTGCTATTGTGTTTTTGGTTTCCCCTACAGATTGTAGATTACATTGGTTACATGTGATTAGATAGTTAGGTTTAAAGTAATCTGGACTTTTAGGGAGGGTTCTGTTTGTTCCTTTAAGTCACGACTGGCAGTAGAGCGGCAGTTCGCCCAATGCTAGCAAATGATGCATGGTATTTGCCAACGGCCGCAACCGTTGTGGGACCATATGGAGTCACACAAGTTCTTCACACCCACCACCAGAACTTCCTAATATGTTGTTAGCGTATTAGAGTACCTCCAGCTTTCTGAAGAAACCTTCAGACATCAGAAGAAGCATTTAATATGGCTTTACCCTGCTTGCTGCGTGTCTATTCTTGGGATTCTTTGTTAGGTTTTCCTGCTGGCTGTCAGTTGGGTGATTATCAATAGAGCAGGGGTTTTCAACAGGTGGTCTGTGGACCACCTGTGGTCCCTGAGAGGATCCCAGGTGGTCCCCAGGTAAATGATGGAAAGTTGGTTTACCAGATGTAACTCTTTGAGAGCGTTTCAGGTTTACGCTCTCAAGAGTTAAAATATTCATCATGTGAATTAGCCCATGAAGTCCACACAACTAGAGAATGTAGAAGATGAATGGTCATTTTGATCTATTGTTTTGTTACCCAAATCCAGCCTGCATGGAATTGTGTACAAAAGCAAAATAACTCTTTAGCTTTTGGTCTCTGGGGCTAAAATGTCATCAAACTGGTGGTCCTCTGTGGCTCAAATTCTGAATAAATAGTGGGCCCTTGTTGGGATTCTTTGTTAGGTTTTCCTGCTGGGTGAATATCAGGAGAGGAAGGTGGGTGGGGGGTGAGGGGGTGGTGGTGGTGGTTGGCTGGTTGATGTTTCCCATCAAGCATGTGACCCCTGCTCTGCTCACAGCTGAAAATCATTTAGGCCTGCAGGCCTGAGAAGGGCTGACGCAAAGCCGCCCTCTCTCTCTGTCTCTCTCTCTCTCTCTCTCTCTCTCTCTCTCTCTCTCTCTCTCTCTCTCTCTCTCTCTCTCATTCTCTCTCTCTGTCTCTCTGTCTCTCTCTCTCTGTCTCTCTCTCTGTCTCTCTCTCTCTGTCTCTCTGTCTCTCTCTCTCTGTCTCTCTCTCTGTCTCTCTCTCTGTCTCTCTGTCTCTCTCTCTCTGTCTCTCTCTCTGTCTCTCTCTCTCTCTCTCTGTCTCTCTCTCTGTCTCTCTCCCCCTCTCCCTCTCTCCCTCACAAACTTTTGGGACAATCAAATCATTTCTAAGATGAAAAACGAAACAAAAAGTCTTGTATCATGCCGTTTCATACTTCTTGCTAATTAGATATTATATGATGATATTGTGTTTGTTGTCATTGTTTGTCACGACCCGAGTTGGCTTTAGCCGGGATAAATATTATAGTTTTTACTCCACTACAATTACTTTGTAGATTATTAAATGTTACACATGCACACATGCGTAACATACATATACACACATGTTCTATATTATTAAACCATATCTTATATTATACTATTACTTTGGCTATTCAAAAATATAGGGAAAACAATGCAACTGGTTGTGCTTGCAAATCTGTGCGTAGTCGAAATGTTCTGACACATTTTGAAAACCTACCGGTAATAAATAGCGATGCCGTGTGGGATATTCTGAATTCACTTGATGAATATTTTAACTAGGGTCCATTTGGTTTCATGCTTATACGCTCTCAAAGAGATCTGGTTAGTTAACCTTCCATCATTTAGCCTGGGGACCACCTGGAATCTTCTCAGGGACCACTGGTGGTCCCCGGACCACCTGTTGATAACCCCTGGCCTAGAGTCTGTATACTTTATCCCCCTTATATCAAAACAGACAAAAACATAAAGAAAGGGGGAAAAATGATAGAGCACAACAAGCAGAGCCAGAATCACTTCAGAGCACCAGGCCCCCACAGGACCAATTATGTCATTAGCCCAGGGAGGGGCTTCGTTAGTTGAGTTGAGCTTTTTACGTAATCTGCCCAGAAATTATGGACTTTTTTTTTTCCTGTGACTTTCTGCCTTCAGGGGAAGACAATGTGTGGAATTTAGACCAATTTGGGCTTGCATTCCCTACGTCAGGACAGGGGAGAGGAGGGGAGGGGGAGAGGGAAGCGTCAGAGTTAGCTGCTTTATAGAGAGAGGGTGTGTGCGCGCGCGTGTATGTGTGTGTTTTGGCGCTCAGGAAATGTTTAACGGCCTGCAAAAGCCCCAGGGTCCTCCAACACATCTGGCTGGAGAGTCTCTCTCTCTCTCTCTCTCTCTCGGTAAATATAGTACACATCATCACACTATATGTTGTGGGCATACCATACACATAATTGCAAACATATGAGGTTGCATATTAACATGAAAACCTGCAAAATCCGTCTGTCATTCCATCTGTCACGACACCACATATGGCCGCCAGTCCCATGCGATCCCTATACCAGAGTTCCAACAACCACCTCAAACCCTAACCCTAACCACAGCCACCAGCACGGTGGCCCACACTGATTCCATTCCAAGCGGGTGCATCTGGTCATTTTCTGCCTGGTGGATCAATGACTGGTCAGAAAAACTCTAGACTGACTTAATCCAACGTTATTAGTGCAGCCGCGGCCGGAAGCCATGCAGTGAAAACTAGTCTTGGGCAATATACTGGTATTACCGGTTTTATAAAAAATATTGAATACTGAATATCGTCAAATACCAACATTATAGTGTATTCTATTAAAATATGAGCGATGCTGCTCGCTCATTACAGTACCCAGTTTTGTAATAATACTACAACATAAAGATTACAGAGACTTTTAGTTGTAACTATACAATACTTTAAAACAATTGTCGCGTTGCACACATGCCTAAAATACATCTTATTTGTGCTAGACTTATTGAAAACAATGTTTTTCCAGCTCCAGTTTGTCCCTAGTTGGGCTGCTTGTACAGCAGCACTCAGTTACTCAGTTAGCAAGCACTCAGTTAGAAAACGGAGAATCGTTTATCGTTGCCGTCTGAAAAGCCCGGAATAAGCACGGAACTACGTTTTTTGTGTCCATATCACTACGCCCCAAAAAGTATGTATACTGTAGTCCTTTAATGGGTTAATGAGGTGAATGGTGCCTACACTGTGGTGGTCTCTCAGTGGGTTTAGGTGAACACTGTGAAACAGTGAGTGAGGAAAACGCTACCAGACGTTTGGCTCTGCTTCCAGAGCAACACCTGTGCCAGAACAGAGGCCAGAAGACCCACACGCACGCACACACGCACACACGCACACACACACACACACACACACACACACACACACACACACACACACACACACACACACACACACACACACACACACACACACACACACACACATACAACACACACATACAATACAATACCCACTCAGGGCAGCTTGAGCGCTGGTGTTTACAACAGGGGCGGATGTACTAAACAGTGTTGGGAATATTACTATACCTTGTTAATGTATTACTTATTACTTATTACCTTCATTTTAAAGCAATATATTGTATTACAATATTGCTGTCTGAGCAAGTGTAACATATTAATATTACTATTACATATTACTTAAAAGAAAAATGTTGTACAAAATATATAATTAGTGGCATAGCTACACTAAAGAAAGCACACTTGGCTATCTGGGAAATCCATATGAAATCAACTTGAAAAAACGTCCTCCTGAATAAATAATTTGATGACAAATTATAGAAAATAAGTAATTATTTAACCTCTGCAGTTGTCAAGATAATTTCACAAGAACATTTTCAACGAGACAGATTGACAGAAAGTAATATTGAAAGTAATGCAGTAATGCAGAAAGAAAAGTATAATGTATTAGATTGTTTTTGTTAAGTAATATATTTATATTACAAGTTACTGCATTTTGGTAATATATTATGTAATATATTGAGTTACGTAGTGCACATGTCCCAACACTGGTAGTAAAGCATCAATAATAACATCAGTTGTTGTTGAAGTTGCAACAGACACGCAGCATGCATAAAGCTAAAGGTCTGACTCCGAGAGTTTTCTGTGTTCAATGATGAAATGCTGTTGGTTTAGTGGTGACACAGCTGTAGTTAGTTAGTAGCAGTAGTAGTGTTTCACATCATTTTAAATATCGGCACTTTAATTCTGAAATATCTGCCATCATGTTTGGTGGGGCAGACTGGGCAGCCTGGTGTTTACAAGCCTTGGCTGTGGAGCTGCCATGGCCAGCGCAGTGCTCTTGTTCGTGGACCAGAGAGAGAGAGAGAGCTCTTGGCTGTAGCTGCAGCGGTACACTTTACTATACGCCCCAACAGGGTCTCGTTTCATTACACTTTGACAAATGGACCAAGTAATGACTTCACACTGGCCTGAGAATGTCCCCTCTCACACCTGCCTTGGCATGGCGTGGCCGCAATAAAGCACAGAGGGAAATGCACACGTCGCACAAACACACGCACGCACGCACACACACACACACACACACACACTAGTGTGGTAGTCAAGACCAGTGTTGTAGTGGGACTAGAAGTGGGGGGAAGCCTCTTAAAGAGGAATTCCACCCATTTTCATTTTTTTTTCTCAGATTTTTTTTTCTCATAAAAAAGGAAACTCATTAACAACGTTTTACCATGTCCACACAACATCTCTAAGGTATATTAATGGCATAGTAAAATATTGAAAACGAGTGGAATTCCCCTTAAGACACGTGCATGCACACTTGCATTTGCATGTGCATTTGCGTGCACCTGCGCAACACACACAGACACACACACACACAGCACGTTAAGGAAGTCATTTTCTTTTAGCAAGGAATGGGAACTCGCACGAGGGATGGGCAAAGAAAGTGCAAAAAAACAAAACAGAAATATGTCACTGTCTCGAAAATGTTCCATAAAATCATTTCTGGTGAGTGAAAGGAGAGACGGTGCGTGATGTAGCTTGTCAACAACTTTCTCCTTGGAAAAAAGAAGAGCTTGAACCGAGTGCCCCAGCTCTCTGCTCCCGCTGCCTCGGAATGCCGCCCATGTTTTCCTAATTGGGCTTAATTATATTACGGTCGGGGGAGTTTCCATTCCGATATTTTCATTGGGTTTTCCACCATGCCACATGGGCAATCGGATTCCTTGATTCCTGGTGCGTGTTTAGTGTTTACCGCCCCGGGCCAGCCGTCAGGTTTTTAAGGCTTTGTCTTGAGCTGTATCCTCCAATTACTGATGCGATGGAGGACTGGCAGTTTGGGGACACAACTCACGCAGGGGCGGATGTAACATTTCCCAATTGGGGGGGGGGGGGGGGGGGGGGGGGGGGGGGGGCAGTAGAAAATGGTATGGGTGCGACCTCATCGCCCGTGGCGCGAAGCGACACGGCGATGAAGTCGCACCCATACCATTTTCAGTAATAACATCAGTTGTTGTTGAAGTTGCAACAGACACGCAGCATGCATAAAGCTAAAGGTCTGACTCAGAGAGTTTTCTGTTTTCAATGATAAAATGCTGTTGGTTTAGTGGTAACACAGCTGTAGTTAGTTAGGGCATTTAGGGGGCATTGCCCCCCCCATGCCCATGCCTAGATCCGCCCCTGAAGTTCTGCTTCTTGGCAGCGCGGGGAGAGACCAGGGTTTTCAAATAGACCACAGAAATGAGAGGCTGTTCTGTGTATGATCACCGTCCTACTACTACAGTCAGAAACCGCTCTGTCAGGACCCCTTTTTCCACTGCGGCTGAAACCCCTTCCCTTATTTTGTACCGCCTAATTTTGAACCAATATATTGGGTGTTCATATCCCTAAAAGCTGGTTCTGAACTGGAACCAGAAATACTTTTTTTGTTGCTCCTTTAGTGGTCACCGTTCAGGTTTGAAGATGTTGCAGGTTGCAGATGTGAGATGTGTCAGGTTGCAGATGTGATACATCATGAAACAAAAAAAAACAAAACAAAACAAAAATGGAACCAAAACCATGTTATTTAGGTGGAAAATAAACCTTAAAGGACCACTGTTCTACGTATCTTCATATATGTCCTCACTAATGTACATGATAAAAATATAAATACATAGGTTTAAAAAAATCTGCCGAATGATGATGTCATTGGAGGACGGGTTTCTGAACTGCCCACAGCACTCCTGTGAGACACAGACCGAGTAGAAAAAAATAGCAGTATTTTATCTATATTATTAGCGAGGACCTATTATAATGAAGATATGTTGACAAGTGCTGAAGTGTACGGTATGTCTTCTACATAGGCTGTTGACAGTCAATATTCGCATTGTTTTGATATATTACTAAATGTCTCCGTGTCTCTCTCTCTCTCAGGATGCCAGCTGCTAGCACCATGACCGGTGGGCGGGCCCTGCTGCTCTGTACAAACACTGACAACTGTATCTACCAATCAGTGAACGGGTAGGTCACAGATGCTCGTGTGCACACAGACACACTTTTCAACTTCAAAGTAAGGGAGGTTGCTCAGAAATATTTGAACACCGACTATTAAATTGAAATTCACTGCATTGTTTCAACAAAAAAGGCATGGCCATGTCATTTTGACAACATCATTATCTGCCCCAACCAGCACTTTTAAAATTGATTAATTCCTTAAAGACATTTTTTTTCCAACCAAGGTTCATGTTTTAGGTGTGTTTCATAAAGTAAAAGATGGGTGTTACTTTGTTTTACATTCCTTGCTTTTAGTTTTAGGGACTTTAACTATGGGAGGGGGCATTCGAACATAAATACATTTGTTTACAAAACTCTAAAGCGATTTCTTTTCCACCGTCTACAACTACAGTCCTAATAAACCCCAGGATATTATACCTGGCCACAAATGATGTACTGTATGTGACAAACTGCCATATTGAGCCTCTGGGTCAGGCATGCCCAAATAGTGGGTAAAGTGTGCTGCCTCCATCACACTCAGTAGACCCTGTGAAACTTGTTGAAAAACAAAAACAAAGTTGGAAAAAAAGTTAGTAATTGGTTTAGATTTGCTTGCTTTATTGCTGTAGTATGCACTGGACATGTTTTACTGGACATGTTTCAGTTACTACATTTCCAAGCAGGTATAAAATCCCCAGAGAGGTCTAGTATTTCAGCAACTTTCACTCTGCCAGCTACATATACTATGCCCCTACATGTTCCTTTACAACTCATAGTAACCTTCAGTCGTCATGTAAAGTTCTCATCTACCGCCAGGCAAAAAACCCACAGCTGTGCACAAACTAGCGGTGTAACACAATAGCAGGCCCACCAAGACTTCTACAGCAACACATAAGTACATCTAGTATACAGTATCTGGACCAGGACTGGGCAATTATTTTTCCCAATGGGCCAAATGAGATGCATAAAATATTGTGGAGGGCCAAGACTAAAGGCTGAACTAAATTATGCTCATTAATTTAATTTCAAGATAAAAGAGTAAGACCAACCCAAACTAAAGATTGGTTTTGTCCACAATTCCAGGCTGAATTTCATAAACAAAAAAGGCAAACAGATAAAAAAAAAGACCATTCTTTTACATCGATACATTCTCTGGCTAATTCAGATGAATATTTTAACTCTTGAAAGTGTAAACATGAAACCAAATGGACCCGCAAGGGTCCATTTGGTTTCTTTTTTACGGTCTCAAACCTTGGCCTAATAGACAAGAATACTTACAGTATATCATCAACTACACCACCTCAGGAATTTAACTTGAGGAAATCAATTAAAGTGCCAAGTAAAGTGCAACACAGGTTCGTTGTAATCATTGGAGCAGAGACGTGCTTCAAAATATCATTTACATTTTATTGTTAACAGGTAAAATGTCAATTTTAATTTCATCAAGTTAATACAAGCAGTCAATTTAACAAAGTTATACAATAAAAGTTTCTTTTCAAACAGGACAAAAAGCAACCATCGACTAGGAGGAGAGGAGAAATGGGTTAGTTAGGTTTGAGATATCATTTTCCATTACAGGACTTTTTTTAGGCAAGTAAAGCATCAATAACAGTTGTTCAAGTTGCAACAGACACGCAGGATGCACACAGCTGTAGTTAGTAGCAGTAGTAGTGCTTAAAATCATTTTAATCATAACCACTTTAATTCAAAATATCTTGGGTTGTTTTTCATTCAAAATACATTTAGAAAATGGCTAATCTACAAGATTCTTGATATGAACATACCTCCACTTATGTTAAGCCTAAGAGGAGGGCACCTGAGGAACAATAGGACTATAAACACCGCTACATACAATAACGTGAATCATTTTTTAACATAAAACCACCTAATGCCTACCTTGCTCACACACCAGTCAGTGCATACTGACAGCAAAGGAGCACTGAATGACTGAGTCACTGGCTTTATAGGGGGAGGAGCTGTTCAGTGACCACTTGCAGGTGGGCAGGTGATTGGGGGCGTGGCCACAGATCATTGTCTGGAGACAGGTTTCCCTGTTACACCTGGGACAGTCCCTCATTTCCATGACATTTAAGGTATCCCTTAGCGTACCTGGGTGACCAGCTTACAGGACCTGGGGACAAGGAGGACATTATGATGGAACATCAGACTCACACACAAAAAGATCAACAGCTTAAAGAGGGGGTACCGTGATTTTTGTATTTTTTTCCAATTTTGTACATGTTTAAGAGGTGACAGTATGTAAATAGACCCCTTGGCATGTTTTTTATGTGCAATGATGTCTTCCCGTTGTATTTAGGGTTTCTTCCTGGGGGTTGAACCTTTCCAGTCAAACATGCCAATGAAAAAAACTTCAAAATAGTGACATCATGTGTTCAGCCCCTCCCCTAACTCCTCCCCCTTTATCATGCAACTAAAGCTGTGGGCGTGGCTTCAGTTCAGATGGATCTCCACCCATCACCACCCACCAGGCAAACCAGGCATACTTAATGAACTGGTAGGGTGGAATCATAAAAATGACAGTTTAACAAACACTGTACACTTTTTGGGGAAAAAATCTTACTTTTCATATAATATTAATACCTCATGATTATGTTTTAGGGTAGAAAAAAATCATGGCACTCCATCTTTAAACAAAGTGATTTTGAGACTATCTATGGTAGTTGTAGAAGTTACTGTATTTACCGTCACTCAGTGAAACAACCCTGTTCAGTCCTCACTAATGACTTGGCTTGTTCACTTTCATTAAAAAAAAAAAAAAAAAAAAAAAAAGATTTCAACGAACAAAGCAGTTATAGAAGTGTGATCCATCGATTCCAGCCATTCCATCTTTTAAACCTTTACAACAAGATTGCAAGCACAAAGGGAGAAAAAAAATAGTTCCGTGTGGTATACATTTTCAGCAGCACCGCACCACAATTAGGCTGAAAAATTGCAACTTCTGGCGACTTCCAGGTGAAGTTAACAAACCGGAAGTCCTGATAGTCCGGAAACCGGAAGTTTTGATAGCCTCTGTGGTGTACCATGTCTCCAGGCTTTCATTTCACAGCGCAGATGTATAAGCCTGGAGATCAAAGCTGTACCCATGCTTTGGGATTCGTGTTACCTCCTTCCTCCCTCACCTCTCTGTGGTCATGGGTGAGACGCAAGATTCTTGTTTTCCCTCTCTCCTCTCCTCTCTCTCTCTCTCTCTCTCCTCTCTCTCTCTCTCTCTCCTCTCTCTCTCTCTCTCTCTCTCTCTCTCTCTCTCTCTCTCTCTCTCTCTCTCATGACTCATGACAAGTCCTCTCCTGAGCCAAGAAAAAAAACTCACCAAGAAAAAAAACTCACCTGCAGCTCGACTTTCTCCCTCATAATTCCCCCTCTGGCTGTTCCTCTTTTTCTATACTTTCCCCTGCTGCCTCCCCTCCCCCCATACTCCCTTCCTTGACTTTCCTATTTGACCTAGTTTTTCCCCCTCTGTTGCTTTTTATGCTTAATAAAAACTGCTGCCCAAACTGAGAGAGAGAGAGAGAGAGAGAGAGAGAGAGAGAGAGAGAGAGAGAGAGAGAGAGAGAGAGAGAGAGAGAGAGAGAGACGGAGACAGAGTGCATACGTGCATGTGTGTGCATATGTGTGCATGCATGTGTGATGAATAAGAGAGATATTCACAAGGGGATTATTATTATAATTGTTTTGGTCACACATCACAGTCATAACTCACACATTACGTACACTCGATTCGCTCTCATGTGTACCCAGATTGCATGACATGTTAGTTTTCACATCCAGTGATGTCATCAGAAGTTGACCCGGAGCAGAGCATAGAGGACTCACTTCCGCCCTTTGTTGGAAACCCGATCATTTGACGAACAGCCCAGGGTACCTAAAAAAAAGTTTTAGTGGCACCTGCATTAAGCTTGATTCATGCTCTGTCCAACACAAGCACAATTATGAGCAGGGGCGGATCTAGGCATGGGCATGGGGGGGGCAATGCCCCTTAAAATGACCAAACGTGATGGCATGCAAACGACCGAAATTTCAAATGTATTTCAAATTAAAGTGCTTATAATTAAAATGATCCTTAACACTACTGCTGCTACTAACTAACTACAGCTGTGTCACCACTAAACCAACAGCATTTCATCATTGAAAACAGAAAACTCTCTGAGTCAGACCTTTAGCTTTATGCATGCTGCGTGTCTGTTGCAACTTCAACAACAACTGATGTTATTACTGATGCTTTACTTGCCTAATAAAAGTCCTGTAACTGAAAATGGTATGTAACTGAAAATACCATTTAATCTTGCCCCTCCAAGATATTCTCTTGCCCCCCCCCCCCCCCCCCCCCCCCCCCCCCCCCCCCCCCCCAAACGGGACATGTTACATCCGCCCGTGATTATGAGCTTGTAAATCTGTTTCTTTTTTGTTTTGGTGGACCAGCCGTTTTTTTGACGCATGACACATACGCATAATAACCCAGGGCTTCAGAGAATTAAGGAACGATGCACGTCCGCACAGCCCTCCCCCTTAACCCCTTTCTTGCGGATGGCTTTGATCCCCTCCCCAGAAATAACTGTGTGCGTAGCTTGTAAACTCTGACCTCCCAGACTCCGAGTTCAAACAGTCATGACCCAGTAATCTTCCAGGAGTGACTCACACAGTTCAGGCAGGCAGGCAGTGCTCCTCCAACACACACACAGAGCTTTAACAAGACCTCCCTGTTTACTCCATTAAACCGGCTGCTATTTGTTGGACATGTTTGGTGGAAATGCTTGGATTGCACAACTTATTTTTTCAGAGCTATGCAAGGCAGACACCGTACCCTGTATGTACACATAGTGTCAGGCTTTGTGTCAATATATTCACAATAGCACAATCACAATCATGTGTGCAGTTCTTGTTTCCTATTATTTTCGGTGGGTTAGACTTCACCACTTAAGCTCGAGTTTATATGTCGCAGGATGACGGTACCAAAGCTCAATGCCTCACTGTTTTCGCAGACATACAGTACTATTGTTGTTTTTTTGTTTTTTTTTAACATGTTTAAAACCTTGAACATTTGTTTTACGTTCTATTTGTACAAGGCAAAATAATAGTTTTAAATAGTACCATTAAAAGAACCTTTATTTATTGCAAATGGACGGACAATTCAGACGTACGCGTTTCA
Organism: Benthosema pterotum; assembly: GCA_039105355.1. Taxonomy (NCBI): domain Eukaryota; kingdom Metazoa; phylum Chordata; class Actinopteri; order Myctophiformes; family Myctophidae; genus Benthosema; species Benthosema pterotum. The sequence continues at coordinate 50,284,070 of CM076969.1, read as the reverse complement.
AGTCCAATAATAACCCACGGCGCTCATCATGAGGTGTTTTGTGACATCCTGTTTTATGGCAAAAGTAATCAATCAACAACCCTGAAACAGTAACGGTAAACCCACTTCCTTTCATGGTAAATTGCGCTTCTAACACTTTTTTTTTTACATATACTGTCAATGAAAGAAACATTTGTGAGGATCTTTAGTTACAATGATTAATTGGGTCAGAATAAACATAGCCATCCGCCACTGGACTTTAAGCCATAGGACGGTGATGTCTCCACTACGGCAACAAGAACTTGTCAGTGCTCGATAGATAAACCTGCTTGCCGTAGCAGCCGTTCCTACTGCGGCAGAACCTACACTCTAACATAGTGTCCACAACGCCTGTTTGACACACGCTGCATAGACGTGTCACTATGGTAACCCGCTGCTGTTGCGTATGGCTGTTTGCTCCAAATGAACCCGTTGGGGTTCATTTGGTTCCATTTGTACGCTCTCAGAAAAAAGAAGCGTCTAAAGAAATCCATTAACATGGTGAAAATACATCTTGATGATGTCATCAAGATGTTTCACCATGTTAGTGGTTTTCTTCAGACCTCCATTTCTAGGAAACACAGAATGGGGAAACTTTTTTTTTTATCATATCCACCCAACACCTCGAAGGTACCGTATTGTCCGACTCGTTTGTAAGACGACCCTCATTTTTCAAGACCCATTTACAGAAAAAGAACATTGAATGTCAAATAGTATAGCCCCTGAATATAAGACGACTCCATTTTTGGGATATTTCCATTGGGAAAAAAACATAGTCTTATATTCAGGCCAATAGGGTACATCACTGACATCGTAAAATGTTGAAAATGGGCGGAGTTCCCCTTTAAAGTGCCTATTAGGGTAAGCCAATCTCGATCCAGTATTTGTGACTGGGAAAAAGTGGTAGGAATATGATTAAGTAGAACATTGAAAAAAATAAAGCTGTTATAATGTGGAGATAACGTAAGGTGCTTGTGGCCGGTAGTGACATCTTGTTTGTTGTGTGCGTGCGTGCGCGTGTGTTCGGCAGGTTCCAGTGCTGCGGCTTGAAGGTTGGGGAGGCTCCGCCCTCAGCGGCGCCCCAGCGGCTAGAGGCGCGCCGGGAGCCTGGGGACAGAGACCTGCAGAGAGACACGCCGGCCCCCAAGCGCCCCCTCTCCCCACCGCTGCTGGCCCTGGGCGGCGGCAGCCTGGGACCCCCCGACAACATGCTGGCTCACAAGAGGGCCAACACGGCCGACCCCCGGCCCCCCGGCCCCCCCGGAGGAATGGAGAACGGGCTGTGCGGCGGCGGCAGCAAGCTCAACAACAACAACAACAATAAGAGCCCGGCGGTGCCGGCAACGGCGGGACTCAAACCGTCCGCTAGCATCCGGGATAAGATCTCACAGTGGGAAGGCAAGAGGGAGCCGGGTCTGACTTCTACTTCTTCTTCTCCTGCGGTACCGGCGTGTTCGCCGGTCGCCCAGAAGGTAGGGGTGGGACGATTCACTTACCTCACGATACGATACGATATTGATATTTAGGCTTACGAATCGATTTATATTGTGATTCTTAACCCTATCGCGTTTTTTTTTTTTTTGCACGATCGCCTAACGGCAGGCTGTACTCATTCAAATGATCAAAATCGCCTGGTGCACACTCCTACGTGCACGTGCGTGTGTCCATGCCCATCGCTGATCATAATCCAGAAATTGCCGCGGCATTACGGCCTGATACGAGTTATTTATGATAATGATAGTCATCCTAGTCACCCCACCCCATCCCCCCCCCCCCCCCCCCCCCCCCCCCCCAAACCCCCTTGGTGTGTTGTGTCAAGTACGTCATTGGTTGTAAAAGGGTTAATTACTGTATCTGTGATTCCATTTGATATATTGATATATCACATCTTTTCCCCACAAATGACTAAGGTTATATTATACTAAACAGGGGAATTCCGGCGTACAAATGGAACAAATGGTACAAATGGTACAAATGGTGCAGCTGATAACGCCAGTTAGTCTTTCTGACATGAACAAATTAATGAATAGGACCTACATAAGTATAAAAAAAAAAGATTTTGTACCTGGCGATTCCATATTGATATATCATGGCATTAAGCATTGCAATATATATTTTTGCCCACCCCTACCAGATGGAGGTGGAAACCGGCCGCAAGAAGGAGCTTAAGACCCTGGAGGTCCAACGGACAGACAGCAAGAGGCTGCTCAGCTGGGAGAGGACTCAGGACTCAGGGAAGGAGAACCTTGGGAAGGTGCAAGGTGGAGAGCCCCGCTGCAAGCTTCCAGAAGCGTCTCGGGGGCTGAAGTGCCCCACCGTCACAACGACGGACACCACCACCACCACGCCGATTACCCCCCAGGACAAGAAGTCTGTCTCCACTCACATCAAGAAACTGGAGCAGGCCATGAAGGAGGTCCCCGCCAAGCCCTCGCCGTCGCTGGCGTTTCCCGGGAACTTCTTCTGCCCGCCCTCCTCCTCCAAGGAGGAGCAGGAAGAGGCGGAACGCCGGGGCAACGAGCCTATCTTCGGGACGTTCAACGTGGGGCGCGGAAGGAGGAAGGAGGCGGGCGGAGGAGGAGGAGGAGGAGGAGGAGGGGATCCTGACAATGTGTACACGGAGCCCGGTGCTCCGGCCCCGTCCATAAACCCTTTGCCCAAACCTCAGAGGACCTTCCAGCACCATACCCCGCCCAGCACACCGGCGGGGCGGTGGCTCGGTGAAAGGCAAGAGGAACCTGCCCCCTCTGCCCTCCATCCCCCCTCCTCCCTTACCCACCTGCCCACCTCCCGGGGTCTGCAGGAGGCCCTGGGCCGACCGGCCGCGGGACAACAACAACAGGTACAACTTCACAAGATATATGCAATTACAATTTACAGTTTAATTTACAATTTAAAGACCCTGATACACCTAGCAATGTTTTGATCAATATCAACTACAACTTCAATTACCAACATGGGACTTTTCACTTTTCGATAGAAAATGATCAACTCCTGGTTGTTCAGAAAAGTCAGATCGTTAGCGCCCTCTACTGGTCAACATTTTGGAATCCTCCAATCACAGCCCTCCTTGGTGTCACCTGATCCTTTTTTCCCAGACTCCCACAGATAAACCTTTCTGAAAGCAATATGGCTGCTGCTGCCTCACTGGACAGAACTTTTTTTTTTTTTTTTTTTTTTACTTTTTTAGTCTGCTTTTAGTCTGTGAACATTTAATGTTCACCTTTAATAAAAGTTTAATAATACTTAATAATACTTTAGCAATACTTAAATAATAATACACACACTAGCTCCATCTTGACCTGAGGCCAACGAATGTTTTGTTTTCATGATTTGTTAACAACAAAGTTCTGGAGGACAAAGCAGTTCCTTCTGCAGGACAAAGCATGTGTCTGTCTGCAGGGAAACAGCTGCAGCATCAAAGTAGAAGCAACTCAGATGGGGAAAGAATATAACTATATACTGTATCTTTTGTTTTTTGACTAAAAAGTTTACTCTATTACCTTTAAGGAAAGAAAATAATAAAGAGTTGGCGGATGACTTAGCTGGGAAGAATAGCAGCTCCATCTTGTCTACAGGTTCAGCTCGCAGTTACATTTCAGATGACGGACCGGACCCTCCGTTTGTCACAGCTATAGGCCACCATATCTCAGATAATGATGTGGGACATGCTCTGTATTTTTTTACAGGTCCATTTGGTTCCTAACTATTAAACAGCACTGTGGGGCCACAGGAACAGGCTGTGATAGTTTGTTTGTTTTGAGGGTTTGGGGGGAGGGGTGAAAACCTCACCCAGTGTCCTATACTAACGCTCCATAAACAACCTCGTTTGGGTCGTGATATATGGGGGTAAGACAAACATTCCAATCACGGCCAGGCTCTCTAAGTAAAACCACCGTAAAACTTAACGTCATGAAGGCAAATTGACATTTCTCAGATGTCCGTAATTAGCTGACATTGACCACGCATGCTGTTGTAATGCGTCATGCACGGTGTTGTAGTGGGACTTTTAGTAGTGGGGGGGGCGCCTCTTAAAGGGGAATTCCACCCATTTTATTATTATTTTTTTTCTGAGAGTGTACAAATGTGAACCAAATGGGCCCTAGCGGGTCCATTTGGTTCACATTTGTACACTCTCAGAAAAAAAGGAAACTCATTAACATGGTGAAACACATCTTGATGATGTTATCAAGATGTATTTCACCATGCTAATGATTTTTTTTCAGACCTCCATTCCTAGGAAACACAACAGAATGGGAGGGAACGTTTTTACCATGTCCACACAACATCTCTAAGGTGTATTAATGACATAGTAAAATATTGAAAATGAGTGGAATGCATGTGCATTTGCGTGCACCTGCACAACACACACAGACACGCTATTAAAACAAGTATAGCATATTGAGAAAGATTGTTTACAGTGCCTAATTGTATCCATAAAAGTAAATGACAAGACAAAAAACATAGGCCTATACTTTTGCCCCAAAAATATTTTAGATGTGAGAAGTGGAGGGACGCCGTCCCCCCGCGTCCCCCCGCATCCCCCCTCCACTACACCCCTGGTCATGCATGTGAAGAAACCTCTTTTCCATATTCTTAACTTATCGTGTCGCTGTTGTTGTTGTTTTTTTTTAGCCCAAAGTAACATCCGCGAGTGACATTTTTTTTGCACATATGAGGATTCCACCCTGACAGAGACGATATAACATGGCCCACATCTGCTGTGGATCACACAATCCGGTGACATCATCCCCTTCGTAAATATCCCAAGGAGTGATCTCAGTTGGTCGGAGTTGAGGAATGTATACGCAACACCAGGGCCGGATTTAGCCAGCCCTACTAGGGTGGGCTGGAAGAATGGCCAAAGGGTCCATTTGGTTAACATTTGGTTAACGTGCACGTTTGGGTGGGCTCTGCCCACCCCTGCCCCTCTTTAGATCCGGCCCTGAGTGTACACAACACACATCCACTCGGCCACTGCCGTTGCAAAACCCTGGAGGCAAACCATGAGTGGAATTGTGACTGAAAAGAGAGATTTCTCTGCGATGTTCTGACGCTTAATGAGCTCGTATGCACAGCAGCAGCAGCAGCAGCCGTATTTGGAAAGAATTTGGGCGTCCTTCTGGTCACACAGAGTCAGGATTAAAGGTTAATTTGTGACTGCTCGTATCAGTCTCGCACCCCAGAAATTGCAATCCTTAATTCATGGAAATGTTGTATCGCTGATACTGTATATCGTCCGATATATGCCTGGAACAGAAAGAGAAGGCAGAAAATGGAATTATTTCACAAAAGTAAATGATGTCAAAAATATATTTGGAGTTTAGAAGTTTTTCATACGTATATTTTATTATTTTAGGTCATTATTAAACATCGGTCCCAAACATTGGTAACATTGGGGTAGTTTTTTCCAAAAATCGGTATCGGCCCCAAAAATATGGCATCGGTTGGGCTCTAGATGTACTGCATGTTTACCTTGTAAGTCGACTAAATGCCCAAATTGTAGATCAGCTAGTTATAGACAGTCGCACAGTGAAGGCTTGCATGTGTTTAGGACAATAGGACAATTACACAACCCCTGTGAAAGCAATAGAGACCATGGAATAGAGCCGACCACCTCCTCACTAAACTAAAACAAAATGTTAAGTTATGTAAAAGAAAAGAAAAAAAGGAAGGACTTGGACTTGATTTGCCAAGCCCAATAAATGTACAGGAATTTAGCAGAATCTTCTGCAGGAAAGTCGCTGATGGCTCTCAGCTGCTTTCAATCAAACAAACATAATACCGAAGGGAAACCCAGAGAAATGTTGAACTGCGTGTGCAGAAGGAAGTGGAGACTCTTCTATTGTTCAGTCTCTCTCTCTCTCTCTCTCTCTCTCTCTCTCTCTCTCTCTCTCTCTCTCTCTCTCTGTCTCTCTGTCTCTCTCTCTCTCTCTCTCTCTCTTTCTTTCTCTCTCTCCCTCCCTCTACCGCCTCTCCCTCCCTCCTCCCCTCTCTCTCTCTCTCTCTCTCTCTCTCTCTCTCTCTCTCTCTCTCTCCTCTCTCTCTCTCTCTCTCTCTCTCTCTTCTCTCTCTCTCTCTCTCTCTCTCTCTCTCTCTCTCTCTCTCTCTCTCTCTCTCTCTCTCTCCCCAGTGCAGTGGTCGCTCGGCACTCAGAGTTAGAGCTTTGGCTTGGCACTTGTAACATTCCATAACGTATACACGAGAGAGAGAGAGAGAGAGAGAGAGAGAGAGAGAGAGAGAGAGAGGGAAAGACAGAGAGTGGAGAGAGAGAGAGAGAGAAGAGAGAGAGGAGAGAGAGAGAGAGAGAGAGAGGGGGGGGGGGGAGGAAGACAGAGAGAGAGAGAGAGGGGGGGGGACAGAGAGAGAGAGAGAGAGAGAGAGAGAGAGAGCCTCACACAGTACTGCTGGTAAACTATTGTTCAGCCAAGTCCTCTCTCTCCATGAGCCGTCCTATACATACTGTACAGTAGTCATGCTGTGCAGGCAGGGCCGGTGCAAGATTATTTCATGTGGCCAGCAGCCACCACGCACTGCCACGCTGGTTGTTTTAACAAATAGAGAGCATTAAATTTAACTATTATTTAAGAAATCAGCGACTTATTTTCAGATGGGGGGCGGTAGGCGGTCCATACACAGATGATTTGGGGGATCCTTGACATGAAATACTGCATGCGGACCACTGATACACTACAGCAAATCCTGTAAATGTTCAAAATCCAAAATGCACTAGTGGCACTGTGCAATAGCAGTGGGTTTTCAACCATTTTAATACCAGGGCCCACTGTTTATTCTGCATTTTAGCCACGGACGACCACCGTTTGATGTTGAGTTTAGTCTCCCGGACTAATTTAGGAGGGATAACTGGAAAAATGTTGGTCAAAATAGCAATTCTTCTACATTTTCTAAATGTGTACATTCTTGAAAATTAGGTAATTCAGAATTATTACTGAGGTTAGCGATAGTTTTACTGAGGTTAAGTTTAGGCATAGTTTTACTAAGGTTATGGTTAAGTTTAGGCATAGTTTTACTGAGGTTAGGTTTAGGGTTAGAGTTAGGCATAGTTTTACTACGCCTAACCATAATATCAGTAAAACTATGCCCAAATCAGCAGGGGGCGCGGTGGCTCAGGAGGTAAAGCAGGTTGGCCAGTAGTCAGTAGGTTGGCGGTTCGAATCAGTGCCGCTACTGTTTTGATGCATTTTTTTTTTTTTTGCAAGACAAAAGGAAAGCCACGCCCTCTTCAGAAAGTCACTATTTGACTTTGGAAAGTCAAATAGTGACTTTATGTGGGGTCTGGAAAAAAGTCACTATTTGACTTTTGACATGTGATACTGGGTTGAGGGAAGACATCATTGCACATAAAAGACACACCAAGGGGTCTATTTACATACTGTCACCTCTTAAACATGTACAAAATTGGAAAAATACAAAAATCACGGCACCCTCTCTTTAACTATACATTTCTCTGTCTGTCTGTCTGTCCTCCAGGAAGTCCTATGAGTTTGAGGATCTGCTCCAGGCGTCCACAGAGGGCAGCAGGGTGGACTGGTACGCTCAGTCCAGACTGGGCCTCACACGCACTTTATCAGAGGAGAACGTCTACGAGGACATACTAGGTAATCACTGGACCAGGGCTGTTTTTTGCCATTAGGCAGACTAGGCAGTTGCCTAGGGCGCCATGAGGGGAGGGATGGGGCGCCAGGGCGACCACCAGACATGCTTTGAAAGGATCTCAGGCTATAATAAGCCTCATATGAATTATACCTGCCCTCTATAACTAGAATTGAACATTTAAAACATATATAATGTGTTCTTTATTTAAAAAATACCCTATTTGCTTGAATATAAGATAAGTTTTTTCCCCAATGGAAATATCCCAAAAAAATGTAGTCGTCTTATATTCAGGGCTATACTATTTGACATTCAATGTTCTTTTTTCTGTAAATGGGTCTTGAAAAATGAGGGTTGTCTTATAAACGGATCGTCTTATATTCGGGACAATACGGTAGTTCATCTTTTTATCCCGTGGGGGGGCGCCATTTTAATGTGCCTGTCATGACATCACAGGAGATTTTCCCTGGAGCCCCCCAAATGGACCCTTACAGGTCCATTTGGTAAGGAGGGGGGGGGGGGGGGGGGGGGGGGGGTGGGGGGGGGGGGGGGGGGGGGGCTCCAGGGACAATCTTGCCTAGGGCTCCAAATTGCTTAGAAACGCCACTGATCACTGGACACAGTGGTGGCGTTTTGGGAGGGGAAGGGAGGCCGGGTGATGCGTTCGGAAACCCACACCACAAATGCGTTTAGTTGTTTGGGGGCAGTGGGCGGTGACGTCACCGAGTGTATTCAGTGTGCCAACCCCGTCTCCAGCGTAGGGCTGCTCAGTGCGTGCACCAAACACACCGGTGTGAATAAACCAACAACATCATCGGGGCAACCACACTTTGCAATTGCAAAATTGCATTCTAGTTATTATTATTATTATTATAATTATTCTAGCATGCATGTAAGTCTGTGCACCAAAAGTGTGCACTAACATTTGGGCCTATTTTTCAAAGCAAGCTTATGCACCATTTAGGTCAAGCACTCAGAACGATGCTTCGGGCCTTGACCACCTATCATCACTCACTGAGAAAAAGCATATAACACAAAGTTATTGTTTTCTTTTACGTGGCTGAACATATCATTTTATTATGGATGTACTTTTTGTGTGTTGGGAAGGAGGGGGAGAGGGCTTAACATTGCAGGCTGCAAAAAAACAAAAAAGCATAACTTGATTTATGTGTTTCAAAAACGAAGATGATCTCATCTTCATTGCTAAAGTGGAAGAAAGACTGCCTGCATGGTGCTTTGACTTTGACTTTATTTTGCACGCTGTGTGTCTATCACAAATTCCCAGCTGAGGTCACAACGCGGTCACGCGCTCGGGTCTTTTTTTGTTTAATTTAGTGGGACACTGCAGCTCCGCTCGTATTAAAAATGATACCTCTGCTCCCAAACTTATTGTCTGTACTGTTATGCCTACCCCCCACCCCAAGCCTGGCTCATTTCAGAACTCTGGAAGCAGCATTGGAGCACGTAGAACAGCTAAAACCTTTTTACTTAAAGGGATATTTCTCTTTCAAACAAGTTTGGGGCCATTTTCTGGTCTACCCTCTAACCTTTTTTGTGAAAAGCCAGTATTTAAAGGTAACTTTATTGTGTACAAACACTTGTACACTTGTGCTTGTAGACAGATTTGTTTAAAACAGAATCTAACTCCACCTCACCTCCTCTCTATTGGCTCATTATCTTTTGTTCTCATCATTTGTTGTCAACAACAAGGTTCTGGACCGTCTGCAGGATGAAGCAAGTGTCTTTCTGCAGGGAAGCAGCTGCAGCATCAAAGTAGAAGCAACATAGAGGGGAAAAATGCAAAAAAAATATATATATATAGCTATCTATTTTCATTTTTGGCTAAAAGGTTGCCTCTGTTACCTTTAAAGAGGGGATGCCGTGATTTTTGTATTTTTTCCAATTTTGTACATGTTTAAGAGGTGACAGTATGTAAATAGACCCCTTGGTGTGTTTTTTTATGTGCAATGATGTCTTCCCTTTGTATTTAGGGTTTCTTACTGGCGGCTGAATCTTTCCAGTCAAACGTGCCAATGAAAAAAACTTCAATATAGTGACATCACATGCACAGCCCCTCCTAACCCCTCCCCCTTTATCATACAACTAAAGCTGTGGGTGTGGCTTCAGTTCAGGTGGATCTCCACCCATCACCACCCACCAGGCAAACCAGGCATATTTAATAAACTGGTAGGGTGGAATCTTAAAAATGACAATTTAACAAACACTGTACACTTTTTGGGGAAAAAAAAAATCATATAACATATATAACATTTTCATATAACATTAATACCTGATGATCATGTTTTAGCGTAGGAAAAATTCATGACACTCCATCTTTAAGCAAAAGCAACAATAATGTAGAAGTATCAAAATGTTGTACAGAATGGTCAATTTCATGAACATTTTTCACTTGTATACAGTACTTATGTATGTTGTAGGTACTGTAGCATGCAATGGTGATACCCAAGTAGAGCAAATAGACCTCAAAATGTGACTTCAAAGTGTAGTGTGTGTGAGAGAGTATCGCGGTGTGAGGTCTGAGCAGAGTTCTTCCATGATTACCAGTGTAGTGTGGAGTGCACATGGGTATACGGCGCAGTCAGTCGCCAGACTGCACCAGTGCCTGCCACCCACGCACGCACACATTTCAGCCAGAGGATTCCGTGCCACTGTGGTTTTCAAAAACCAAGACAATTGTACAGTCAGAGAGATGCTCATTACCCTCCCCCGACGAGAGATGCCTTTGCGCACGGGCCTCGCGCTCAGTCTACACACACAGGCACACGCACACACACACACACACACACACACACACACACACACACACACACATGCACGCATGGCAGCTCTCATCAACACTTCCAAGTTAACACAGCGGCGAGTTAGACACGTGTTTCGCTTTAAGGCCGACGAGAGAGAGGAGAACTGTTGCCCCGCACACAGTGTGTGGGTGATGTTCGTCGACGCAGCTTATTCTGAACACCTCATTGTTCTTTTTAACGACTTTAACCTCGCTAAATACGGAGTTGAAAATATATATCCGATGTACAACTGCTTTTGTTTGCCCAAGCAAAAACAAAAGGGAGGGCTTAATGTAACTGTAAGCGGTGCGATGGTCATAAAATGAACCACCATGCATGGGTGAGATCATACCGCTTTGCTGTGGTTGCAGGGCCGGATGTAACATTTACCAATGGAGGGGCAGTGAAAATGGTATGGGGGCGGCTTCATCGCCCGTTGAAGCCGCACCCATACCATTTACGGTTACAGGACTTAAGTATTAGTCAAGTAAAGCATCAATAATAATATCAGTTGTTGCTGTTTTCAATGATGAAATGCTGTTGGTTTTGTGGTGACACAGCTGCAGTTAGGCTAGTTAGTCGCATAGTGTTTCAACTCATTGTAATTATAAGCACTTTAATTTGAAATATCTTCGAAATTTGGGTTGTTTGCATGCCATTCTGTTTGGTGGGGCAGTCAGGGCATTTAGGGGGCACTGCCCCCCCGTACCCATGCCCATGCCTATATCCGCCCCTGTGTGGTTGTGATAGTGGTGCCAGGGTTGAAATAGCAGCTCAGCGTCCCTTGGGAGCGAGGCACAGACATCCAGACAGACAGGGAGACGGGAGGTGTGGAGACGGTAATAGCTGGGTGTTGAGATGCCTTCTCATGAGGCTTGTCTTCAGTCTACACACACACACACACACACACACACACACACACACACACACACACCACACACACACACACACACACACACACACACACACACACACACACACACACACACGCAAGGCAAAGCAGCTCTCATCAACACCCACAAGTCAACACAGCGACAAGTTAGTTAGTTGCATGTTTCCTTTTGTGGACAATGAGAGAGAAGAGGACAACTATTTCCAGTATGCACTGACTCCACATATATGCACGCGCGCACACACACACACACACACACACACACACACACACACACACACACACACACACACACACACACACACACACACACACACACACACCACAGTGTTGGGCAATATTAATTAGGAGAGTGATATCTTTACTTTACTTATGACCTCTTAGAAAAAGCAATAATATTACTTAACTATTTACTAGAATCAACAAATAATATACGTTGTATTACACATTACACAATATTACATATATACCAAAGTCCTACCCACAAAAGAATAAAGATGTACAACACAATGTGTTTAGTGACAACTTGCACAACTGTGATAACTTGTAGTGTAGGTCATGTGTGCAGAATGCTGTGGTGGATTAGGATCTTAGAACCAATGTTGCCTGTATTCTGTTTTCTTAATTAACAACAGTGACTCAACCAGTCCATCTGGTACACTTTCAGTTTTAGTTTACCGTAGATGAACTGGAGACATTTCTTAATAATGGTTACTCACCAGTCTATTCAGGAAGCTTTCTCTTTCAAAGCCAAACTCCTTTTTCTTTAGACTGCGTCATTAGTGGCCTACATCAGTGCAGTGGTTTTCAACCTTTTTGATCTCAGGGCCCACCATTTATTCAGCATTTTTGAGCCTCGGACCACCATTTGAGGACATTTTAGCCCCACAGACCCCAAAACTAAAGATTTCTTTTGCTTTTGTCCACAATTCCAGGCTGGATTTGGGAAACAAAGGAGTCCAACATACAGATCAGAATCTTCTACATTCTCTAGTTGTGTAGACTTGGGCTAATTCACATGATGAATATTTTAACTCTTGAGAGCGTAAACATGAACCCAAATGGACCCGCAAGGGTCCATTTGGGTTCATGTTTACGCTCTCAAAGAGTTACATCTGGTTAAGCAACTTAGCTGGGGACCCTCTCACGGACCACTGGTGGTCCCCGGACCACCGGTTGGAAAACCACTGGCCTACGCTGTTTCTCAACTAGTCGTCAGATAACGGCAACAATTTAACAACTTCCTTACACTGCTAAGTGCATGGTCAGAAGCACATGCAATATCTTCATGGACCACCTGTTGAAGCTGGTCTACAGCTCAACACTAAACAAGCACACACACACACACACACACACACACACACACACACACACACAACACACACACACACACACACACACACACACACAAACACACACACACACACACACACACACACACACACACACACCACACACACACACGCACGCATGCATGCATGCATGCACACGTGCATCCATATCTCTCTCACATACACACACACACACACACACCACACAGAATAAGCATGTCTGCTATAGCAGCCATACAGCCAATGTGAAAAGCAGCAGCACACTGATCTCTGTTTTTTTCCTAGAGACAGAGAGAGAGAGAGAGAGAGAGAGAGAGAGAGAGAGAGAGAGAGAGAGAGAGAGAGAGGGGGAGAGAGAGAGAGAGAGAGAGAGAGAGAGAGAGAGAGAGAGAGAGAGAGAGAGAGAGGAGAGAGAGAGGGAGAGAGCAAGAGAAGGTAGAGAGAGAGAGAGAGAGAGAGAGAGAGAGAGAGAGGGAGAGAGAGAGAGAGAGAGAGGAGAGAGAGAGAGAGAGAGAGAGAGATGAACTTAACGTCCCTGTCTGCTATGTACCTACTCCTACAGGTCGCATCTGGTGGATGGATTGATGTGGTGAAAAGAGGGGGGTAGAGAGAGAGAGAGAGAGGGAGAGAGAGAGAGAGAGAGAGAGAGAGAGAGAGAGAGAGGAGAGAGAGAATGCCTTGGAAAATGGGACTTCTTCACTCTTATCTTTAGAAGGAGGACTGTTAGTATAGAGTTACAGTATCGCTGGCCAAAACCTGTTCCTTATGTATTTTTGAAATATTTATATTTTAGAAAAACTTTTTTTTTTTTTTTCAAAAAGTGCGTGTTCACAAATATTCACTACTGTTAGGTGTCACTCATGTGCGATATAGGACATTGTTCAACAACAACAACAACCAGAGAGAGTGAGTACGCTACTATAGGGACAGCAACAGGTTAGCACTAGCAGCTGTGCTAGCTACAGCATAGCAGCAGCACAGCAGTGTCTATGCACCCTGGGCGCTGGATACACTTTAGAGACTATCAACAGTAGTTGCATAAGTTACTGTATTTACTGTCCCCAGAGAACCCTGTTCAGTCCTCACTAGCGACTTGACTTGTTCACTCTTATTTTCTGGGAAAAAAAATGACTTCAACAAACAAAGCAGTTATAGAAGTGTGCAAAGTGAACACGATTCCATCTTTTAAAGAGAAACAGTTACAACTTTGTGCTTTGCAAGCAGAAAGGGAGAAATAAAATGTTTCCGTGGGGTGTATAGTAGCACTGCGCCGCAATTGAGTGAAGAATGGCAACTTCCAGGGGAAGTTAACAAACCGGAAGTCCCGCCTTTTGATACAATTAAATTAATGACTCATGGGAAAAAAAAATCATAACACTTGATCCTCAGCTGTTTATTTTCGCGATGCTGGTATTGTTTACTAACCTGACTTTGTGTTTACGTGACATTGTTGTTGTTGTTGTTGTTGCAGACCCTCCTCCGTCCAAGGAGAATCCTTATGAAGACATAGAGTTGGAACGAAGCTGCCTGGGCAGTAAATGCGTCTCGCCGGCCCCTTCCTCCCCGGCTCCAGACACGCCCACTAAGGTACGAGTCAAATGGTTTCATGGCTGTGGATTTGGGAAACAAAACAGCCCAACATACAGATCAAAATGACCATTAATCTTCTACATTCTCTAGTTGTGTAGACTTGGGATAATTCACATGATGAATAGGAGAAGAGAATAGGGAGAAAAGTTTGGGGCGTGTGGAGCGTTGTCCAGGCGTTTTTAGTGGATAAAAGAGGCAAAGCTGAAGTCTCTCCATTGGCTGTCACAGCTGTATTTGAGAGATAAATGAGACAAAGCTGAAATATTGCGAAATGCGTAAATATAGAAAGATTTCAGCTTTGTCTCATGTATCTCTCAAATGGATCCTAGTATTCATCCATAAAGAGACATAGGTTATCTTTAGGTGATTTTAAAATGAGAAATAAATGTGGGTGTCTCAAGAGATGTTTCTAAACCTAAACTGAGAAGCATTTTTTTTGTCCCCCTCTCCACAGCTGTGTTCCTCCTCCAAGCCAGGCTTCTTCAGGCAGAACTCGGAGCGCCGCAGCTTCAAGCTCCTGGAGCTCCGTAAGACGGGCCGAGGCGAGGCAGCCACCGGGGTCTCCTCGCCGTCCCGCGTCAGCCCCCCCTCCACGCCCAGCAGCCCCGACGACACCCCCTGCCTCTCTGGGGACCCCTACAACCGCAGGAGGAGGAAAATACCCAAGGTAGAGGGGTAGAAACGTAAACTCATAAACCTGCCATAAAAACACCTACACGCATGCATAGATGTGCAAGCGCACACTAGGGCTTTAACCAAAAAATCGATACATCGATGCATTGATTTGCATAACACATGTCGACTCCAAAATGCCCGAGTCGATAAGTTGTTTTTTTTCCCCTTCCTCCGAGGAAAAGGAGAAAGAGGAGGAATTAAACATTTACCTTTGTTTTCCCCTTTTTTCTTTCTCTATATGTGCGACGCGTGTGTATATAATTCAACTGTAATATTGGTTACTGACACTCACGGACAGAAGTCTCCTTTGAAGTTTCCTTTGCAACTCTATCGGAGTTCAGCCTTAATTTAGGCTTACCAATCTTACTGCAGCAGCATGCGCAGCGCGCTCTGGGCGCGCGGCGTTCCACTGATCATTACGTACACGGATCAGATCGAACAGCAAACAGTGTAAGAGAAATACAGAACTTCATCAACCAACACCTCCCCGTGCTACAGTGACCGTCTAGGCTACGCACGGGACGCATGCTTCTGTCCGCGTCGTTCTCATTTCTTTTCTGAAAAGCGGCGCGATATGGTGTTGGAGGAGGAGGAGGAGGAGGCTACATGTAAATGATAATGTGGGCCGCTGTTAGAACGAGCATGTGTCTTCTGTTGCGTTCTAACGTGTGGGCTGCTGTGTATTGATAATGTTATGTGTTTTTATGGCTGGCCTGGGAGTGGACGTTGTGCTGCACTGTGTGCCAATATTGTTTTCATATTAAGCTTGCCACATGCTTCATGCGTAGCCTCGCGATGTGTTTTGTATAAGCACTGCGCCGGCTTCATAGCGGCACCATTTGATCCCCGACCCCCCGAACCACCGCGACGACCCCCCCCCCCCCCCCCCCCCCCCCCCCCCATAAAAACGATAAATCGATACAATTTCGACTTGACTGTCTGACAAGTCGACTTGAAAAAATCTCAAGTCGTTAATGGCCTAGCGCACACTAACACACGCGCATACAGTACGCACGAACACACGCACGCGCCTCTTTCTGTAATTTATGGTGTAGTCCACTGGTTGTTGAGGTGTCTGGAGCGATCCACTTACCTGTCAGACAGGGGGGAAAATCTTTTCGCAGATATTTCCTGTGAGAAGTGTGCCTGGGATGTACACCTCCCTGGGCTTTTCGTCCATACTGTTCCTTCTTTTCCATTGGTCTGAAATTACTATAGGCTTTCTCTAAACCCCACCCCGCTACAACTTCTCTCAACATAACACGTTGCAGTGTGGACACAGTTTTGATTCAGAAAAACTCAGTCACACTCACACGCTACCAAGCTGTTTTAATTGACACAAAAAATGCTACTCGGGTCAAATATTGGTATTAATTGATTCATTGAGATTAATTCATTAGATCAAATTTTTTAATCGAGTCCCACGCCTAATTTTTATGCTATTTTGTTGTTTTTTTTGGTTGCCACAGATGGTGTTGAAAATCAACGGCATCTTTGAGGCGCGGAGAGGGAAGAAGCGCATGAAGAGAGTGTCTCAGTCCACTGAGTCCAGCTCAGGGAGAGGTGAGGGGTCACACACACACACACCCACACACACACACACACACACAGAGGGCATGGGCATGAATGCCCTGACTGCCCCACCAAAGATGATGACATGCAAAACAACCCAAAATATTTCACATTAAAGTGCTTCTATTTAAAATGATTTGAAACACTACTACTGCTACTAACTAACTACAGCTGTTCCACTAAACCAACAGCATTTCATCATTGAAAACAGAAAACTCTCTGAGTCAGACCTTTAGCTTTATGCATGCTGCGTGTCTGTTGCAACTTCAACAACAACTGATGTTATTATTGGTGCTTTCTTGCCTAATAAAAGTCCTGTAACTGAAAATCGCACCACGGGCGATGAAGCTACAACCCCCCCCCACACACACACGCACACACACACACAGTGAGACATGTGCACGTGGTTGGCCTCATACACGTGTTTCTCCCCATAGAGGAACAATGGGCCCAACATGTGTGTTCAATTATCTTTAGCACTACATTTACATGTTTGGGTCACTTGTGAGCGGCTGACCCATTTTTCAGAAATGGGATGGTATTCTGTAGACACTCATAGCAAACAGAAATGTGGGAGGAATGACGACAATCGAGAGCAAATACTTGAACTCAGAATGGATTGTGCTGTCTGTGCTCATTTGCAGTAATGGAAGAAGTCCAGATTTAGTTAAAGGGGAATTTTTAACATTTTAGTTAAAGCATTCCCCTTTAACATTTTACTAACATTTAACATTTTACTCTGCCATTAATATACCTTAGAGATGTTGTGTGGAGATGATGAAAAAGTCCTCACATTCTTTGTTTCCTAGAAAGGGAGGTCTGAAAAAAAAATCAGTAACATGATGAATCATGAAGACATGGGACGTGATGTTAAAACTGTCCATTGTGCCAATGGGAGCAGGAGTGGGGGAAGGCTTGACTTGAAGCTAATGGTGGCATTGGTATTTTTTTTAACTGTGGCATGTTCTTCCATCATTGAGGCATTCCATCATTGAAAACAGAAAACTCTCTGAGTCAGACCTTTAGCTTCATGCATGCTGCGTGTCTGTTGCACGATGTTATTATTGATGCTTTACTTGACTAATAAAAGTCCTGTAACTGAAAATGGTATGGGTGCGGCTTCTTCTTCGATGAGGCCGCACCCATAACATTTTCTCCTGCCCCCCCCAATTAGGAAATGTTACATCCGCCCCTGGGGTGATCCCATATCCAATAGACCTTTAGCTAAGCCCCGCCCTCTTATCCACCCTAGGACACTTTCCAGCCGGGCTCATTCATTCCAATGTAAATATTATGGACTTTACATATTAAATGCTGGTTCATTTTTGCAACCAGACCTTTCCAAATCCATCAACAAGGCATGCCCTATGCACTGGAAAAATGTGTGCATGACATTTATTTTTTTAAAACAATGTTTTATCATATAGGCAAGCTATTGGTGGAGAGGTTTGTCAATCCCATGTTATGCTTAGCTGTGATTGGACCATAGCAGTTTGGGGAGGGGCTTACCTAAATGTCTATTATTATTAAGGTCTGCCCCCCATGGGACTAGCTTTAAATGAGTTTTAAATGAGTTTCCAAACACAACTTTTGATGCCATCATCATGTTTTGTTTCACCATGTTAATGATTTTTCTTTTAGGACCTTTTTTCTCTGAGGGTGTACAAATGTCCATTTGGTTCCATTTGTGCCAACAATCTAGAAACTACAAATAGCGAAGCCAGACCGTTTGACGTTGTAGATCTGCTGGGTGTTTTTGAATTTGAACCTCGAAATGTTTAAACATATGAGGTTTCTGTGTTGAGTAAAAGTGACTTCATAGTACCACGGCTCATTTTGCGGTGTCTCTGTGCTTTGTGTGTTTGATAAAGTGACAGACGAGAACAGCGAATCAGAGAGCGACACAGAGGAGAAGCTACAAGGTGAGACAACAAACAACCCAAACCATATACATTTGCATTCATTTAATAGTGGAGGAGGGAAAGAGAGATTTTGCCTTTTGCTTTTGTTCATTGTCCTCAGACAAGCTCTGTGTTTGTGTGCGTGGGTGAGCTTGTATTTCTATACTTGTGAGGCACCAATTTTTTTTTACACTCTCAAGAGTTAAAATATTCATCATGTGAATTAGTCCAAGTCTAGTCACAACTACAGAATGTAAAAGATTAATGGTCATTTTGATCTGTATCTTTCACTGTTTGGTTTCCCCAAATCCAGCCTGGAATTGTGGACAAAAGCAAAATAAATATTTAGTTTCGGGGTTTATGGGGCTAAAATGTCATTAAGTGGTGGTCCGTGGCTCAAATTCTGAATAAATAGTGGGCCCTGGTATGAAAAAGGTTGCAAACCACAGTATTAAGCCGCGTAATAACTTGACCGTGCGTGTGTGTGTGCGCGTGCGTGTGCGTGTGTGTCTCAGCTCACAGCCAGCGGCTGGTGTCGGTGCAGTCCATGCTGCGCCAGGCGGGTCGCTATCGCACGCTGGAGCGCGACCTGATGGAGCTGCAGGAGAGGAAGCTGTTTGAGTACTTCATCGTGGTGGCGCTGCACAAGACCAAGGCTGGAGTCCCATACCTGCCCGAGGTCACACAGCAGTTCCCTCTCAAAGTACGTACTGTACTGGAACCACCACCATACAGTGTTGCCAACTGCCAAAATGCACTAGTGGCACTTCCAAAAGGCACTAGAATGCGCTAGAGTGGGGCGCTAGAGCGGGGCGAAGGAAGTTTTACTGGGTTATGGTTAGGGTTAGGTTTAGGCATAAGTTTACTGAGGTTAAGTTTAGGGTTGGGGTTAGGTGCAGGCATAGCCTAGTTTTACTGAGGTTATTTTTAGGGTTAGGCTAGGGTTAGGGTTAGACGGTACGGTTTATGCGGTTACTAACCCTAAACATAACCTCAGTAAAACTATGCTTCGCCCCGCCCTACTAGTAGTAGCTGTGATCAACCTATGCAATGAATACAAAATATCTACTTGCCCGGTGGGTATCTGAGTATCTGTGTCTACTTGTTGTATTCGATCGTGTGATTACTCGTGATTATGCTCTCTTCAATCCACGGATAGAGGTAGAAGCGGTTGCTATATGTCACAGCTTTAAGTTCATGTTCTCTATATGTCACCTATAGAGCTTTAAGTTCATGTTCTCTATGTGTCACCTATAGAGCTTTAAGTTCATGTTCTCTATGTGTCACCTATAGAGCTTTAAGTTCATGTTCTCTATGTGTCACCTATAGAGCTTTAAGTTCATGTTCTCTATGTGTCACCTATAGAGCTTTAAGTTCATGTTCTCTATACGTCACCTATAGAGCTTTAAGTTCATGTTCTCTATGTGTCACCTATAGAGCTTTAAGTTCATGTTCTCTATACGTCACCTATAGAGCTTTAAGTTCATGTTCTCTATATGTCACCTATAGAGCTTTAAGTTCATGTTCTCTACATGTCACCCAGCTGGAGAGGAGCTTTAAGTTCATGCGGGAAACGGAGGACCAGCTGAAGGTCATCCCTCAGTTCTGCTTCCCCGACGCCAAAGACTGGGCTCCTGTCGACAACTTCCCCAGGTACGTCCCACCCAGGTTTCCACTTGGCTTTAGTTGCCACTTTGGTATCACAATCCATAACCAGATAACACTTGTGTGAAGTGAGGGCCACTCGACTGTGGCTGCCTGCCACACGATTGGAGAGTCGCTGCGACTATGTACGTTACGAGACATGAATGCAGTGTAGAGCCTGGAATACAGCCTCATTTGCCGTTGCAACATTCAACTTCTGAATGTTACCTGGAACTGAGTCTGGCCAGTGTCTCGAATTTCGCTGATGTCACCTGTTGCGTAGCACGTGGTTTGTGATTGGATGTTGTTCCAATGAGTCTAAACTGTTGTTTTTTTCAGCGACCAATCAGAAGCCTCGACAGTATTTCTACCACTCATAAGCCACACCCACTCATTATACCTTTAAAATATGGCCGTTATCTGTATTAAAATCAGTTCCGGATCGGAAACGATGCGGTCATGTCGGACCGGAAGTGAAAAATCCTTATCTTGATCATCCCTAAAGCTAAGTGCGGTCTTTGTCTTACCCGGGGGTTCTCAAGGTTTTTTTTTTTTTTGGCTGGGGACCCCTGGAAAATCCACCATTACTGCTTCAAAATCACGACTGGAGTTCTCAGGAATATAACAAAAGCACTACATAGTGCAGGAAAACAGGAATTTCCCATAATAAATGATGGTGGGAAAGTTGATATCCGTTGGTTAGCTCATCCACTAGACATCCTAATAACTAGCCTACAAACAGTCTTGTTTATACAGTAAAATACACCTCACAAATGACCTCATTAAACAGGCTGCTTTCACCCTACCTGTATATGACACTGACAATGACGAATGTTTATTACACGGAGGGATTCCAGAGTCCTCCCCCCATGCAGCCCCTACACCTGGTTTACTTGATCCCGTCTTTGTAGGTTTTTGTTTGAAATTGGCTTTGGCTACCAGATACGGCCCATTCAGGCCTCTCAAAGGAAACCATTGTTCCGGGGAGAGGATGATGTGTATCTTGAGAGGTGACAGGTAATAATTAGCTTTGTGGTAAATGTTTGAAGGGTTGAGCGACCGGCGGAATGCCGTTAGCACAACGCCACGGCTAGTCCTCACACGTGCACACGTGTCACACACACACACACACACACGCACACGCACACAGACACATGCACACGCGAACCAAAGCACTGAAGAGCCTGACACACTCCCCCGGTCATCACAAGGCCGACACTGGTCAATGAACACCTGTCAGGTACAACTGAAGAGTCTTTGTGTGAATGACGCAGGCACTAATCCTGCCTCGGGGCCATGTGCTTTTCCAGCATGTTTTTTTTCCTGCTTTTTTTTTTTTTTTTACTTTAGTTTGATTTACAATCTATTTATAGGAGTCGCTGCAGGTGTGTCACGGCAGGTAGAAATCTGTCGCGACCGTTTTGATGTGTTTGTGTGTGTGTGTGTGTGTGTGTGTGTGTGTGTGTGTGTGTGTGTGTGTGTGTGTGTGTGTGTGTGTACTGTATAAATATATATATGTGGTTTAAATCGATATATTTGAATGAAATGTTAACTGCACCAGCACCTAAGTCAGCTGAGCACATTCACATTCACACCACATTCTGTCTGCAGCCATGAACACTGTGTTAGCAGTATTTTCTTTTATGTCTCCTTTTTTATGACTCGCGACACTTTCCAGCCTATCTGAACCGTCCCTTTTTCTCTCCCTCTTTCTTTCTTTCTCTGTTTCCTTCCCAGTGAGACGTTCTCCTTCGTGCTGACCGGCGAGGATGGGAGCAGGAGGTTTGGATACTGCCGACGTTTACTGGTAGGCTGTCAAAATGTCCTCCACCGCCGCGTCCAAATAAAACGGGACGTTCCCTCTCGGACCGTTAATGCATTACGAGACCTTGGGGCTTACAAACCTATTCAATCACTTTTAAATGCTTTTCTTTTGTGCGGTGTATCTGAGTCGTGAAGATGTAGCCTGGCTAAAGCCAGGCTGAATCAGGTGATCATAGCTCAATTGTACAACCATTTCCTACTCCAGAAGATTGGGGCGGCCAATCAGGACAGGACATTCAAGTTATGTTTACATATGTTTACACACATTTTCCCGGAGCAGGAAATGGTTGTACAATGAGCTCTTCGCTAAACTCCACCCTTTGGGGGCGGGGTTTAGTCACTGTCCAATGCCAGTCCAAATACCGTAATTTCTGGACTATAAGCCGCACCAGACAACAAGCTTCATGTTAGAGCAGTGGTTTTCAACCTTTTTGATCCAGGGCCCACTATTTATTCAGCATTTGAGCTACAGACCACCATTTGACAACATTTTCACCCCACAGAACCCAAAACTAAAGATTTCTTTTGGTTTTGTCCACAATTCCAGGATGGATTTTCGCAAACAAAAGAGGCAAAGCATAGAGATCAAAATGACCATGACTTATTAATTAAGTGGTGCTAATTTAGATGGTGAATATCATAACTCTTGAGAGCGTAAACATGAAACCAAATGGACCCACAAGGGTCCATTTGGTTTCATTTTTACACTCTCAAAGAGTTACATCTGGTTAACCAACTTTCCATCATTTAGTCTGGGGGCCCACCTGGAACCCTCTCAGGGACCACTAGTGGTCCCCGGACCACCTGTTGAAAACCCGGACCACTAGTGGTCCCCGGACCACCTGTTGAAAACCCCGGTTAAAAACACCTGTTAAAAATCCATAGATTGGCCGCACCGTTGTATAAGCCGCAGGTTTAAAACCATGTGAAAAAAGTAGCGGCTAAAGCCCCATTCGCACGGGATTAGTATTACCCCAGGACCTCAGGTAATTGGAAATTACCCCCCGACGTCTGTGTTTCACAAGGGCGGATTCGCACTGGATAAGCGATGTCTGTGTTTTACTTGAAATTACGGACATATGTAATAGGGCTGAAGACCTACACACACTATATAGTTAGTTGCATTACCATATGTTTATTAATATTTATATTAAATGTGAAAGTATTTATTATATAAAAGAAGTATTAAAGTATTTATATTCATTATGAAAACAATAAAATAATTCTGATTCTGATGCCGGTGAACGTGATCACATTGCGTCCCAGACCATCGGATGAAGTGGAGTTGCATATCATTTATAATATCACATCTTTATAAGTAAAGAAATAACGCGCCTCAAAAGTGCTCTTGTACATCGCGTAAGATACGATGATTGAGGCTTGACGAACAAATATTTGGTATGGGCATTTAATAGCCTACTATTGATTGCAGCTGTGTTTCCAGTTCATCAATGCAAACGAAGCGCTGTTGACTACGCATGTTTTAGTCGCTGTCTGACATGACAACAAGTCACGGGATGCAGGTTATATAACTTATTTTGTATATATTGTAATATTGTAATATCAATAGCCTCGGTGGACATGGGGGGGAGAGACAGACAGAGAGAGCGCTGGTGTTTTTTTTTTTTTTTTTTTTTTTTTTTTTTTACCTGTGTTGTAAGTTATTTCACATTGCTGAGTGGCCATGTGATGTACAATAAGTTGTAGAACAGGGACAATCTGTCGCGAGGAAAAAATAAGTCCGTGCAGTATAGGGAATTTCAATGTTCTCTTCAGAAGTTCATATTTTTGCTACTGTAGGCTGTATAAGCTGGTCTGCATCTGATTCAATGAATGAAGGAGGATGCAGCATTCGTGCGGTCCATAGTCCTGAGTCTTGACTGCTCGCATTTAGACCACGTGTCGCCAATATTGTGTCCCGCGGGGCTCCTGTTCATAGCCCCCTCGCTGCATAGTCTAATTATCAGTGATGTTTGGAACTTCAGTCAGTTGTACCCGGGCGTCCCGGGAAACCGGGATCCCGGTAATAAACCCTACGCCGGACCCTTCCAGGCCGACCCAGAGCCGGTCGCGAAGCACCGCCGCGGACAAAGTGCGCCCGGCGGGGGCACAGGGCAGCGCGCCCAATGGATTTCTACACACTTTTGCGTCACTGTATGCACACAGATTTCCTCATGAGAACGCTCGTATAGACGCGAAATAATAAGTGAAGACGCGACGCCACTTTTGCGTCTTCTGTTCACATAGTCTCCGTGTAAACGTAGCCTCAGTCTCAGAAGTTTTCGTTTTCGTCTTTTGTTGGGTCCTCTGGTGGATCCCAATCTCCTGTAGGGAGATGCGCCTCCCCAAAACGCTGTCCAGAATTTCTAATAACATCGATGCTGCATCCATTGTGGTTGTGTGGTTGGAAATGCGCGCGATAGGAAGAGGAAATAGGCTACTAAACAAAACTACGGGGTCCTAAATAGTCCGCTACACCCCAAATCGAAAGGTAATACGAAACACAAAACAAAAAAAACTCCATTACACCCCAAATCACCGAGGTGGTCGATTCGCACGGGATAAGTATTACCCCTGGACCCGGTGTTGGCTGAATTATGGTAGGTAATTTGGCCTGTAATAATTACAGGCCAAATCACAGACATGGTCGATTCGCACGGGATTAAAAACACAGACGTCCTCGGTGATTATTCCATATTACCTGAGGTCCTGGGGTAATACTAATCCCGTGCGAATGGGGCTTATAGTGCGAAAATTACGGTACTTTAGCAACTGTTGCTATGCAGGTCAAGCTTTCCAATTCTAACATGCCTATTGGAGGAGGCTGGATTGGGGAGGGACTTAGTGAAGCGCTAATGAATTGAGCTATCCCAGACCTATCTGCACATTTTGGGTGAGCCGTGTACTGATTGTTGTCATTGTGTGTGTTCCACAGCCCAGTGGAAAGGGCCGGAGGCTTCCTGAAGTCTACTGCATTGTTAGCAGGCTGGGCTGCTTCGACCTCTTCTCTAAGGTACACTGTATTACACACAGACACACGGGGGCGGATTGACCATCTGGAGTACAGGGAGTTTTCCCGGTGGCCTGCGCCACCTAGTGGCCTGGACAAGATCCAAAATGCACTAGTGGCACTTCCAAAATGCACTAGAATGTGCTAGATGCTCGCCTGGAACATACAGATCAACATGAGCATTAATCTTCTACATTCTCTAGTTGTGTAGACTAGGTTGGGCTAATTCACATGATGAATATTTTAACTCTTGAGGGTGTAAATTTTTTTTACGCTCTTACCCCCCCCCCCCCCCCCCCCCCCCCCCACACACACACTCACACACACACACAATTCAATTCAAATGGCTTTATTGGCATGAGAAAACACACGTTTACATTGCCAAAGCAAGAACAGAACGACAAGAAACACAATGTAACAAGAAAATATAACAGAAACAAGTTAGCGCAATACAACAGTACAACAATGTATCAACAATACCTAGGTTATGAACATATG
This sequence comes from Benthosema pterotum, assembly GCA_039105355.1. Classification (NCBI taxonomy): domain Eukaryota; kingdom Metazoa; phylum Chordata; class Actinopteri; order Myctophiformes; family Myctophidae; genus Benthosema; species Benthosema pterotum. The sequence goes on along the minus strand of CM076969.1, from coordinate 50,258,700 downwards.
GAGGTCATAGTCTTCAATAAGTCAAAATTCTATATGCCGAAAATGTCCTATGGTGGACAAGAGGGCGGGGCTTACTGCATGTATTTGGACCACAGAAGCTAATGTACTGTAGATTCATGAAGAAAGGACAGAGAAACCCCTCCATATTATTCTGAGATCACTTTAGCTTTTGCCGTAAATCAACGCCCCCAGCTGAGCATCACAAGAAAATTCATACAAAATAGTCGATCCACACAATCTCAATCTTATTGTCAGAGTCCTGAGCACTGCCGCAGTATGAAGCCCTACAGTACATGCATTGCAAAGATTATTGAATTTGAAAGTGAACCGTTTTTCACTAGCACGCATGCACCCACACGCATGCAAACTCCACATAACCCTTTCTGTACTGTGACGTTTTGGTGTTAAACTTTAGCTATTGAAAAATAGCAGATCTACAAGCTCATAGCGCGCCACGAGTGGCGCGCTATGAGCTTGTAGTTCTGCTATTTTTTAATATTATTAATTATTGCAGAAGCAAACATTTTTAACTCAAATCTTGCTTCTGGGGGATCCCTAGACATGTTTTCAGATGGGATCCGTAGCCAAATATACTGTAGATAATTCTTGTGGTCCTTGGCATGAAATGTTTTTTTTTTCCAGAAAAGCTAGAATCTAGTGTCAGAAACTATAGGATCTAGCGTCAAGAACAAGAATCTAGTGTCCCAAAAACTAGAATGCAGTGTTGGAAACTAGAATCTAACGCCCTGAACTTGAAACTAGCGACAGCAACTGGAATCTAGTGCCACAAAAACTAGAATTGAGCATTCTGGAACTAGAACCAAGCATCAGAAACTAGAATCTAGCGTCTAGCTAACCTAGAATGTAACGTCAAAACTAGAATGTAGCGTCCGAGACTAGAATCTGGTGTCATAAAACTAGAATCGAGCATCTGAAACTAGAATGTAGCATCCGAAACTAGAATCTGGTGTCATGGAACTAGAATGGAGCATCTGGAACTAGAATATGGCATCCAGAACTAGAACCTGGTGTAATGAAACTAGAATGGAGCCAAGACGAAATGGGATAAAGCTCCACCCGGAGGGCCCCACCCACAGACCAGTGGGAGGGAGGGAGTCATGGAGGCTCCACATGTTCGGTGCAGCTGATGTGGTGACTGTTATGTATGGGAAGAACACTCTCCCTGTAATGAGTGTAATGACTCTGATTTACACACGTTGTCAATGTGTGCTGCTGCTGCTGCAGTATGAGCAGTATGTGTAGTCTACATGTGTAAACTCTCACATCGCCCATATACTACATACATGGCCTATGCAGTGTACTGTATGTAGTGTATGGCATATTGCAGGGGTTTTCAACCTTTTTGACCACCATTTATTCAGCATTTGAGCCACGCACGGACCACCATTTGATTACATTTTCACACCAAAGACCTACAATTAAAGAATTCTTTTGGTTTTGTCCACAATTCCAGGCTGTATTTTGCCAACAAAACAGTGTAAACTTCTTAATTAAGTGGTGCTAATTCAGATGATGAATATTTTAACTCTTGAGAGTGTAAAAATGAAACCAAATGGACCCGCAAGGGTCCATTTGGTTTCATTTTTACATTCTCAAGAGTTACATATGGTTAACCAACTATTTATTCTATTTATTCAGCACTTGAGCCATGGACCACCAGGACATTTTTTTACACGACAGACCACAAAACTAAAGATTGCTTTTGTCCACAATGCCAGGTTGGATTTGGGAAACAAAACAGGCAAACATACAGATCAAAATGACCAACGTTCTCGTTCTCTAACTGTCTCTAATTGGCTAATTCAGATGTTAACTCTTGAGAGGTTTTCATCAGATTTTAACTCTTGAGAGTGTAAAAATGTTCACACTCTCAAGAGTTACATCTGGTTATACCAACTTTCCATCATTCAGCCTGGGGACCACCTGGAACCCTCGCAGGAACCATGGTGGTCCCCGGAACCACTGGTTGAAAACCGGGGTATATGTCATAGTCTTTCTTGTGTGCATGTGGTGTAGGAATACTAGGTAATATAGATTTGCATTTTTAAGCAGGGAAATAACAATTCAAAGAGGATTTAGAACCCATTTGGAGTCCTTCATAATCAATAAATCTGTTATCACACTCATTTGACCCTTGAAGATTACATTATTGTAAAGTCCCAGATTGGCAGTCTAGGGCTAGTGAAGGGACATCCACATAAATACAAAAGCAATGAAAGAAATTAACAGACAAGTGTTTAACTGAGGACTCATGTCATTCATGTCTATTACATGAAGGCTTACGAACAAAAAAGGACTTACCTAGGACTTTAGCGACGTTGTGACTGGACTGTTACGCACTACAGTGTTGGGAATATTACTTTACCTTGTTAATATATTACTTATTAATTATTACCTTCATTTCAAAGCAATATATTATATTACAATATTACTGTCTGAGCAAGTGTAATATATTAATATTACTATTACATATTACTTATTTATTTATATTTTACAAAATATATAATTAAATATTTAGTGTCACTATTAATCAAATATTACATAGGCCAGTGGCATACCTACAATAAAGCAAGCACACTTGGCTTTCTGGCCAAATCCATATGAAATCAACTTAATAAATAATGAATAAATAATTTGATGACAAATTATAGAAAATAAGTACCGGTAATTATTTAACTTCTGCAGTTCATGTGATAATTTCACAAGAACATTTACAACGAAATAGATTGACAAAGTAATATTAAAAGTAATGCAGTAATGCAGAAAGAAAAGTATAATATATTAGATTGTTTTTGTTAAGTAATATATTTATATTACAAGTTACTGCATTTTGGTAATATATTATGTAATATATTAAGTTACGTAGTGCACATGTCCCAACACGGCGCACTAGAATGGTTAGAACTTATGAGTGGCTTATTTTAGGACATTATGTTGGTTTGTTTGGAGCTATACTGACAGAGAGAGTGAGAGAACTGGCTACAGGTGACTTATATATACTCTGATGACGGGTGGTGATTGGTGGACTGATGAACAGCTGGCCCAACCGGTGGTGAGAGGCGGAGCAGTGGGCTGGGCCTGAGAGAATGAGTGACAGAATGGAGAGAAGGAGAGGAGAGCAGAAAACAGAGGAAGGAGGAAAACAAACTGTCTGTTCTAAGGCTTGATTTACACTGCCAGCCAAATCCAACCTGAGCCACATTGAGCATGAAATCTCATTTGTCCTCTCTTGAGAGCGTACAGTGAAACCAAATGGACCCTTATGGGTCCTCATGGCCATACGCACGTCCATACGCTCTCAAAGAGTTACATCTGGTTAACCAACTATACCAGGTAGAACAGGTCCATCATCACGCGCTGGTCGTGGTGGGCCGGTCTAGGCCAAATCACGCTAAAAATGTCCCATTTTTCCGGCCAGTCCACACCACTGAGCCTAACGCTGTGTGAATGTTTCAGATCCTGGATGAGGTGGAGAAGAGGAGGGCCATCTCCCCTGCCCTGGTGCAGCCCTTCATGAGGGGCATCATGGAGGCTCCCTTCCCTGCTCCAGGGAGAACCATCACCGTCAAGAACTTCCTGCCTGGCTCCGGGACCGAGGTGAGAAGCAATAACCCTTCCCAGGTGGGGCGGAAGTAACATTTCCCAATTAGGGGGGCAGGAGAAAATGGTATGGGGGCGACTTCATACCATTTTCGGTTACAGGACTTATGTTAGACAACTAAGAATCACATCAGTCACTTCACAAGTCACTTCACAGCATCAGTTGTTGTTGAGGTTGCAACAGACACGCAGGCGCAGCATGCATAAAGCTAAAGGTCTGACTCAGATAGTTTTCTGTTTTCAATGATGAAATGCTGTTGGTTTAGTGGTGACACAATTAGTAGTTAGTTAGTAGCAGTAGTAGTGTTTCAAATCATTTTAAACATAAGAGTCAGGGTCCGCCCCTGACCCTTCCTTCGGTCAGTAGGAGATTTCCCCCCCCCCCACAAAATCCACAACAACACTAACACTGGAGACTGGCAGCGGTGACAGGCGAGCAGAACTCTTGATTAGAGGGCTGTTCCATGTGTTACATTCATACACTGACACATCATCATAATGTCACTGATGCTGGTGAATGGTGCATGGACTTTGACCAAAATAACTGAACATCCCTGTGTCTGATCACTGGTTAGGCATATTTGCCAAAATATGTGACCCGATAGTGACAAATAAGGGCCAATACTGATACTTTTCCGATACTTTTGTATCACTAATACAAACCAAAGTCGTAGATGACTTGAACATAATTCATTATACAGTATACGCACTATGAATCAAATCATGATTCATCTCTACAAGCAGACGGGTCCTTTGGTCCCAGAGTTAGATGAACCCTCATGGCTGTAATGTGAACACAGGAGGTCTCTATAATGGATCCATATCTCCCCTCCAGGTGATAGAGCTGTGTCGTCCGTCTGACTCCCGTCTGGAGCATGTGGACTTTGAGTGTCTGTTCTCCTCTCTGAGTCTGCGTCTGCTGCTCAGGGTGTTCGCCTCCCTGCTGCTGGAGCGCAGGGTCATCTTCACCGCAGACAAGCTCAGGTAACGCTTCAAAAACACCCACCGTTTAGGTTCATCTACACCAGAGGTTTTCAGCCTTTTTTCATACCAGGCCCCACCATTCAGAGGCGTTTTTGCCATTTGGCAGACTAGGCAAGTTGCCTAGGGCGCCATGAGGGGAGGGGAGCGACCAGGGAGGGGGGCGATCTCCATTTTACAGGAGATTTTCCCTGGAGCCCTGGAGGGGGGCTCCAGAGAAAATCTTGCCTAGGGCTCCCAAGTTGCTTAGAAACGCCACTGCCACCATTTAGTCAGCATTTCAGCCACGGACCGCCTTTTGAGGACATTTTTCACCCCACAGACCCAAAACTAAAGATTTCTTTTGTTTTTGTCCACAATTCCAGACTGGATTTTTCAGAAAACAAAACAGTCAAACAAATCAAAATGATCATTAATCAGCTACATTCTCTAGTTGTGTAGACTTGGGGTTAATTCACATGATGAATATTTTAACTCTTGAGAGTGTAAACATGAAACCAAATGGACCCGCAAGGGTCCATTTGGTTTCATGTTTACGCTCTCAAATAGTTACATCTGGTTAACCAACTTTCCATCATTTAGCCTGGGGACCACATGGAATCCTCTCAGGGACCACTGGTGGTCCCCGGACCACCTGTTGAAGATCGCTGATCTACACACTATAGTTGGTAGATGGTAGTTGAATAGGAGTGAGCCAGAAGGCAAATCTCTCTGTCTACCCTATCTATCTAGCTAGATATCTTCATCCCTACCCTAGCTACCTAACCTAGCTATCTTCACCCCTACCCTCACCTTCAGTCACACGGGAGAGACTCAGAGTAGAGCTGCTGCTCCTTCGCCTGGAAAGGAGCCAGCTGAGGTGGTTCAGGTTCATCTGGTTAGGATGCCCCTCGAGCGTCTCCCTAGGGAGGTGCACGAGAGTTGCACGTATCACTAAGAGGAGACCCCGGGGCAGACCAAGGACCAGATTGAGGGATTACATCAACTCTCTGGCCTTGGATCGCCTCAGGATCCCCCAGGATCAATGTTGCTTGGGGCAGGGAAGCCTGGAGCTCTCTGGTAGAATTGTTCCCCCATGAAAAAGCCATAATGTATAAGAAATGAAGGTGTGCTTTCAGCCATTTACCATAACAATCTACGTATAAACCGCTCTATGGAATGAGCGACCAGCGCAGGTCGCTCATTCCATAGAGTGGCTTATAGATCATTAGACTGACAGGGTTTTATGATGCCGTTTTGCAGATATTCATTTCTTTATTCTCAGCTCTGAAGTGTGTATCAGAAGCTGCTCTGTGCTATCAGTATGCTGAGTCGGTTGTTAGGCTGCGGTTCATGGTTAGCCCAATGTCTTCTTCTAGCAGTGCAACCGGCGGACAGATAGACACACGTTTGACTATTGGAAGAGACAGACTGTGTATTAAAGGAAGGAATGCTGTTGTGTTACACAGTCTCCCAGGGAACAATCATTTCCTTCTACTGGAAAGTTGTCACAGATGCCAGAGAGAGAGAGAGAGAGAGAGAGAGAGAGAGAGAGATGAAATTAGGGCCTTTTTGGGAAACCGCTCCATAGCTGACATGTGTGTGCGTAGGCTGACGGCATCGCACCCACGCGACGACACATTGAAAAACTTTTTAAACTCTACGCGCTGGTATTAATTACCACAGTCAGGGGCAGGAAGTGTAATTTGAAGATGTTTCTTTCATTTATTTTTACTGCCTGCCGAGGAGAAGGAGGTGCACCTGGCTCCGCTCGCAGCCTCAGCGGAAACGGAAACGCTTATTATTGCATCCCGATTTTAGTTCAAACACCACCCATGTTGATTTGAGTTAATAAGATCCATTTATACTTCATCTAGATGGCCCAGCGTCAATGTGGAAAATAGCTTTTGTGTGAGTGGTGTGAGCTTGTAGCTCCTAGCCATGTCCCTGCAAACTAAAGGTTAACAAGACGCCAAGAGCTGCATTTTGCCGTCGTAGGACAAGCTTATACATCGAGCACCAAACCCATTCATCAGTGCTGTCGCACCTCTCAAGTCGGAGGAATCTTAAAATGGCTATTAGACAGATGCTAGTGTAGGTTCTACCTGTGATCCGTCACCACATTACTGAGGCATTACAGTGTCTATGCCAGGGGCGGATGTAACATTTCCCAATGGGGTGGGGGGGGCAGAAGAAAATGGTAAGGGGGCATACCATTTTCAGTAGTGTTTCAAATACTTTTAAATACAAGCACTGAAATATCTTAGGTTCTTTTGCATGCCATTATCTTTGGTGGGACAGACTGGGCCTAGATCCGGCCCTGGTAAAGATCGTCTAATGAAAGCCTTTTATAAATATAAGTCTAGTTTCAGCAATTTAGAAGTCCATGGATTACTGTACGTTTCTCTCATAGAACAGAACACGTCTTTATTTCTCTGATCTCGCGGTGTTTTCTACAACGTATTATTTTGCTCCTGTTGAAACATTTTCTTTAGTTTTTTTTTCCTCCTGGACTGAAGCATATCAACAGATTGTGCAGAGTGGCTGAACATTCTCCAGCCGTGGAATGGAAACTTGGCCTCCTCCAATCAGGTTTTGAATGAATTAACTGAAACCAGGCGCACACACACACGGGAGGCATTAACTTAACGGTGTGGGGCCAGTGTGTTTGCCGCAGCTATATACTTTTTTATAGGCGTTACATCACGTGCCTTTTTTTAAAAGATTGCCCGTAGACATTCTTCTTCTTCTTCTCGCAGTGAGCCGTTGCTTTCCAAGAGCTGAGCGGAGCAGACGCTAATTAATTGTTCTCATAATGTTCCTAGATTTGGTAATGGGTTGGTGATGCATAATAATGGGGCTCCTCTGTTGTCCAGGAGGCTTTTACTGCCATCTGGTGGTGTGACAGAAGAATGCATTTGGATTGCAGCTCTCTTGCCATGCTATTGTCATGCTATTATGAAAGTACTTTGAAAGACAGAAAGAAATTACCGGTATTTATAAACCAGTCCGGGACAGTGTCATTGTTATTTTAGATTTCATCATTGGCTATTGTGTAAATATTTAATAGAAATAGCAGTAAATATTTAATAGCAATAGCAAGATTTTTTTCTGGGAGCGTACAAATGAACCAAATGAACGGGCTCATTTGGTTCCATTTGTACGCTCTCAGAAAATTAGGTCCTAAAAGACAAATCATTACTATGGTGAACACACAACTTGATGACATCATCAAGTCGTGTTTCACCACGTTAGTGATTTTTTTCAGACCTCCATTTGTTAGAAACACAGAATGGGGGGGGGGGGGGGGGGCTTTTATCATGTCCACACAACATCTCTAAGGTATATTAAAACACTCTCAGTGCCAGCACTTTTTCATATTTTTTTAGGTAGCTAGTGCCAGCGATTTTCATCTAAAAGTCATATTTCATATTTCGGTCCATGTTTCCCGTCGGACAAGTTAGTTGGCGACACACTTCCGGTTCCGGTTGGTCCGTCTCTTATTTGGGTCCCTCTGCTAGCAGGAGGCGATCGCTGCTCGCTGCCGTTATCATTGGGATCGTATCAAACCAGCGACGGTGAGCAACATAGCGTGACGTAGATCAACCTAAACGGCACCGGTCATAACTATTATTTAATAATGATAAGCGTGACGTAGCTCTACTGCATACCTGGGCATTATGCGGCCTGGAGGCCAAATGCAACCCTTTGGCTGACTCTGACCGGCCCAGGGACCACCAGTGGTCCTTGAGAGAGTTCCAAGTTAAACATGGAAAGTTTATACGCTCTCTTTGAGAGTGTATAAATGAAACCAAATGGACCCTTGCAGGGTTTTTTTACACTCTCAAGAGTTAAAATATTCATCATCTGAATTGGCCTAAAGTCTACACATTCAATCAGAGAATGTAAGAGAATGGTCACTTTTGTTATCCTGTTTTGTTTCCCAAATCCAGCCTGGAATTGTGGACAAAAACAAAAGAAATGTTGAAGAAAGTTTTGGATCTGTGGGGCTTACTTTTATCTTGAAATTAATTGAATACTACGCAGACTTTAGTTCAGCCTTTAGTCTTGGCCCTCCACAATATTTTTACGTATCTCATTTGGCCCCTTGGGAAAAATAATTGCCCACCCTTGCTCTACTGCAAAGGCACGCAGAGTGATAACGACAAAGTAAAATGATGAAAATGGGTGGTGGACTTCTCCTAATAATAACAATTATCTTTGGTCTTTCTTTCTGCAGTACTCTGTCTCAGTGCTGCCACGCGGTGGTGGCTCTGCTGTACCCGTTCACCTGGCAGCACACCTACATCCCCGTCCTCCCACCCTCCATGATCGACATCGTGTGCACCCCCACCCCCTTCATCGTGGGGCTGCTGTCCAGCTCTCTGCACCGCCTCAAAGAACTGCCCATTGAAGAGGTACCCTGTGTGTGTGTGTGTGTGTGTGTGTGTGTGTGTGTGTGTGTGTGTGTGTGTGTGTGTGTGTGTGTGTGTGTGTGTGTGTGTGTGTGCGTGTGTGCGCGCGCAGAGGTGTAGTGGTTGGGGGACGCAGGGGACGTTGTCCCCTCACATCTAGAATATTTTTGGGGCAAAAGTAGGCCTATGTTTTTTGTCTTGTCATTTACTTTTATGGATACAATTAGGCATTGTAAACAATCGTTCTCAATATGCTATACTTACTACAAATGCAAGTGTGCGTGCACGTGTCTTAAAGGGGAATTCCACTCATTTTCAATATTTTACTATGTCATTAATATACCTTAGAGATGTCGTGTGGACATGGTAAAAAAAAAGTTCTCCCCATACTGTGTTTCCTAGAAATGGAGGTCTGAAAAAAATCATTAGCATGGTGAAATACATCTTTGATGACATCATCAAGATGTGTTTCACCATGTTAATGAGTTTCCTTTTTTCTGAGAGTACAAATGTGAACAAAATGGACCCACTAGGGTCCATTTGGTCCCCCCCCCCCCCCCCCATGCCCATGCCTAGATCCGCCCCTGGAGTGGACGGAGGGACGGACGGATCCATTCAACAATCACTTCATCTGTCTCCTACTAGGCTAGTCTTTGCTGTTCCTGTCGCAATGCTCTACTCAGACTATTTTAATACCAAAATGTTTGAAAATGACCATGACAGACAGCCCCCCCAACGTCCTGTGTATGTGTGTGTGTGTGTGTGTGTGTGTGTGTGTGTGTGTGTGCGTGCGTGCGTGCGTGCGTGCGTGCGTGCGTGCGTGCGTGCGTGCGTGCGTGCGTGCGTGCGCGTGTGTGTCTGTGTGCGCGTGTGTGTCTGTGTGCGCGTGTGTGTGCACAGTGCAGCCTTGCTACTCTTGCCACCGGCTCTTTCCTCCCATCAAACAATAGTTCCAGGAAATGACATCATTATTTCTCCCTCTCTGCTCTGCAGGAAATGACATCACTGTGCCTCTGCTCTCTCCTCAGGTCCTGGTGGTCGACCTCGGGAACAGCCGCTTCCTGCGACAGGTAGGCTACTGTACCGTCTTTACCAGGGGGCGGCAACCCAAGATGTTGACCAAAAATTAAATATCTGTCTGGAGCCACAAAAAATGTAAGCCTAATAATAAGCCCTTAAACGGGAATTCCACTCATTTGCATTTTTTTTTTTAACTAAATGGACCCTGGCGAGTCCATTTGGTTCCATTTGTAGACTCAGAAAAAAGGTCCTAAAAGAAAAATCATTAACATGGTGAAACACAACTTGATGATGTCATCAAGTTGTGTTTAACCATGTTAATGATTTTTTTTATCATGTCCACACAACATCTCTAGGATACAGTATATTAAAGCTCAATCTCTGATAAGTGCTGGACTTCAGACAGCACATTGCGTGTTGGGTGCTGTCAGTGACTGAAATGTTTATACTATTTTGGCGGATCACCCAGGTGTGTATGTAATAATGTTACAGCCAGGGAGCCACTAGGGCTGTGTTCTAGAGCCCAGTGTGTATGTAATAATGCTACAGCCACTGAGCCACTAGGGCTGTGTTCTAGAGCCCAGTGTGTATGTAATAATGCTACATCCAGGGAGCCACTAGGGCTGTGTTCTAGAGCCCAGTGTGTATGTAATAATGCTACATCCAGGGAGCCACTAGGGCTGTGTTCTAGAGCCCAGTGTGTATGTAATAATGCTACAGCCACTGAGCCACTAGGGCTGTGTTCTAGAGCCCAGTGTGTATGTAATAATGCTACATCCAGGGAGCCACTAGGGCTGTGTTCTAGAGCCGCAGGTTGCTGACCCCAGCTCTATACATAATACTACTGTAAACAGGTGGGCTACTGTATACATACAGGGTAATGTAGTAGACACTTAGGGCTCCATTTTCGTTATACGCTAAACTCCTTATTACTCCTTATCCTTTTTTTACTATTTTGAAAAAAAAAAAAAAAAAAAACATTTTGGAATAGTTCAACATGCCAATATATTCACACCTTGTGAGCTTGTAGAATGGCCATTTTAACTATTGAAAAATATTTTTAAATAGTTTAAAAAGGAAAAGAAGTTAAGGTAACGGGTTTAGAGGTGACGGAAATCTAGCCCTTAGGCCTAGATTTATTAGGATTGTAGTACTAGTATAAAATAAATAGTTTTAAAATTGTGTAAACAAGTATGTATTTACGACCATGTTCGAACGCCTCCTCCCATAGCTAAAATCCCTAACACTAAAGAAAGCACGGAATGTAAAACAATTGTCCCCTAAAGTACTGTTGCTGTTGTTGTTGTTCAGTAAGCTGTTCTTTCTGCAGAGTTCTTATTGCTGACAGATGTGTGTGTCTCTGTGTCTCTCTCTGCACAGCTGGACGATGAAGACTCCATTCTGCCTCATAAGCTGCAGGCTGCACTGGAACACGTGTTGGACAAGCGCAGGGAACTGGCCAGTGAGAAAGGGGACGTCGTCCCTAATGGTGAGGACACTCTCATCTCCTTCAGCCCGCCAGTAACCTCATGTAATGTCCAACTGCCAAAATCCAAAATGCACTAGTGGCACTTCCAAAATGCACCAAAATGCGCGAGAACAGTGGGTTTTCAACCATTTTCCTACCAGGGCCCACTATTTATTCTGCATTTTAGCCATGGAGAACCACCATTTGATGTTGAGTTTAGTCTCTCTGATTAAATTAGGAGAAATAACTGGCAAAACATTGGTCAGAACAGCAATTATTTCTTTGAAAATTAGGGCATTTCAGATGTTTAAATATAATTTAACTCTTGAGAGTGTAAAATGAAAGCAAATGGTCCCGGAAGGGTCCATTTGGTTTCATTTTACGATCTCAATAGATCTATAAGGGTCCATTTGGTTACCAATGGTCCTTTCTAGGACGGAAGGAGGAAAAATGGTGAAAAACGAGGGTTAGGGTTAGGGGTTTTATCTCTGGCGCCTGTCAACCAATTTCACCCCAACTCACCAGCAAAAAAGCACCAGATTTTCCACCATGAGTTTTTCACTGATTTTGGTGCTAGGGGTTCTGAAAAAAAAAGTTAAATATAGCGACAAATGCACCAAGTTGTCAACACTGTGTCCAAGACTGTTACTTTTCAGGGTTCAAATTTAACAAACAGCAGATTAACAATTCTTGTATCTGTTTATCAAAAGCTGGATGCTTTTGTATGAATCTAAATGAACATGTTAGTGCCCAACAGCAAAGATATACTGTTAGAGAGAACAGCCCCTAAAAATCAACAAACCTGGGCCTTCAAGGCAACATGGACCAATAGCACCCTCTGGTGTTGCAGATGCACACAGATCTTAGAATTCTTTGAGGGACAGACGTACTGCATTTGTGGGTCAAGTGGGAAAACGTTATGGGACGAAACAGGGTTAGCAAATTATTAACATTGTGAGGTCATATTCAAAAATAGTTACAACAAGCATAGCTACAAGCTCAAAAACAAAAAAGTAACTTTTAATTTGGACATAATGACGTTCCCAGAGACAGATACAATACTGTATATATCGGGCATTTGTGTGTATGTTGTAATAATCTGTTCAACATTCGAACTGTATTAATATGGAAAAAACACAAAATAAGCCAGAGAAATGAAAATAACAAAAATGAGTCTTATTATAGTTCCATCGATACGATACATGGACGATATTGGTTCATTATGGCTTCACGGTTAAATTTGATTTATGATCAATACAGTAACTATTTAGTAAATACATTAAATATGTGTGAAACATGTGGATACTAAGGCTGTATACCGAAGCTCGGGATTCGAACCACTCGCTCGTTAAGGTCGTCACGCGAGCAAATATTAATGATCCCGACCTGAACCATTCGTATTTATTTACTGTATTTATTTATGTATTTTTTAAAACTTTTCTTCCCAACTAGTAGAACAGTTGCGACATTGAGGGGTCAGAAACTCAGCGCTTGGGCGGTGCTGTTCAATGTAACCTTTTTTGCCCTACCCCTACAAAAACGCCCCTGTCTTTCGCCCCCCCCCTCTCCTCTCCGCAGACTCGTCGTCCATCATGAGCACGGTGGTGTCGGAGGCGTTCGTGCGGTTCTTCGTGGAGATGGTGGGCCACTACTCGCTCTTCATGGGCGGAGGAGGAGGAGGAGAGCGGGAGGACGAGTCGCTGACGTCGCCGTCCTCCCCCACCCCCTTCTCCTCCCCCTCCTCCTCCTCCTCCCCCTCCCCCTCCCCCTCCTCGTCGTCGTTCCAGCGCGAGGCGTTCCGCAAGGCGGTGACCTCCAAGAGCCTGCGGAGGTTCCTGGAGGTGTTCATGGAGACGCAGATGTTCAACGGCTTCACCCAGGAGAGGGAGCTGCGCAGGCAGGGCCTCAGAGGTGTGTGTGTGTGTGTGTGTGTGTGTGTGTGTGTGTGTGTGTGTGTGTGTGTGTGTGTGTGTGTGTGTGTGTGTGTGTGTGTGTGTGTGCACTGCAGGGCTACGTCCTGTTGGCTTTCAACCATCTTCATACCCACTAGTTATTCTGCATTTTAGCCATGATCTATTAAAATAAAGCAACTTTTTTATGCTAATTGATTAATTAATTAATTCATTATAATAAATTAAAAATGTATATATTTTTGGGGATATTTTTAATATAATGAATGTACATGTTATGTAGACATTCTAATGATCACAAAAAAATCATATTCATTTTACTTACTTTTATTAGGGTTAAAGGCTAAAGTTCAAAGGTTAAAAATCATCAAAAAGTCCAGAGATTAATCGAAGAGGCTAATTGCAGCCACCGTCTGTGGGGGGTGTTGTTATGCAAATATCATGACCAATTGCAATGAAATAGTAAATAATAAACATCATGGTGTTTATGTGTAAATTGTGCAGGTCTGTTTGAGGTGAGGGCACAGGAGTATCTGGATTCTTTACCTGGAAGTGAACAGCGAGGCGTCAACAAGTTTCTCAAGGGACTAGGTATTTTAATCATATATCATTTTATTGATTCTATGTTTAATATGCCGTATAATCCAATCAGGGCTCTGCTACTAGTAACTGTGTGGAATGGTCAATGTGAGACAAAAACTGCACAGGACACCACAAATATGTCATGTCTTACTACTGCACGGCAGCTCACATTAGATAACAATCATAAATGACCCATTTGTAGTATTCCTTTCTTTATTACACATCAATGTAGAAAAAACGCACGCCAAAGACGACGAAGGCGCAGAACACGACAAAATTAGTCCGAGCGCATCGTCTGATAAAGATCCCGTGGCTGACTTTCATTTGGCACAGAATGGGCGAATGGGACAATTTTTTTGTCCCATTCAGGTTAGTCAAGACATCAGAAACAGCATGACGTCATCGCACATCCTGTTTAGGAGATCTGGCGCTTCAAAATATATATTTTTTTTTACCGATTGCACTGGCTTGAGCCGTGGCATATACAGTAGCAGAAAACGACGAACACGCGCTCGCGGTCGGTGTGTTAATCGTCCTCAGACTTGCTGACAAAGTAAGGTTTAAACCGTTTAACTGTTGTAATCTAACAATCTAACCCATACCTTTCTTTCTTGTGTCCATTTCCAGGAAACAAGATGAAATTCCTGTCCAAAAAATGACACTTTTGAGCTAAATGTTACTCAATCATGCGAATAAAAAGCATGGGACGCGGATGGCACCCGCGCAAGAAGAGGACTTAACACATACTTGACCCTGGACGTCTGAAAAAAGGTGGAGACGGAAGATGTGTGTCGGTGCGTTGGTGCGGACTGCGAGGAAAAAAAACCTAAAAAGGAACTGTACTGGAGTGCTTACGTGAGCAAGGAAGGGCTCTGGGGGTCAGTGTTTTCAGGGGGGATTAGCTCCCATGCAGCCATGCTGCGAGCAGAGCGTTCTCCATGGCATTCCATCAGGGTTGCGTGGGGTTTAAATGCAATCTGGGACCAAACAACTCCGCTCACACGGAAACAAAGAGACCACAGAACTGGCCACTGGTTTCTTCGTCATGTCCACACAGACATCATGTCCTGGACCCTGGCATCATGTGGGCCTGCGTATTGGATTGTATTGTATTTCCCTGATGCCGCCCCCTCCTGGTTGCTTTGTGAGAGGAGTGTGCGTTTGTATAGTTTATATGTCGGTCGCATAATGTGTGTTGTGTACATAACTGTATAGCCTGGGATGAGTAGTGTCATGAACCTGGAACCATGTTTTCTGTTTCTGTCACTGACGAAATGAACCCCAACAATGAACCCCACAAAATGGCCGCAATGAGGACTTTCAACTGAAGATGTTGCTATGCAGACAAACAACAGGTTCCACTTTTCTTGTACAGTACTCTCTTTAATACATTCCACGTATTTTCCATAGAAAACTCTAGTACAACTTCTTCTTCGACAGGAGGCTTTTTAAGTTAATTTATATGCTTTTAGATGAACTTAACCTCTTTTGTTTTTTATCTCTTCCTCAAGTTAAGCGCAAAGGAAATCGTTTAGTTTTTTAATAGGCTTTATTTAACAGAGTCCTATTCAGGCTTGTTGTTAGACCACTCTAGGTTGTCGGGTAATACAGTATGTGCCACTGTGATATGTGTATGTGCATTTCCATCAAATGAGAGGGAATGCCAAATAGTGAGGACATTGAAAACATGAATGGATAAGCAGAAAGCCTTAGTCACTTAAGGCCTAGGGCAGTGGTCTGCAGACCACCTGTGGTCCTCGAGAGGGTTCCAGGTGGTCCCCAGCTAAATGATGGAGAGGGTATTACTCTTTGAGAGTGTAAACACGAAACCAAAATGGACTTGCAAGGGTCCATTTGGTTTCATGTTTGCACTCTCAAGAGTTAAGTCTACACAATTAGAAAATGTAGAAGATCACTGGTCATTTTTATATGTTCACCTGTTTTGTTTCCCAAATTTAGACTGGAATTGTGAACAAAAAGCTCTGTGGGGCTAAAATGTCCACAATTGGTGGTCCGTGGCTCAATCTCTGAATAAATAGTGGGCCCTGCTATCAAAATGGTTGAAGACCACTGCCCTAGGTCCTTCAGAGTTCCACATTATGAAAAACAGCTCACCTACAATCTCACACAGCAGATTGCATTGCAATGCTTGCGAGTACGTAGATGTCCTGTTTATGTAAAACAGGGGTGCCCACACTTTTTTGACTTGAGAGCTACTTTCAAAATGACCGGCTCAACAAGATCTACACATCAAAAATGTGATTGTTCCATTACTGAAAATCCATTTCAAGGTCCCCTAGAAAGTTTGAGCTTTGAAATGGTGGTGATGGTGTTACATGCTGTTATAGTGCTTAAGAATAATGCACTTATAATGAAAAATAGAGGGGGAGAATTGGAAGATTTGCTGTATATGCTATTACTGACGTTTGAAAACAGTATTCGAGGTTTGAGTTGACGGTTCATGATGTTGAGTTTAGTCTCTTGCACCCAAAACTAAGAACTTTCACATTTTGGGAAAGAGAACTGTCAAAATGTTGGTCAAAATAACAATTATTTTCCATTTTCTAATTGTGTGGACTCTGGAAATTCAACCCTGTATGGGACATTACATAATTCAGATGTTTAAATATAATTTAACTCTTGAGAGTGCAAAATGAATGAATTTCATTTTAACACTCTTAAGAGTTACACATCTATAAGAGTCCAAGTGCTGGGGGGACTGTCATGTGATCTACCTGCACATCCTGTGTGATCTACTGGTAGATCACCATCTACCTTTTGGACATCCCTGGTGTAAAGTATTTGGCTCAGGTCAGACCAATCTTTATCAATGTGCTTCTAAAACACACCACTACCACACCACAAAACACACCACTTTTGCCTAAAACTTGATTGAGAATGCAATAAAACTGTATAAATAAAGTGATTTTTAATTAACTGTCTCCAAACTATTGTGTTTTGACTAGAATTTGAGTTAATGCTATTGTTTTAGTTCAGTAAAAGTCGACTATATGTATAGGATAGGGTCATCATGCACATTCTGTAATACCGTTTATATCCACTAGAGGGCTCTGTTGTTCATTATATCCAAGACAGGGCTTGTATTGTCTAACACTCAGCCTACACTACAGACTTCTGTGAAATGCACATGTCCAAGTCCAGGAATATCATTATTGCTTTCTGCGGCAATATTGATAGATATATTACCACGTGCCAGGCAGGTGGATTTGAGAAATCCCACCAATAATGGTGTGTCTATGCACAATACATTATGATTGTTGGACACCTGCTCATTCAATGTGCTTCAACTTGACATGTCATATTGTTGGCCACTTCCACAATTTTGGCAGGAGGGGCGAAATCATTTTGCAACCGCAACCACTGGTCATGACTGCTTCACCACTTTTCAACATATCTTCACATAGGCCTAATCATTAATGTACATAACCACTAGGTTATTTTTTTCTTCTGTGTCTCACAAGAGGGCTGTGGACAGCTCAGAAACCTGTCCTCCAATGACATTCGGCAGTTTTTAAACAATATTTTGGGAGAGAAAAAAAAATATATATATATATATATATATATATATATATATATATATATATATATATATATATATATATATATATATATATATATATATATATATATATATATATATATATATAATAAATACACTCAATCATTAGGCCTACCATGGTGTAAAACAATTTGATGACACCATAAAGATGTCTTTCACCATGTTAATGTTTTTTTTTTTTTTTTTTTTTTCATACCTCCATATCTAGGAAACACAGAATGACCTTAGAGATGGTATTAAGATGTTGAAAATGGGTGAAATTCCCTTTTTAAGTGATCTTTGTTTTACACAGTCTAATGCTGCTTCTGCAGGCAGAATAATAGGCTAATAGAGCTACGGACCAGAGCAATACTAGGTTATACCTAGAAGTCAAGTTCAACTCATAATGATCTCCATATCTGTGTAGAGAGGAGGAGGAGGAGGAGGAGGATACACAAACTACAGCTATTCTTAGCCCCGGCAGTACAAGTACATGGTCTCTCTCTTGTCCCTCCTTCTCTTCCACTGACAATCCCAAACTCTGTTACCCGTTTTCCCTCCTCTTTCATTCTTTCTTCTTCCACACTTGACGTGATGTGATTTCCCTTTCCCCCGCCCCCCCCTCCCCTCCTCCTCCTCCCCACTATAAGGGCCGGATTTAGCCAGCCCTACTAGGGTGGGCTGGAAGAATGGTGGGCAACTTCAAAGTGTTTCATATGAAGCAGTGGTTTTCAATCTTTTTGACACCAGGGCCCAGTATTTATTTGGCATTTGAGCCACGGCACGGACCAGCATTTGAGGACATTTTAGCACGCACAGACCCCCCGAAACTAAAGATTTCTTCTGCCCGCAATTCCAGGCTGGATTTAATTGGGAAACAAAGCAGTCAAACATACAGATCAAAATGACCATTAATTAATCTTCTACATTCTCGTAGACTTGGGATAATTCACATGATGAATATTTTAACTCTTTCCACAACTTTCCACCATTCAGCTGGGGACCACCTGGAACTCTCTCAACCACTGCTGATGGTCCCCGGACCACTGGTTGAAAACCACTGCCCACGGGCAGGATACACGTTTGGGTAGGGGCTCTGCCCACCCCTGCCCCCCTCTAGATCCGGCCCTGCATGGTTCTTTTCCTTTTCGGAGGAGGAGGAGGAGGAGGAGGTAGGTGGGTCCGCCTCCCCCGGCCGGACCCCCTCCCTTCATTACGTGTTGACCGGTCAGACCCCCCTCCCTCCCTCCCCTCCTCTCTCCGTGTCATACCAACGGGCTAATTCCTGACATTCCTCCCTTTGCTTCAAACGACTCGGTCAGACAGAGGTGACCCGAAAAATCACAATAATAATAATAATAATAATAAATAATAATATCAACAATGAGACGAGAAGAAGAGGAAGAAGATATGAATCCATTTCTTCCAGAGTTTCTTCTTCCACCACCTGCAGTTATTCCTTCAAAAATATAAAGCCGAGAAGAGAGACTGTTATTTCTCCTGTTTGGTGCTGCTGGTGGTCCCTGACTGTTGTAGGCTACGTGCGATCAGTGTGGTGGTGACTGGCGGTCCGCTGATAAGCTTCTCAACAGGTAGGTTCGTTTGCTGAACTTCTCTTTCTCGCAATATGATTGTTGTTATTATTCTCTGAAGTCACGCTGACTCGTTACGCGTCCGTGAAAGCGGTCCAAAGCACCGCGTCCTGTGCGTAACAGCAGCAGCGGAACACTTTAACTTTCACTTTGACAAAACTTGGAAGTTTTTTTCTTAACGCCGCTGCAGTGCAGTGGACAGTGTGGTCAGCGGAATATTTAGGCCAGTGGTTTTCAACCTTTTTCTGACACCAGGGACCACCATTTACTCCGCATTTGAGCCACGGAATACCATTTGATGACAATTTCACCCCAAATACCTGAATACTAAAGAATTCCAGGCTGGATTTTGCGAACAAAACAGTGTAGACTAGATTTCTTAATAGTGCTAATTCCAGATGATGAATATTTTAACTCTTGAGAGTGTGAAAATGAAACCAAATGGACCCGCAAGGGTCCATTTGGTTTCATTTTTACGTTCTCAAGAGTTACATCTGGTTAACCAACTTTCCATCATTTAGCCTGCATGGGGACCACCTGGAACCCTCTCAAGGACCACTGGTGTTCCCCGGACCACCTGTTGAAATTCCACTCATTTATTTTACTTACGCCCGGATTGGGGTTGAATTCTTGGAATATCTGACATTTTTTGGGGGGGAAATTCCTACATTTCCTTTTTTTTATTTCTTTTCTAATTCCAGCGTGTATGCCAGCATGTAATCAGACTTCCTGCACGCGCTCCCAGCTTGGGGAACTTTACCCAAACTAACAGCATGCATACAGTCAAGTCAGTCAGTAGACTATAACAGTGGTTTTCAACCTTTTCCAAACCAGGGACCACCATTTATTCTGCATTTTAGCCACGGACCACCATTTGAGGACGTTTTAGCCCCACAAGACCCCAAAACAAAAGATTTATTCTTAATTTTGTCCACAATTATAGACTGGACATGGGAAGCAAAACAGTCAAACATACATCATACATCTACATTCTCTGGGCTAGTTGTGTAGACTTGGGCTAATTCAAATGATGAATATTTTAACTCTTAAGAGCGTAAAAATGAAATGTCCGTTTGGTTTCATTTGTTTACGCTCTCAAAGAGTTACACCTGGTTAACCAACTTTCCATCATTTAGCCTGGGGACCACCTGGAACCCTCCCAAGGACCACTGGTTGAAAACCAGTTGTTACTGTATAACCAACCAGTTATGGTTATAACAGGCCAGTGGGTTTTCAACACTTTTTGTATCAATTGGGTCCATCATTGCATTTAAGCCACAGACCATGATTCGATACCTTGAACTTTACACATTTTGTTGGTAATCCTTCTCCACATTCTCTAACTGAGTGTGTGGAGAGACTTCTTGTATAAAAGATGTAATGCAGGTGTTCAACGAACAGTCCATTAAAGGGGAATTCCACCCATTTTCAACATTTTACTACGTTGTATGTCATTAATGTAGCTTAGAGATATTGTGTGGATAAAGTTCCCCTCATTCTGTGTTTCCTAGAAATAAAGGTCTGGGGGAAAAAAAATCATTAAGATGGTGAAACACAACTTGATGACATTATATGAAAACTTGATGGCATTGTGTTGGTGTTTCACCATGTTCATAATTTTTCCTTTAATATGACCCCGTTTTTTCTGAGAGTGTACACAAATGGAACCACATTTGGTTAAATTGGTTTACATTTTGTACACTCCCAGTCTCAGGAAAAAAAATGAAAACAAAAAAAATCTCTCCACATCATTTAGCCTGGGGACCACCTTCATCAACACATGGAACCCCCGAACCTAAAGGACCACTGCACAACTGGTTGAAAACCACTGTAGGCGGATTATGAAATGAAGGGCCCCTGGGCCACAACCAGCCAAAGGGTCCCCCCTACACCGGAGGATTTTTCTACCCGGCAAGGCGGCATGAAGGTTTAGGACTTTCGGGGCTATTTTAGTGACACAAAATTAGTAATCCCATTGTTAATAAGGACCGTGTGCACCACTATTATTCGCTTTTAGGCCCTACCCCTTTTTTAGGTGGGCCCTGAGCTTGAGCCTCACGCTTACGCTCAAGCTCATGGGCCCCCCTAGCTCAGGGGCCCCTGGGCCCAATGTGCCCGTTGGATAATCCTTCCCTGTGTATGCCCCATATAGGTCCCCACTGTATTCCCATTACAGGCAAAGGTTCCACTACACCCCTGGCCTATATAGCCTACTGACCAGACTGCTTTCATTTATGGTTTTGTGACTTCGTCAGTTCTAGCAAGTGAATGCAACCTTAGAGATGACTTGGCACCGCTGTGTGAGGACTGAGAGCATCCTTCACTGTAAAGGACTGTTAGTTTCACACACAAAAAACGTAAATAACCAATTAGAGAACTGTCAAAACAGAGCAGAACACTGACTGGTATCTTACAATTGAACTATAGCTTTATAGCTTATAATTAGTTGGTTGGTTATTGTTGCGACAAGATTCTGTCTGACTGAACAACGTTTATTGTTAGAGCGGAGCTTAAATCAGGAAAGTGACTGTGTGTGTGTGTGTGTGTGTGTGTGCGTGTGCGTGTGCGTGTGCGTGTGCGTGTGTGTGTGTGTGTGTGTGTGTGTGTGTGTGTGTGTGTGTGTGTGTGTGCGTGCGTGTGCGTGTGTGTGTGTCAGAGAAACCACTGGCTATTGTTTAATTGACTTTACCGTATTAATAATATACTGTAGAGTTGTTGCATGGCGTTGTGGACATAAGTATTAAGAAAATCATTAACATAGTGAATCAGTTCTTGATGACATCAAGAAATGATTCAACATGTTAATGTTTTTTTATATATGCCTCCAGTTCTATGAAATGTTGAAAATGGGTGAAATTCCCCTTTACGACAGTGTCAGTCACAGAAAGAGACAGGGTCTTTGACCAGGGTCCTTGATGGGGGTTACAGCCTTTCAGAAATAGCAGAACTCCAAGCTCATTATGGCAGTAATATGATTGTACTTTACTATTTCATTATTTCGTATACAATTCTTTATGGCACTGTGGCATGAAAGGGCTTTTGACGGGGGGTTTGCAATGTGTGTGTGTGTGTGTGTGTGTGTGTGTGTGTGTGTGTGTGTGTGTGTGTGTGTGTGTGTGTGTGTGCGTCTGCACACACACATGCACACGCACACATGCATGCATGCATGCGTAATTGCGTATGTGCATACGCGTGTGTGTGATGGTGCACTCACTGTCCAGACTCCGGACGTAGGGGCAGCTGAGAGGGGTATGTATTCCCGAGGGGCAACAGGTGGAATGGGGAAGGGTCACAGAATGATATAGGGGTCAAACACACACCTGTCAGTGCTCTCTCTCTCTCTCTCTCTCTCTCTCTCTCTCTCTCTCTCTCTCTCTCTCTCTCTCTCTCTCTCCTCTCTCTCTCTCTCTCTCTCTCTCTCTGTGTGTGTGTGGTGTGTGTGTGTGTGTGTGTGTGTGTGTGTGTGTGTGTGTGTGTGTGTGTGTGTGTGTGTGTGTGTGCGTGCGTGTGTGTGTGTGTGTGTGTGTGTGTGTGTGTGTGTGTGTGTGCGCGTGCGTGTGTGCTCCAGGGGAATGGAAGAGCAGTTATTCTTCTTTATTTTTTCTTGTTCTCCTCATCCCACATAGCGATCATTCCTCCTGCGCTCGCACGACACACACACACAACACACACACACACACACACACACACACACACACACACACACACACACATACACACACACACACACACACACACACACACACACACACACACACACACACACACACACACACACACACACACACACAATTTCTCTGATATGAGCATTACGCATTACGATTTTCTACACACAGTGCTGGTGTCTATATAGCTCTGGTCCAGAGCTCCACTGCTTCTGAGTCTGACTTACATTGGAGCTCTGCTCTTCTCCGTGCAATCGGCCATTACTCCACCCGACCAGCCTCTCTTCTGGAGAGCATATATAAAGAAAGAGTGTTGGCACTCTGAGCCCCCCACCACACGGATAAAATCGTTTTTTGGGCAGAATGAGATCGTTTTTTGCTGAAGGAAAAATATTTCCTACGGAAGTTTTCCATTGGCAATGGGGCGCAGATCCTGGTTGTTCTTCTGGTGAAAAACGATCGCGTTCTGGCCAAAAAGTCCATTTTATCCGTGTGGTGGGGGGCTCAGAGTGCCAACACTAAGGTAAGTAGGCTTTCTAATGACACAAGACGTGTTTATTTTGGTGAGTAGGTAAAACGTTCTTTATATATCCACTAGAGAAGAGAGGCTGGTTGGGTAGAGTAATAGCCGATTGCACGGAGAAGAGCAGAGCTCCAATGTAAGTCAGACTCAGAAGCAGTGGAACACACATGCATGCGCACGCACGCACGCACTCGCACTCGCACACGCACACACACACACACACACACACACGCACGCACGCACACACACACACACAGGTCACACATTCTACTCACTACCAGATTGTCACGATATATGATTCCTACATAGAGTAGGCCTATGTCAAAAACACATTAGCCGGTTTCGCAAATAGCACAGAAATAAATAAAAAATCGCGGATCAGCTAAGTATAAAACAATTCTGAACACAGTGTCTGCCTGCATACATGTAGAAAAAGACGATAGTATTCACTGTTATAGTGATATTATCATTTTTTCAAATGTATGATCGACTCATCATCATCGTGAATTAATAAGATCTCTGTCCCTCCATCTTATAGGACTGGGCCTTGAGATGTACGGTATGGAGACAGATGTCATGTTAGTCAGGGCCGGATCTAGCCAGCCCTACTAGGGTGGGCTGGAAGAATGGCAGGGTTTTCAATCTTTTTGATAGCAGGGCCCACTATTTTTTGACATTTTTTTTTCGGTCCCGTCCGCCAGTAACAACGCAGGTGCAGAAAATGACGAATAGAAATCGACCTATTAGTCCCAGCGCATCGTCTGATAAAGATCCCGTTGCTGACTTTCATTTGGAACAGAATTGCTGCGACAACTTTTTTTTTTTGTCCCATTCGCACCCATCCACTCCAATGCATTCAAAAGCCTCTCCTGAGAATCTGCCCCTGAATGTCGTTTGCGCACGGGTAGATCCACTAGGGCTAGACGTCACTTCCTGACTTTTGACCCGGAACTTTTTGCTCAGATCGTCAGAGGACAGGTTAGTCAAGACACCAGAAA
>CM076969.1:50216887-50231887 GCA_039105355.1 Benthosema pterotum | reverse complement strand
AGAGAGAGAGAGAGAGAGAGGGAGAGAGAGAGAGAGAGAGAGAGAGAGAGAGAGAGAGAGAGAGAGAGAGAGAGAGAGAGAGAGGGAGAGAGAGAGAGAGAGAGAGAGAGAGAGAGAGAGAGGAGAGGGAGAGAGAGAGAGAAGTGGCGTTTCTAAGCAATTTGGAGCCCTAGGCAAGATTTTCCCTGGAGCCTCACAAGGGATAAAATTATGAACATTTTTAAACTAAAGAACATGCATGTGAACTAGGGCTTTAACCAAAAAATCGATACATTGATACATCGATTTGCATAACACGTGTCGACTCCAAAAAGCCTGTGTAGATAAGTTGTTTTTTTTCCCTTCCTCCAAGGAAAGGAGTAAAGAGGAGGAATTAAACATTTACCTTTGTTTTTCCCTCCCTCTATGTGTGCGACGCATGTGCGACACATAATTCAACTGTAATATTGGTTACTGTCACTCACGGACAGAAGTCTCCTTTGAAGTTTCCTTTGCAACTCTATCGGAGTTCAGCCTTAATTTAGGCCTACCAATCTTACTGCAGCTGCATGCGCAGCGCGCTCTGGGCGCGCGGCGTTCCACTGATCATTACGTACACGGATCAGATCGAACAGCAAACAGTGTCAGAGAAATACAGAACTTCATCAACCAACACCTCCCCGTGTTATAGTGACCGTCTTGTTCCTCGTTTCGCATTAGGCTACGCACGGGACGCATGCTTCTGTCCGCGTCATTCTCATTAATTTACTGAATGGATCAGAAAAGAAAAGCGGCGCGATATGGTGGTGTAGGAGGAGGAGGAGGAGGCTACATGTAAATGGATCGTATTCTGATAATGTGGCCGCTATGTTAGAACGAGCATGTCTTCTGCTGCGTTCTAACGTGTGGGCTGCTGTGTATTGATAATGTTATGTGTTTTTATGGCTGGCCTGGGAGTGGACGTTGTGCTGCGCTGTGTGCCAATATTGTTTTCATATTAAGCTTGCCACATGCTTCATGCGTAGCCTCGCGATGTGTTTTGTATAAGCACTGCGCCGGCATCATAGCGGCACCATTTCATCCCCGACCCCCCCTCGGGGAACCAACACGACGGACCCTCCCACGACTGCCCCCGGCACCATTTCACCCCCGTGCCATGAAATGATAAATCGATACAACTTCGACTTGACTGTCTGACAAGTCGACTTGAAAAAATCTCAAGTCGTTAATGCCCTAATGTGAACATGTGTTTTTAAATGTTCAATTCTAGTTATAGAGGATAAGTATAACGTAATGCCCCTGCCCCTTTTTTTGCATCGTCTCTTTTGTAACCAGCTCCAAGAGAGAGAGAGAGAAAGAGAGAGAGAGAGAGAGAGAGAGAGAGAGAGAGAGAGAGAGAGAGAGAGAGAGAGAGAGAGTCCGCCTGCTTTAAGGGCTTAGGTCAATTAACCCTGCTCCCACTCTGGTGCGAGGGGGCGAACAGAACAATAATGGTTTATATGGTCTCTCTCTCCATGGCCTGTTGAGTATCATAGTGTGGGATTATAGCTGCAGCGAACCACTTCACATTTATACATGCAAAGGCCGGCTATTAGCTTTGGTTGAGCATAGTTTATTTATTGCAGTGAAGTTTACACAGCGGTGTCATTTAGTCTCGACCAGGGTTATACTAGTTAACTAAAACTAACTTAAAAAAATGAAAACTAAATGTGTGTGTTCAGAAAACTAACTAAAACTAACCAAAGTCATACCCAAAATACCCTTAGTTTTAGTTTTTATAAAGCTTTTAAATCCAATCCATGTTTTGGTGACCAGCATGAGGAGGAGATGCTTCTAGATCTTCTATCCACTACTGAGTTCCATAAACACTGGGGGTAAAAATTGTGTTCTTGTGGGAGAGTGCAATCATCCAATCTACTAAGAAAGTCAAACCAATTGTTGAATACCAACCGTTTCCTACTTTCCTACTACTTTTTTTTACTTCCTACATTTTTAATCCCATACCTGACAACCAAAGCACAGAAAAAAAATAATAACTAAAACTAAAACTATAAAATATAGCTGCAAGCAGCAATAAAACGGGATCAAGCAAGCAGCAATAAGGAGTAAGAACAATACGCACAAATAAGCCATAGAAACATGGGAGCCTGAACTTCAGAAATACATCAGGTAATTATGGGAGCAGGGCAGGGTTTTTGATTCCTGCCCTGACTGACTCACAATCTGGTGTGACTGAGTGAATGATTGGTGAGCTGTGAGTGAGTGGTGAACTGAGCTATGAACTGTCATTAGTGACAACATGGCCGAATAGTGACAGTCAAACAGCCTTGCCCAGCCATGAGGCCCATAGGCAGGTGCCTATCTCCTGTTTCTGTAGCATGAGGCAGCTTGATGTACAAGTACACCCTCTGGACATGACGCTAGTATGACACAGGGTCTTACCCCCAATCCAACCCTTGATGCTGAGTGCCAAGCAGGGAGGCATTGGATCCCGTTTTTAGAGCCTTTGGTATGACCCGGCCGGGAATCGAACCCCGGCCTCCCAGTCTCAGGGCGGACACTCTAACCACAAGGCCACTGAGTTGCTGAATGAGTAAATGATTGGTGAGCTGTGAGTGAGTGGCGAACTGAGCTGTGAACTGTCATTAGTGACAACATGGCCGAATAGTGACAAAACACAACATGGCCGAATGGTGACAACCACCATTACATTGAGTTTTACCCTGGGTTACACATAGAACCATGAACTTAGATGTAGAAGACCACATGAGATTGTGCATGATTGACTCATATTACTAGGTGTCCGTGCCGGGATTTGAACCCAGGAACTCTCATTTCCAAGTCATGCGCTCTACCAATGAGGCTACCCAACAGACACAAGACGTACTGGAAACAACACACACATTCAGTGGACTGCTTGGTAAATGGTAAATGGTGCATTTATATAGCGCCTTTATCCAAGGCGCTTTACATAGATTGTGCATCACATTCACCCCATTCACACACACATTCATACACTGATGGCAGTGGGACAGGGACACATCGACACTAACTCTGCAGGAGCCCGGGATCGAACCGGCAACCTTGTGGTTACCATCCGGTTACTCTACCTCTGAGCCACTACCGCTCCTTAAATATGCACAAATAAGCCATAGAAACATGGAAGAAATACATCATGTGATTGTGGAAACACAGCAGGGTTTTTGGAGACTCAGACTTTGTATTGTCAGCAGTGGGACTTGAACCCTCAATCTTGTGTTCCGAAGTCAGGCACCGTACCGACTGAGCTATCCAGGCACAATGATTTGCTTAGTTGTTGTCATCAATGAAACAACCCAACAACACGCCACCAAGCAGTAAGCAATATGAACAATATGCACAATTCAGCAGTCCGAGGGTGGAGCTTAGTGGTCAAAGTGACAAATGGAAACAAGTTCCACATGCTTATTCCTCTCACACAATCTGGCACAATGTACTTGCTCCAGTGTTGCCAGAGAGAAACAAGCAGAAGAAGACTCTTCACAAACGAGCAACTTTCATTGGCTTATAAAAACGTCATTTTTTGATGAAAACAAATTTGCTTCTGAAGTTTTGTCCGGATGGGGCCAAAGTTCTCATGTAGCAGGTGTCATGCAAATTGATCAAAAATCCAGGCATAAAATCAGGCATGAGCATTTTTCAAACTGCTTAAAATGGCAGACACTCTGGGGGTGGAGCTTACCAGTCGAAATTACAGATGTGTTCCACATGAATCAAGGAACGTGTAGGAACAAGTCCCATGATTTTAAGCCAAACGAAGCCTGAGTTATGCTTGTTCAAATGTTTCAGTTTCAAAGAATTGCTATAGCGCCCCCATTTGAGCGATTGGAGCAAGACTGGTTTTAGTGTTATTTGGCATCCCCCTCTACCAAACTGTAAAATCTCATAAACAGATTACTTTGCATGTGTAGATTAGGGATAATAGAAGAATTTTCACAAACAAGCAATTTTCATTGGCTCGTAAAAACATCATTTTTTTCACTGAAAACAAAATTCACACTCATTTCATGTTTGTATGGCTTCAAAGTTCATATGTAGGTCATTGTTATGCATTTTGATCAAAGATTGTAGGAGAAGAGACATTTTAACTGTTTTACATATGATTAAAGATGGCGGCTCATCTAAAGGTCAGAGGTCAAAAGTCAGAATACAAAAGTTGTTTGACATAAGCAGACGCATAAGTGAATATAAGTTACATTTCTGAGAGTCGAGCGGTTCATGAGTTATGAGTGTTTAAAGTTTGCAATTTCAGTTGAGTGCTATAGCGCCACCATTTGACCAGTGGTCACAGGCTTCGCATCATCACCGTTTGGCATCACCCTCTACCAGATTACCAATTTTCGCGAAAACCGACTGCACGGTTCAGCCAGAACAGCTATTTCTGGCGGAAGAAGGAGAAGGAGAAGGAAAAAAGAGACAGAAACAAGAAGGGATCAAGTCCACTTCGTGGACTGCTTGATCCCTTAATAAACTAAAACTAACTAAAACTAAATATTTTCACCAAAATAAAAACTAAATAATAACTAGCAAACCTGCTGTAAAAACTAACTAAACCTAACTGAATTAGAAAATAAAATGCCCAAACTAACTAAAACTAAACTAAAATGAAAAATCCATAACTATGCTAACCCTGGTCTCGACTCATTCTTGTTTAAAAAAAAATGCAGCTAGATCTAAATAAAACGATAAGTGTGTTTGGTAAATAATCATCTTCATCTATTTAACTAGTATTTAACAACACTAGGACAGAAGGAGTTTTTGTGTTAGAAATACAAAACAGATATATTGTTTCCTTGTCTTATTTTGTTGCCTACCGTTTAACTACTACTTTTACATTCTCAAGAATTACAGTACATCTGGTTAACCAACTTTCCATCATTTGCCTGGGGACCACCTGGAACCTTCTCAAGGACCACTGGTTGAAAACCCCTGGTGTAATCCATTATGTACATGGTGTCTGAGGAGCATGTGCATGTGCGTGTGTGTGTGTGTGTGTGTGTGTGTGTGTGTGTGTGTGTGTGTGTGTGTGTGTGTTGTGTGTGTGTGTGTGTGTGTCAAATCCCTGTCTTAAATTGGAAGAGACCACGCAAATCCAGTTGACATTACACATCATTTTTATTATACTGGATTGGATACAAGTTCATAATGCAAAGCTTTGCGAACACTACGTGTAACTATAGCTTACAGTACATGTGTAAGCAGGAGATGCAGAGAGGGTCCAAGTGCTGGGGGGACTGTCTGTGATCTACCTGCACTGCCTGTGTGATCTACTGGTGGATCACCATCTACCTTTTGGGCAGCCCTGCTTTAGAGTGAATTATGCAAAGGAAGGAAAGAGGGAATTCATAAAATTGCCGATGTCCTCAGAAGTATAGCAACACAGTGTGTGTGGGGGTGTGTGTGTGTGTGTGTGTGTGTGCTGTGTGTGCGTGCGTGCGTGTGTGTATGCTGTTTTGAGCCGGCGTGTTACGGGAAGTGGTGTAAGATCGGGGGGCTCTGAGGAAGTCGGGGGGGCGGGGGGGGGGTGGGGGGGGTTGTTGTACTGGAGACTGTTAGTCATCTGTGTGACGGGACTCTATAAACGAAACACACAAACACTCTGAGTCACTGAGGACACCGCCACACTCCTCCCCTTCCACAGTCTGCTCACCTTTGACCCCTACACACACACACACACACACACACACAGTACAGTACAGTACACACACACACACACACACACACCAACATACTGTAATGGGCTACTACTGTGTCCATCAGAATGCCGTCCTACACTGGACATTTCCCACATTCAGGCCAACAGGAAAGCGATGATGATGATTGATGATGATGATGATGATGATGATGATGATGATGTTCAGGCCATTCAAATTCGGACACCTCAGTGTTGCACCTCTTTCTGCTAGATGTGTAGACAGACTTACGCAAACTCCCTTCACTTCATGCGGTCAGTCCAATGGTGGCTCTTTTTACAAAGGTTTCTTTGCGAACGGGACAGCAAATACGCTGTTTCTCTCACACGCAAACACACACACACACACACACAACACACACACACACACACACACACACACACACACACACACACACACACACACACACGGCGGCTCCTTTCCCCGCTGGACAGGTTAACTAATTCCCCATTCATTTTCCTCATAGACTTTTTCGAAAATTATCTATACTGTATAAAGACAATTACGTTGCGGACAAAGCCAACTCGGGTCGTGACAAATCATGACAACACACACAATCTTTTGGGACAATCATATCATTTCTAAGAAGAAATAATGAAACAAAAATTGTTGTATTCCGCCGTTTCTTTCCTATACTTGCTAATTAGATATTACATGATAATATTGTGTGTGTTGTCATGCTTTGTCAGGACACGAGTTGGCTTTGTCCACAGCGTACTTGTCTTCTCATAGAAGATGCTCATAGAAGCAGCTATGAACCACTGGACTAGTGTGGTGATGTTTATGTGCAAAAAACACAACTCTGTCTGCCGCTCTCGCTATATCTATCTAAAAACATCCCTACTGCACCGCAATTAAATCAAATGATCAAACAAGATGGCACACTATCAGCACTGCAGTATCCTATATTTATGTACATACATCACATACTAACTATAACTAATCCTGTTAGGTTGGAGTTATAATGAAATAACGGTAAATGTCTCCACAGAAGCATTGAAATGAACTCAGCCTTGGTTCAATCTTCCCTACAGTACACACCACTACAGGGTGATTTGAGTCTAACAATATAATCAGCCTCCGTCGACATAATGAAACAAAATAATGTCTCTGTAAATAGCCCGAGGCCCCGATATGACCCCCCTGGACAGTGGCTGCCTGTCACCCTAGTGGACCCCCAGTGTGTGAGTCCTGATGATCAACATAATACGGCAGATTAGTAAAACTAGCAGATTGTACATTGGTTGTTTTCACTATATTTGAAGAGGGGCTTGTTCAGTAAGTGGCTAATGTACTATGGGCTCCATTTCCGTTACTGCTAAACCCCTTATCCCTTATCCCTTAAAAAAAAAAAAAAAACATTTTCAGTAGTTCAAATGGCCAGTCTACAACCTCACAACGTGTTAATAGATTGACATGTTGAAATATTCCAAAATGTTTTTCAAAATAGTAAAAGCGAAATAAGGGATTTGGGATAAGGCATTTAGCATGTAACGAAAATTAACTTCTTTGCCTTTCGTACTCTTCTGAAAAACCTTTTTGAATAGTTCAACGTGCCAATCTATTGACGCATTGTGAGCTTGTAGACTAGAATAAAAAAAAATAGGTTAGAAAGGCAAGGAAGTTAAGGAATAAAGGGTTTAGCGGTGAAGAAAATTTAGGCCTTTGCCTTTATCCTACAAAGCGTATTCTGATTCATATTTTATATATCTTTATATATATTTATATATATTTTACATATCTTTTTTCCCATCAAAACATTGATGTACAACTCTTCAACTCTTCATTCCACAATTTTATTTAGCGTTGTTCTGGCAAACAAATGTTTCAAATCATATCTTCTTCTATGATCTTCATATTAATTTGCTGCACTCGCACACATCATCGTCATCATCATCATCATTCTGTCATAGTTGTCATAGCTTAGCTGTTAGTATAGTGGTGCTTAGTTGTAGTATGTTATAGTATGTTAAATGTATAGTTTTAGTTGTAGTAGTCTATAGTTGTAGTATATATTATATGTCCTGCCTAGTTCCTGTCTTGCTGTCTGTTTAACTTTCACTACTTGCCACTTTATAATTATACCTGGTTTGGGCTTAGTACCTTCACCTCATTTTATGCTGTTACAGTTGCACTTCACTGCTCTAGTCTGTTGCACTACGTCACTTGTTGTTTCTTGTATCGTTTGTATTTGTCCTTTTTCTTATTGCACTGTCTATTGTCTTATTGCACTGTGGAACAAAGGAAACGTTATTTCATCCCTGTATATGTCCTGACATACACTGGAGTGGCAAATAACGAACCTTGAACCTTAGAACCTTGAATCATCATCGTCATTCCCCCAACCCAAACGTTGCTGTTTGTTTTCCTGGCTGCACAAATCTAATTTCTGACCCGCGGTGCTTTTTTTTTTTCCAAGTGAGGATTAGCAGGTGTGTAGGGCTGGTGGTGGTGGTGGTGGTGGTAGTATGATCATATAGCCTCACGCTGCTGGAGGACTGCCGTTCTCCCTGCTTTTATTCCAGTGCCAGGCCCCGTATAGCCGCTAAGTCGCTAAACCCCAGCCCACTGACGTCACGCGACCTCGAGAGCTTTGAGCGCTCAAAGTTAATTTCAAGGACCCCCCCCCACACACACACACACACACACACCCGGCTTGATATGTATGCACTAGGGTGGTGACGGCCCAGTGCCCCATTTAATTCTCCTGTTATTTGATTCTGAGGGTGTATAAAGGGATTCTGTTGATGGTCTATTTCAGGGGTTTTCAAGCTTTTTCATACCAGTGACCACTATGTATTCAGCATTTTAGCCACAGACCACCATTTGAGGACATTTTAGCCCCCACAGACCCCCCAAAACCTTTGCTTCTGTCCATGACCGTTAATCTTCTACGTGTAGTTTAGGACTGATTCACATGATGAATATTTTAACTCTTGAGAGTGTAAAAATGAAAGCAAATGGACCCTGGCGGGTCCATTTGCTTTCATTTTTGCATTCTCAAGAGTTACATCTGGTTAAACAACTTAGCTAGGGACCACCTGGAACCCTCTCAAGGACCACTGGTGGTCCCCGGACCACCTGTTGAAAACCCCTGGTCTATTTGGTTCCATTTCTTAGACTTCCTTAGGCTCCCTTTCATAACACATTATTAAAGGGCTCCATTTTCGTTACACACTAAGGGCTCCATTTTTGTTACATGCTAAACCTCGTATCCCAAATCCCTTATTTCGTTTTTACTATTTTGAAAAAAAAAAAAAAAAAAAAAAAAAAAAAAAAAAAAACTTTTTGGAATATTTTAACATGTCAATCTATTAACACGTTGTGAGCATGGAGACTGGCCATTTGAACTACTGAAAAATGTTTTTTTTAAATAGTTTAAAAAGGCAAAGAAGTTAAGGGATAAGGGGTTTAGCGGTAAGGAAAATGGAGCCCTAAACCCATTATCCCAAACCCCTTATTTAGTTATTTTCTTTTTTCTATTTATAAAAACTTTTGGTTATAGTTCAATATGCCAATCTACTGACATGTTGTGAGCTTGGAGACTGGCCATTTGAACTATTGAAAAATGTTTTTTTTAATAGTTTAAAAAGGCAAAGAAGTTAAGGGATAAGGGGTTTAGTGGTGACGAAAATCTAGGCCTAAACCCTTATCCCTCTATTTTAAAAAGCTTTTGGAATAGTTCTATGTTCCAGTCTATTGACAAGATGTGAGATTGTAGACTGGCTATTTTAACTATCGAAAAAAGTTATTTTTAAATAGTTTAAAAAGGCAAAGAAGTTAAGGGATAAGGGATTTAGCAGTGACGAATATCTAAGCCTTCAAGTTACAGTGTGGATATTGTATTAGAGAATACAGATATGTGATATCCTTGTGATATTTTTATTCATAGTTTTGTTTACAATATTTGGGATAGTGTTGAGCTATAAGAAACGCTAGCTCTGCTGTGAACGGCAGAGCCAATTAAGGAAATCTGCTCAGTAACATGCTCCTTTTATCGATTTATAATATATTTCACCTGGAATCCCTCCATTTCTCCATATAGACTAGTGGTAACTTAACCACACCACCTTAAGTGATGATTGTCTTTCTCCTTTTTTGGTGAAGGGGCTGTGTAAGTGGGTCACATGCCACACACACACACACACACACACACACACACCACACACACACACACACACACACACACACACACACACACACACACACACACACTTTGCTTGGCTGATCTACGATCTCACAACAACACAGCGGATTGATTTCACCTCCGCCCTCTCATGCACGGGGTGTGAACTTGTGATGTGGCTATAAACTGAGGCTGAGGTTTTTGGCCAGGAGACCGCTTGGTCGTCGGTATATAAAGCTATCAGCAGCAGTGCAACCAGGATGGGAGCGGAGCGGCGAGGAGCCTCGCTCTGCTCCGGCCGTGTGTGAATTTATAGAACGTGTTTGTGAGCGTGTCAGAAACACGAGGCAGGGCAGGGCTGCACTATAGAGCCAACTCAGCAAAAGATGAACAACAAAAAAAAGGAGAGAGAGAGAGAGAAACTAAAACACCTCCCCGGGCCCCGCATAAATAAAGGTTAACAAAATAACGTGGCGCCACGGGGGAAGGCACAACTCGTCACCTCTGCAAATGTTAACGTTCCTTTTTTTATCCCGTTTGCTTTTCCTTCCACCAGGAGCAGCCGTGCTACACCCTGCGACATCCCCCCACCCATCATCGCCTCTTTGGACTGCGCATACCCCCCGCATACCCCCGCATAGTACCCCCCTCCCCACCACCCCACCACCCATAACTCTCTGGACTCCCCCTTCAACTCCTCCGTTACCCCCTCTACCCTCCATTCTGTGGTCTCCCCCCACCACCACCACCACGTCGGCGGAGTGGGTGTCGGCTCCCTCCCCGGGGGGAGGGAGCGAGGACATGGGGGAGTCCCTGGGGGACAAGCCCCTGGAGAACGACGCCGAGGGCGTGTGGAGCCCCGACATCGAGCAGAGCTTCCAAGAGGCGCTGGCCATCTACCCGCCCTGCGGACGCAGGAAGATCATCCTCTCAGACGAGGGCAAGATGTACGGTACGCCCCACTATACCCGTCCCCCTTACACCCCACATATGTCAAACTCAAAGCCTGCGGGCCAAATCAGGCCCGCAAGTTAATTATCTTGTAATATTTAATTACTATTAGAACTGCTCCTCTGGTACCGGAATATTTCACACACCGTGAATGGAGCGACCGTATTGTCCCGAATATAAGACGACCCGCATTTTTCAAGACTCATTTGTGTAAAATGAACATTGTACAATATTGTACAAATGTACAATAATATAGTCTCCAAATATAAGACGACTCGATTTTTTAGGATATTTCCAATGAAAAAAAAAACACTGTCTTATATTCAGGCCAATAGGGTCATTGTTTTACTTTCTCAGCGCAAGTGATTTACTTTCTCATTTTACTCTGAAAGCAGTTCTTGGTGTTCTCTTGGAAAATCATAGGATCATAGGAAACTGAGCTTTAACAATGCATTCAGTTTCGAATGCATGTAGTTTCATCTTTCCATTTATCTTGCTATTAACGGACATTCATAATTTTTGAAGGAAAATTGCTTCTGCTGTTTTCCTGGGACGTCCTTGTAAACCGGTGGCCCATGTGTTGAAACACAGTCCGGAGGCTCTGGCCCTCGACGTGTACCGATTGCTTTATTTTGGCCCGCCGTATATTTGAGTTTGACATCCCTGCACTTACACCATCTGGCACAAATGTTGGTATATCTCATTTTGGTGTTGAAACTTTGTGCTTAAAAAAAGCTTGTGCTTTCCGTTTCACTGCTTTGTGTCTCACGCATCTTTGTAAACATGTGTGTCACATGTACAGTAGGTTCTCAAACTTCATTTTATTAGCTCCAAGTGGAAAGAGACATGTGTTGTCTCTCCCCATTCTTATGAGAATACAATAGGTGTGTTCTAATAGATGTTACAAAATATTTTCTATTGGAAGATTTTTTTTGACTAGGGGTGCTCTTTTTCCAACTCCGGAAACTGTTTGGACCCTTGAGTCTTCTGGAAGTGCTATCCGAAAAATTGTTTTAGGGTCCGTTTGGTTCTATTAGTACACACATTAGTACATCCAGGTTGACCGACCTATAAGGGTCCATTTGGACCCCTGGTGAGTCCCGGACGGACCCCAGTAACTATAGTGCACACTGACGGTCCATCACTCACTGTCTGTCGGACGGAGGACCAAAACTCTTACTTTTCATCTTTTTATGATTCTGTAAATACTGTATAGGCTACGAATATTTAAAAACATAACAGCTCAAAAAGCTCAAAATGTGTCGTTTTGCATCTTTTGTAGGAGAAGATGCAAAACGGGGTCAGGGGCGCTCCCTCCGATCATCACTTAAACTATTGTGTCCTGATCAGATTCTAGTTTCTGATGCCAGATTCTAGTCCCCCACGGTAGATTCTAGTTCCTGACACTAGATTCTAGTCCATGACACTAAATTCTAGTCCCTGGTGCGAGATTCTAGTTTTTCTGGAAAAATCTCTTTCTGTGTCAGTGATGCTTCACATATTTCATAGGAATTACCCCCAGAAATATCTAATATCTATTTAGCTGCAGAACCTCATCTAAAAACATGTTGTTCTAGGGATCCCCCCAGAAGCAAAGATTTGAGTTAAAAATGTTTGCTTCCAAAATAATTTATTCAAAGATTTGCACCACATTTTCACAATTTTTCAGTACACAATGTTAATTTACAACAAAAAGCAAATAATAATAATAATAATAGGGTTTTGCCTGATAGTGCTCACACACAGTCACACACTTGCACACTGAACTTCACATGGTCAGACACTGAGGCTTTTCTTTGGGTTCCACCCATACCCCCCTCTGTGTGTGTGTGTGTGTGTGTGTGTGTGTGTGTGTGTGTGTGTTGTGTGTGTGTGTGTGTGTGTGTGTGTGTTTGTGTGTGTGTGTGTGTGTGTGTTGTGTGTGTGTGTGTGTGTGTGTGTGTGTGTGTGTTGTGTGTGTGCGTGTGCGTGCGTGTGTGTGCGTATATGCACATTAAACTCCCAGCAGTGTTCATGGTGTTTCACACTAGTGCCGGCTTCCTGCACAGCTGTCAGTGTCACGTGGTCCTATAGCGTGTGATGGTGCAATGTGTGTGTGTGTGTGTGTGTGTGTGTGTGTGTGTGTGTGTTGTGTGTGTGTGTGTGTGTGTGTGTGTGTGTGTGTGTGTGTGCACTGATACACATGCACTCTCTCTCTCTCTGTTTGTCGCCGCTAATATGTTGTTGACGTTAGTCAGAAATTCATATTTTTCTTTAATTAACATCCAATTTAATGGTATTTTGGTATATACAAAAGTGGCAAATCCACAACGTTTTGAGCTTGTTGATCTGCTACTTTTGAATCCTGACATACAACGTACAGTATATGGCAGGTTCGGATTTGTCGTTAGACTAACCCCCTATTGGTTAAATAGTTCTTGGTTCCGACTCTCAATGGTTAAATAGTTCTTGGTACAGACTCTCCAACTCTAAGTGGTTAAATAGTTCTTGGTACAGACTCTCCAACTCTCAATGGTTAAATAGTTCTTGGTACAGACTCTCCAACTCTCAATTGTTAAATAGTTCTTGGTACAGAGTCTCCGACTCTCAATGCTTAAATAGTTCTTGGTACAGACTCTCCGACTCTCAGTGGTTAAATAGTTCTTGGTACCAAAGAAATTAGAAGTTGACAATATGAGGCCAGACCAAGAGACTCCGTGCACGCAGAGTGGGGCTGTGTTGATCGGTCTGGACCGCACTAGTCAAAAAATCCTCTAGGATTCCTCCTATCAGATTTTGGAACAAATCCTGTTGGATTTCCAATAGGAATCCAATAGGATTCCAATAGAATCCTATAGGCTTTCCCCCAAATCCTATAGGAATTCCTATAAGATCCTATAGGATTCTTATAGGAATCCTATTGGAAATCCTGTAGGATTTGTTCCAAAATCTGATAGAAATGGAAGTTGATTTCAGGTCCGTTTGGTTTTATTGTGTACCCATGTGCCTTGGAAAAAAGGGGGGCAGGAGAAAACGGCGATGAAGTCGCACCCATACTATTTTCGTTTACAGGACTTTTACTAAGCAAGTAAAGCATCAATAATAATATCAGTTGTTGTTGAAGTTGCAACAGACACGCAGCATGCATAAAGCTACAGGTCTGACTCAGAGAGTTTTCTGTTTTCAATGATGAAATGCTGTTGGTTTAGTGGTGACACAGCTGTAGTTAGTTAGTAGGAGTCGTAGTGTTTCACATCATTTTAAATCTAAGCACTTTAATTTGAAATATCTTGGGTTGTTTTGCATACCGGCGGGGCAGTCAGGGCATTTAGGGGGGCATTGCCCCCACATGCCCATGCCTAGATCTGCCCCTGACTTCCAGCATGCGTGCACTGCGTGTACATCCAGTGCACTGCTGTGGGACCGTGACATGAATGAGGGCTCTCTCTCAATCTCTCTCTCTCTCTCTCTCCTGGCCTGACATGCTGCTGATAGACGCTTTGTAACAGATGGTCTGCTGATGGCTGGTACTCTGTCCAAACCACTGCCTGATATCCATCCAATAGGAGAACAGGGAGGAGGAGGAGGAGGGGTGGGGAGGGACAGAGGTGGCCGCTGCTTACCAGACGAGCTCTGTCATCGCTGCCCCTCTTGTCAGCGCACCAGTCAGCACCTTTATCTGTTAGCTTTAGCCTAGCCTAGCGTAGCCATCCACGGGCGCGGGGGTCACGGGCGCTCCCTCCGATCAGCACTTAAACCCTTATAAAGCCTGAAATAATGGCCGGATCGGAGGGGGGGTGGGTGGCGGGTGGGGCAAGGCAGGTGTCACATTCTGTGGCACGAGGAGGATGGGTGGGAGGAGGATGGGTGTGTGAATGAGGAAAGAGAAGAGATGGTGGTGGTGGTGTTCTAGGTTGGCAAGAAGACGGGCACCGAGGTTGCCCCTTCCACCCCTCCCATGGGGGTCATGGGCAGGTGATACGCGGCAGCCAGGGAACGCGCTGCGTGGCGCGTCAGGAATGGCATCCACGCCTGGGAGAACGAACGACGGGGGAGGGGGGGAGGGGGAGGTTCAAGGCAACGCGGCTGTAACCCCAAACCAGAATAGACGTTTACCCTTTGAGCGCCTCGAGGGGTGGGGGCAAGGGGGGGTGAGGGGGCAAGGGGGCAGAGGAATGGGGTGGGGGGCGGTTGGACAAATAAACACCAAGGTAAAGGCAGCGGTGTCTTATA
>CM076969.1:50186533-50214033 GCA_039105355.1 Benthosema pterotum | reverse complement strand
GAGGAGCAGCAGGAGGAGCAGGAGGAGCAGGAGGAGCAGGAGGAGCAGGAGGAGCAGGAGGAGGAGCAGGAGGAGCAGGAGGAGGAGCAGGAGGAGCAGGAGGAGCAGGAGGAGGAGCAGGAGGAGCAGCAGGAGGAGCAGGACGAGGAGCAGGAGGAGCAGGAGGAGGAGCAGGAGGAGCAGGAGGAGGAGCAGGAGGAGCAGCAGGAGGAGCAGGAGGAGCAGGAGGAGGAGCAGGAGGAGGAGCAGGAGGAGCAGCAGGAGGAGCAGGAGGAGGAGCAGGAGGAGGAGCAGGAGGAGCAGGAGGAGGAGCAGGAGGAGCAGCAGGAGGAGCAGGAGGAGCAGAGGAGCAGCAGGAGGAGCAGCAGGAGGAGCAGGAGGAGGAGGAGGAGGGTGTGGCAGTACGCTAAACAACAACAGGCAGGCAGTAGCTGCCATGTGACTGTTGTGATCACAAGAGCAGCTCCGCTGACGGTGAAAGGCATTTTCAGGGAACACTGGCAGTGTGGCGAACACAAGCATTAAGGCAACTGGATGAGACACCTCCCTGTCATTCACGTTCATCATGCCATGCAGTATGAGGGAGGATATGGTGCTTTAGCCGGGATGCAATTCACTTTAATTATAGTTTTAGGCATTGCCATTGACAGCACAACAGGACTGCACACACTGCATTGAAAACATATCTATATAACTATTACCGGCAATAGGCAGTGTTGGGTGTTGGGTGTTACTTTTGTATGTAATTAATAATACTGCTATAACAAGCTTACATCCTACGAACAGTAATAATGTTGCAGTTACATCTACTAATATTACTAGTTACTTTTGCCATGCTGCTGCTCTCACCAGTGTTATGTTGGAGAAGGGATGTGAGCTAATGCCACTTTACATTGACCTAAAAAAAGGGTGATGAGCTGGCTCCAACGACAAAGCCATCTCGTGTCGACATTGAGGGGTCAGAAACTGAGCGCTTGAGAGCTGTTCGTGCAGCTTTGCTGCTTTCAACATTATTGCATTAGAAAAGGGAGATGCCACTTTGCTTTGAGCTAAAATGGCTATCCAGGGTTTGATTTCTGCCATGATCTTCATATTACAGATCCATGTGATTGTCCCTGAGAGAATTCCAGGTGGACTATGATGGAAAGTTGGTTAACCAGATGTAACTCTTTGAGAGCGTAAAAATGAAACCAAATGGACCCTTGCGGGTCCAATTGTTTTCATGTTTACACTCTCAAGAGTTATGATATTGTAAATTAGCACCATTTAATTAATAAGTCATGGTCATTTTGATCTCTATGTTTTGCCTGTTTTGTTTGCGAAAATCCATCCTGGAATTGTGGACAAAACCAAAAGAAATCTTTAGTTTTGGGTTCTGTGGGGTGAAAATGTTCTCAAATGGTGGTCTGTAGCTCAAATGCTGAATAAATAATGGCATCAAAAAGGTTGAAAACCACTGCTCTAACATGAAGCTTATTGTCTGGTGCGGCTTATAGTCAGATGCGGCTTATACAAGGAAAAATCAGTATTTTGCCAAATTTACCTGGTGCGGCTTATATTCAGGGGCGGCTTATAGTCCAGGAATTACGCTAATGGTTGCTCAGTCAGGGATATTTTCTTGCATTGATTTTTTTTTCTTGAATATTATTTTATCATCAATGCATTGCAGTTGTCTTCAAATGTGGGATGAAAGCTAACGCTGCATTGAAGCTGAAACGGTGAGCATTATATTATGAGTTCCACCTTGAAACGCTGGCTGTGAAGTTTCTCAACCAATCAGAGTGTCGGATCCCTTCAGGCGATGGGACGGTATAGCGATGCTACACACAAAGGGCGTGGTCTGTTAGTGAGTTTGTTTACAACACAGATAGTCAGTATGTGGCTTTTTCCCCCTAGCCTATAATGTTTTCAGATACATATTTTAACATGATGGTTGAGTTTCAACGGAGTGATACGCTAACATCTGGATGTCACATCGACTGTCATTTAAAAACCGACTAGTTCTGTAACCACAATCACCTGTGTTTGCAAGACGATTCAGAAATAGGAATAAAAACAGCATTTCTATAGGCTTTTGTTGATGTGGGCAAAAGAAAGAAAGAAGAAAGAAAGAAAAGAAAGAAAGAAAGAAAGAAAGAAAGAAAGGAAAGAAAGAAAGAAAGAAAGAAAGAAAGAAAGAAAGAAAGAAAGAAAGAACGCCCAATTCTTTGCACCTCAAAAAAAGTAATGTGACAACAAAAGTCACAAAAAAGTCACAAAAAAAAGCATTGCATTTTGCATTTGCAAGTATACTGTAGTGAAAGTACCTCAACATGGCAACATGGCGCTCCTTGTATGGCAGTGCCATGCCATGACCATGTCGTTGAGGTCACGTGTGTTAGGGAATATTCCATATTGGAAAGAATATTCGAATATTTTAAATGTAAAGAACATTCGAATGTGAATTGAAGGTTCGAATCTAAAACAAACTAACACAAAAATAGACTATTAAGATGATTATCAATCATTAATTTGATCTTGCAAGTCTCAAGAGAGTGCATTTCTCAGCACCAACCGTGGACAATACAGAACTGAGGCAACTGTGTGTGTGTGTGTGTGTGTGTGTGTGTGTGTGTGTGTGTGTGTGTGTGTGTGTGTGTGTGTGTGTGTGTGTGTGTGTGTGTGTGTGTGTGCGCGTGTGTGTGTAGAAGATGAGAAAAGCCTTCAGATCGTAATTATTCGACATTTAAGATTTTAAATAGCTACCAGGCTTTTACTGTTCTTCTCTGTCAGGCGCACGCGCGGCTAATGACACACTACTTATCATTCCTCCTCCACAAACCTCAGTAATCTCAGTCATGAGTTGCGAGGCAGGTTTTAACTGAAGTGTCCACCAGGCAGGTTTTCAGTGTTGCCAACTTGCCACATTTGTCGCTGTATTTTAACTTTTTTTTAGACCCCCCTATAGCACCAAAATTAGAGAAAAACTCCTGGCGGAAAAATTTGTGCTTTTTGGCTGGTGAGGTTGGGGCGAAATTGATTGACAGGCACCAGAGATAAAACCCTCATTTTTCACCATTTTTCCCCTCCTATGACAGTGGTTTTCAAACAGTGGTTCCCCAGGCTAAATGATGGACAGTTGGCTAACCAGATGCAACTCTTTCAGAGCGTAAAAACAAAACCATTTTTACGCTCTCAAGAAGAGTAACTTAAAATATTCATCATGTGAATTAGCCCCAAGTCTACACAACAAGAGAATATACAATATTAATGGTCATTTTGATCTGTAGGTATATATTCCCTTCCAGGCTAGCATCTAGCGCATACATTCTAGTGCATTTTGGAAATGCCACTAGTGCATTTTGGATTTTGAAAGTTGGCAACAGTGCAGGTTTTAACTGAAGCGTCCACAGAGCACAGACACGAGGACAGTAAGCAGACAGAGGACGGTGCATACTGTATAATCAGCATTACCCAGGAACCATTACACCCAGATAAGCCTGGAAATGGATGAAGTGCTTACCCTTAAAGTAGGGTTAAAGTAGGGTTAAAATGCATGAGCATTCCTCCTCTACCACTGGCATTATGTACTTGTAAAAACCGCACCCTGCCGCCATACGTCATTGCCATGCAGATGGGAAAAGCACTCCAGGCCCAGACTGACTGACGGTGCTTCCCGGGGCTACCACCCTACCCTGCCCTCTCTCTCCCTGGACCATGATGGTGGTGATGACTGGTGTTGTAGTCAAAACCACCTAAATCGAGATCAAGACAAGACTAAGACCTATAGGAAGTTTGAGACCAAAATGAGACCGAGGCAACCAGAATACTTGGGGGGTTGAGATTGAGACGAGACTAGCACTTATGGCAGGGGTGGGCAATTATTTTTTCCCAAGGGGCCAAATATACATAACATATTGTGGAGGGCCAAGACTAAAGACTGAACTAAAGTCTGCGTAATTTTAATTTAATTTCAAGATAAAAGTATGAGTAAGACCAACCATTTTGACACCAGGGGCCTCATTTTATTCACTATTTGAGCCACAGAGGAGCACCATTTGATGACATTAGCCCCACAGACCCCAAAACTAAAGATTTCTTTTGCTTTTGTCCAAAATACCAGGCTGGATTTTACAAACAAAACAGGATAACATAGATCAAAAATGATCATTCTTTTACATCCTCTGATTGCGTAGACTTTAGGCTAATTCAGATGATGAATATTTTAACATTTTTTTGCTCTCAAAGAGTTACATCTGGTTAACCAACTTTCCATATTTAACTGGAACTCTCTCAAGGACCACTGGTGGTCACCGGGCTGGTCAGAGTCAGCCAAAGGGCCGCATTTGACAATTTGAGGTCGAGGCAAAAACAACCGAGTCAATGAAAATTTGTCTTGAGACTGGTCTTGAGACGAGACAATATCTCGAGAACTCCAACACTAGTGATGATGATGGCGGTGGGACCAGAACATTCCTGCCATTCCCACTCGGCCTTGACACAACCAATGGAAGAACTAACTCAGACCTCTATGTCTCTAAGAACTGTCTGTCTACTACTGTAACTCCCTCCTTACTGGCATGTGCACTTGAGCCTCTCCAGTTGATCCGAAATGCCGCGTCCCACTTGGTCTTTAACCAGCCAAAATTCTCACATGTCACTCCCCCTCTGATGATGATGATGATGATGATGATGATGA
The DNA here is from genome assembly GCA_039105355.1 of Benthosema pterotum. Taxonomy (NCBI): domain Eukaryota; kingdom Metazoa; phylum Chordata; class Actinopteri; order Myctophiformes; family Myctophidae; genus Benthosema; species Benthosema pterotum. The sequence goes on along the minus strand of CM076969.1, from coordinate 50,209,355 downwards.
TGATGATGATGATGATGATGATGATGGGACCAGAGATTCCTGCCATTCCCACTCAGCCCCAAAATGAGCTTCCCATCTTAGGGTAAGATTAAAGAATGACTGACTAATTGGTGGGTAGTGGGATAATATACGACACACACACACACACACACACACACACACACACACACACACACACACACACACACACACACACACACACACACACACACACACACACACACACACACACACACACACACACACACAGTATATGCTGTATTGCTGACACAGGGACGAGGATGACTGGTTATGATGACAGAAACGGAAATCGAGCAGATCACGTGACCGCAAGGGCCTCTGGGAAACTGAGTTCCATGCAGGCCCAATGCAAAGTCAATGGGACTTCTTCTACAGTGCGGCATGCGGCCGGTGTTGTAATGTTATGATGGAAGGCCCGGCTCCCACATGGCTTTCCAGGCAGACATTTTCTCAGCCCATAAAGCACAGCGCAGCGTAGCCACGGCTTCAACACAACAGGGTGGCACTGTCATTATGTAAAGAAAAAGATATTTCCCCCTCCTGGAAAAATAGTCAAGTGCAAGTGGAAGAAAAGTGCAAAACAAATTGAGATTTTCATCACCGCTAAACCCCTTATCCCCACTTCTTTGCCTTTTTAAGCTATTTAAAAAAACATTTTTCAATAGTTAAAATGGCCAGTCTACAAGCTCACAATGTGTTAATAGATTGGCATGTTGAACTATTCCAAAATGTTTATCAAAATGGTAAAAAAAAAAAAAAGGGATGTAAGATTTGAGATAAGGGGCCTATAGTGTTAACCAAGTCAAAATTAGCCAATCTGCAACCACTGTGATGCCGATACAGTCACGGACACATAGAAGCCAACACATGCTTTTTAAAGTAAATAGTCAAATTCACTTTACTTGTAACAGGGAATTTCTACATGTTTTTTTTTTGTTGTTTTTGAAATCACAGCACTTCTTCCAAGTCCCACCAATGCCGACCATTGCACTTCACGTAAGTTCTATAGTGTCTGAACGCTTTGCATATCAATAGGTAGCTTACGTCTGGCTTTAGACGTTTCCCAGAATAGCACCAAGCGGAGCTGGCTAGCCGCTGCCATTCAGCGCGCTCACAGGAGGGCCCAGCTTTATGCCTTGTTTATGAATAGGCCGTAATTACACTGTGAGGGGAAAACACTAATGCAAGCCCCGTAAAAAAGGAGACACTTAAGATCGCTACAATTACTCTTTCCAGGCTCAACCAAAAGCCAGAGAAAACACAGCGTGGAAGAACAGCGCCGTTGCTGTAACCAACAAACAACTCCAAGCAAAGCGCCGTGTAGTTCAAGCTGCTGTTGTTTCTCTCACCTCGTAAAGTGAAGCCTGTGCTGTCCTTTCAAGACCGTCTAACGAGGACTATTATTGCTGGTTTAATTGTTTAAACCACATGAAGTTGAAGACTTGAACCTGACACCTCTGCCAGGGGACGGCAGCGTCGAGTCAAACGCTCTCCGATCTCCATCTGGGCTCTCTCAGGCCCAGACGATGAACCCGAAAAACCAGGGGATTTCTGAAAGAAAACGACAGCTAGAAGCGGGATAAAAGCGACACGAATGATGTACTGAGGAATGTAAAGACAACCTAACAGGACTACAGCTCGAAAATGATTACGGAGACACAGTAGCAGCTTGTTTTTGGGATCGTCGTCTCTGCCTTAGAGAGACCAGATGGATGTAGCCTTGGGGAGTTTGTGACTCAATGCTGCCACCATCACATTATTGATACATTAATATACATCATTTCAGAAGCAAACCTTTTTTTTTAACTCAATCTTTGCTTCTGGGGGATCCCTAGAACATGTTTTCAGATGGGGGGGTTCTGCAGCCAAATGTAGGCCTAGATAATTCTGGGGGTCCTTGGCATGGAATATGTTGAGCATCACTGACACAGGAACATAGTTTTTTTTTTTTTTTTTTTTTAGAAAAAGTAGAATCTATCATCAAAAACTAGAATGTAGTGTCAGAACCTAGAATCTAGCGTCAGAAACTAGAATCTAGTGTCAGAATCTAGGATCTAGTGTCCAAAACTAGAATCTAGTGTTAGAAACTATAATCTAGTGTCAGAAACTAGAATATAGCTTCAGAAACTAAAATCTAGTGTCAGAAACTATAATATAGCATCAGAAACTAGAATCTAGTGCCAGCAACTAAAATCTAGTGTCAGAAAATACAACATAGCATCAGAAACTAGAATCTAGTGTCAGAAACTAGAATATAGCTTAAGAAACTAAAATCTAGTGTCAGAAACCAGAATCTAGTAAGGACAAACAGATTAAGGTCCTAATCAAAATGACTGAGGATTTGAAGGCCATGCAGAGACCTTCAAGTCCATATCTCTTCAACATTGTTTATGTGCAGATTAGAGCACTCTGTCCAGACGTCACGCCTGTGACTTCCAGTCGCCCACGGTCAAACCCACGCTCTAGGCAATTTAAACACAGGACAAACAAACAATAAAACTATGCAATCAACACTCTTCCTTCCTTTTGTTACCAAATAAAGAGCAGAGCTACAAGCTCACCGTGGCACTTTGACGGAGCCCGTTGTGTGAGCTGTGAGTAGTCGTAGATTTAGTGGTTAATGATCAATAATTATAGTTCAATAACAATAACACGACCCAGTTGTTAACCATTCAGGTAATAAATCAACGATTAAACACTGTGTTGGAGTCTGGCAGGGCCTTCCGTGGAATCCACGCCCCAACGTACCGTAAGCACGTTCTGAGAACTGTGCCAGGCCAGCCGCTATCAGCAGCACTGGACGTAGTACTGGGAAATCACAGCCTACTTTAAAAAAAAATACTCCAGTTGGCATGAAGCAAGATCAACGTTAAATATTTACACCTTCAAATAAATAGTACATCGACAAGCTCACAGTGCGTTGTGACATGAGTCATGACACACACACACACACACACGCGCGCGCGCGCGCGCACACGGACGCACGCACCCACACACACACACGCGCACACGGACGCACACACCCACACACCCACACACCCACACACACACACACACACACACACACACACACACACACACACACACACACACACACAGTGTTTGTACAAACTAAATTTGTCTCTAGTAACTTTAAGTAAAATGCTAGATTAAAGATGGAGTGCCATGAATTTTTTCTACCCTAAAACATGATCATCAGGTATTAATGTTATATGAAAAGTGAGATTTTTTTCCCAAAAAGTGTACAGTGTTTGTTAAACTGTCATTTTTATAATTCCACCCAGCCAGTTCATTGAGTATGCCTGGTTTGCCTGGTGGGTGGTGATGGGTGGAGATCCACCTGAACTGAAGCCACGCCCACAGCTTTAGTTGCATGATAAAGGGGGAGGAGTTAGGGGAGGGGCTGAACACATGATGTCATTATATTGAAGTTTTTTTCATTGGCACGTTTAACTGGAAAGGTTCAGCCCCCAGGAAGAAACCCTAAATACAAAGGGGAGATGTCATTGCACATAAAAAACACACCAAAGGGTCTATTTACAAACTGTCACCTCTTAAACATGCACAAAATTGGGAAAAATACAAAAATCACGGCACCCCCCTTTAAATTTTGCCAGAGGTGTTAACATTAATATGGGGTACAGTTTGGAAAAGTAATTGTTTTAGTGCCCTTAATTGTGTTTTTGTAATGTTATAAAAATAGCTGTTGTTTTAGTTGAATCCTGACCATTTTGGACACACTTGGTATAAGGTTTCGATCTGACGTTGGAGGCGTTATTGTGTGTATGTACATATATAGGGCTCCATTTCCGTTACATGCTAAACCCCTTATTTCGTTTTTACTATTTCGAAAAACTTTTTGGAATATTTCAACATGTCAATCTATTAACACATTGTGAGCTTGTTGACTGGCCATATGAACTACTGAAAAATGTTTTTGTTGTTTTTATTTTTTTAATAGTTTAAAAAGGCAAAGAAGTTAAGGGATAAGGGGTTTAGCAGTAATGAAAATGGAGCCCATAGTCTCTGTGTGTGTGTGTGTGTGTGTGTGTGTGTGTGTGTGTGTGTGTGTGTGTGTGTGTGTGTGTGTGTGTGTGTGTGTGTGTGTGTGTATGTGTGTGTGTGTGTGTGTGTGTGTGTGTGTGTGTGTGTGTGTGTGTGTGTGTGTGCTAATAGCACTCATCATTCGTCACTCAGTCATCCATTCCTCCGGACTGGCGTGTGTGTGCGCGTGTGTGTGCACGCATGTGCGTGCGTGTGTCTGCACGCGCGTGTGTGTCATCCATTCCTCCAGTGTTCCCTCTGACTCATAACTCCCACGGAATCCTGCTGACTGGTTTTCCCGCCTCTCTCTCTCTCTCTCTCTCTCTCTCTCTCTCTCTCTCTCTCTCTCTCTCTCTCTCTCTCTCTCTCTCTCTCTCTCTCTGTGTTGCTTTTGAGAGAGAGAAAGGGAGAGACACATAGCAAAGTTTGTCACGAGTGGGACTCGAACACGCAACACACAGTCAGGCCGAAGTCTACAATGTGCGGCCAGGTGTGTAGTGGAGGGGGGCAAAAGTAGGCCTGTTTCTTTTTTTTTGTCTTGTCATTTACTTTTATGGATACAATTGTAAACAATGCATTGTAAACAATCTTCCTCAATATGCTATACTTGTTTTAATAGCGTGTCTGTGTGTGTTGTGCAAGTGCACGCACGTGTCTTAAAGGGGAATTTCACAACATTTTACTATGTCATTAATATACATTAGAGGTGTTGTGTGAACATGATAAAAAAAGTTTCCCCAGTTTCCTAGAAATGGAGGTCTGGAAAAAAAAAAAAACATTAGCATGTTGAAATACATCTTGGTGGCATCATCAAGATGTACTTCACCATGTTAATGAGTTTCCTTTTTTTCTGAGAGTGTACAAATGGAACCAAATGGATCTGCTAGGGTCCATTTTGTTCACAATTGTACACAAAAAATGAAACTGGGTGGAATTTCCCTTTAAGAGGCGTCCCCCCACTTCTAAAAATACCACATAAACAACATAACATCTCTAATGGGTTTGATCAGAACGCCAATGTTGGTTTTACAGGTGGCCTTGTTCGGCCTTGGTTAAAGTGTTTCAAAATAGTAAAAAAGAAATAAGGGATTTGGGATAAGGCAGGGGTTTTCAACAGGTGGCCCGGGGACCACCAGTGGTCCTTGAGAAGGTTCCAGGTGGTCCCCAGGCTAAATGATGGAAAGTTGGTTAACCAGATGTAACTCTTGAGAATGTATAAATGAAACCAAATGGACCCTTGCGGGTCCATTTGGTTTCATTTTCACACTCTCAAGAGTTAAAATATTCATCATCTGAATTAGCACCTCTTAATTAAGAAGTCTACACTGTTTTGTTTGCAAAATCAAGCCAGGAATTGTGGACAAAACCAAAAGAATTCTTTACGTATTTGGTGTGAAAATGTAATCAAATGGTGGTCCGTGGCTCAACTGCTGAATAAATGGTGGTCCCTAGAGTCAAAAAGGTTGAAAACCCCTGGGATAAGGGGTTTAGCATGTAACGAAAATGGAGCCCTATGTGTATTGTCTAGTGTCAGATGATTCCCTTATCTGGAGGATTCACTGTTTTAGCAACCTGCTGTCATGTCCAGGGGTGTGTGTGTGTGTGTGTGTGTGTGTGTGTGTGTGTGTGTGTGTGTGTGTGTGTGTGTGTGTGTGTGTGTGTGTGTGTGTGTGTGCGTGTGCGTGTGCGTGTGCGTGTGCGTGTGTGTGTGTGTGTCACACACCAGATGTCATGTCAAGTGGTGTGTGGGCATATGTCCGGGTGAGACTGTGAGTGTGTCAAACCAATAACTGTCAGCCAAAAATGGTGATACATATGCAAGTGCGTGCGCGCGCACACACACACACACACACACACACACACACACACACACACACACACACACACACACACACACACACACACACACACACACACACAGTGACTCAGAATCTTATCACGACCACATTGACAGAGATTGAAAAGAAATCCAACTGGCTGACCGTTTCTCAATGGCAGGTCCATATAGACTCCGTACAACAACCAGGGGTCAGGATCTCAGAGTATTAACAGAACCAAATGGACTCTTACAGACCACATTCTCATTAAAATTAAAAATATAACAACATAGGTCTGACTAATCCGTCCCTGAAATCCCAACAGTCGTAGCAGCAGAGCAGTGAGAAGCAGATAGCATGTTCTTTCTGTCACATCAGGTTTAGTAGTTGTTAACCCATTTTGTCGTGACCCTCGATTCGAGTTTCTGACACCAGATTATACAGTATTTCCTGACACCAGATTATAGCTGCAGCAACATTCTAGCTTTTGACACTAGATTCTACAGTAGTTTCCGACACTAGATTCTAGTTATTGACACTAAATTATAGTTTCTGATGCTAGGATCTACTTTTGACACTAGAATTTAGTTTCTGACGCTAGAATCGAGTTTTTGACACTAGATTCTATAGTCTCTGACATTAGATTCTAGTTTTTCTGAAAAATCTGTGTTCCTGTGTCCAAGGCCAAGCCAAGGACCACCAGAATTATCCATATTTGGCTGCAGACCCCCATCTGAAAACATGTTGTTCTAGGGATCCCCCAGATGCAAAAAAATGAGTTAAAAATGTTTGCTTCCAAAATAACATTCAGAGATTTGCAGCACATTTTCACAATTTTTCAAAAATAGCAGAACAACAAGCTCATGTCGCGCCACTCGGTGGCGCGACATGAGCTTGTTGATCTGCTATTTTTCAACAGATAAAACACCAAAACGCGTTCAGGACACAAAGGGTTAAAGTATGCATCATCGACGTCGCCCGGGAAGATAAAAATTGGCGAGCTTTTCGGCCGAATCGGCCGACGTTTGGCCGGGCATAACCAATCGGACCCAAGTGCTGCTTTTTTTTGCCCTCGACCCAAAACCATTCGGCGCAGTCTGGTTCCCTAGTTCCGTCCCACGTCCTCCTCCACCATACTATTCTTTTCAGTGCACCACAGCACCGTCGTTTACGGTACTCATTTTGCCTGCCATTCTAAGCGAGAATTTACGGTAATGACCGTTGCCGTCGCTCATATCGGGCGACGTTTTTTTAGTCCATCCCCGCCGTTAAAATGTAGGGTGACAGTTACGGTGATAGCAGCCTCATAGCAGCCAAGTGGAGCTATTGTGAAAAGATTTGGGGCTCCATTTTCGTTACCATCTAAACCCCTTTTACTATTTTTAAAAACTTTTTGGAATAGTTAAACGTGCCAATCTATTGACAATAGTGAGCGTGTAGGCTGGCCATTTAAACTATTGAAAAATATAGTTAATAGTTTAAAAAGGCAAAGAAGAGAAGGGACAAGGGGTTTAGCAGTGAGGAAAATGGAGCCCTTGATGCTTAAACTTTCTATTGTCTCTACCGGGGCGAGAAAGAAACCTCATAATCACAACTGTTACTTTTCAATAGTAACACAACTACGAGGTTAGCTTACACATAATACTGTTATGCTACAAGCCAATCCACTGTATTTATGGAGCACATTGAAAACAGCAGTGTTGCGACCAAGGTTTTGCAGGTTTGCCTACAGACAGTAACAGGGGCGGATTGGCCATCTGGAGTACAGGGAGTTTTCCCGGTGGCCTGCGCCACCTAGTGGCCTGGACAAGATCCAAAATGCACTAGTGGCACTTCCAAAATGCACTAGAATGTGCAGATCAAAATGACCATTAATCTTCTACATTCTCTAGTTGTGTAGACTAAGTTGGGCTAATTCACATGATGAATATTTTAACTCTTGAGGGTGTAAAAATGTAACTCAAAGAGTTACATCTGGTTAACCAGCTGCCACCTGGGTGGCCTGGCAAAAGCAAAATTGTCCCGGTGGGAAAATATGTGCCAATCCGCCCCTGGACAGTAACCCAAGACAACAACACCAACAAACAACAACATCACACAGTAGTGTCCTGCATGCACCGTGAAAAAAAAATGTTGAAAATGGGTGGAATTCCCTTTTTAAAATGGTGAGATAGAGTATTTTTCTCCCTGACAAAACCTTTCACATGGGGACAAAATGTCCCCCATCCTGGATAGACAAAAAAAAAAAAAAAAAAAGAGACAAACGTGACTTCTGGTGACATTTTTCTTGGTCTTCTTTGAAGGAAATGGTCATTTTCAAGGCTAAGAAAAACTTTTCAAAGCTAAAGGTTACAATTAGGAAAAGATTTAGGTTGGTTGGGATCATGGTTAGGATTGGGCATTCATGGATTAGGGGGGAAAGAAAGAGTAAAAGCCAAAATGGCATAATTTGAATTTTCTTTTTTAACCAAAGATTGCTTTTGACGTCCCCACGTGGATATAATACCAGTGTGTGTGTGTGTGTGTGGGTGTGTGTGTGTGTGTGTGTGTGTGTGTGTGTGTGTGTGTGTGTGTGTGTGTGTGTGTGTGTGTGTGACGGGCGGATGTAACATTTCACAATTGGGGGGGGGGGCAGGAGAAAATGGTATGGGTGCTGCTTCATCGCCCTTGTCGCTTCGCGCCACGGGCGATGAAGCCGCCCCCATACCATTTTCAGTTACAGGACTTTTATTAATCAAGTAAAGCATCAATAATGACATCAGTTGTTGTTGAAGTTGCAACAGACACGCAGCATGCAGCATAAAGCTAAAGGTCTGACTCAGAGAGTTTTCTGTTTTCAATGATGAAATGCTGTTGGTTTAGTGGTGACACAGCTGTAGTTATAGTTAGTAGCAGTAGTAGTGTTTCACATCATTTTAAATATAGGCACTTTAACTTGAAATATCTTGGGTTGTTTTGCATGCCATCGTCTTTGGTGGGGCAGTCTGGGCATTTAGGGGGGCATTGCCCCCCCATGCCCATGCCTAGATCCGCCCCTGGTGTTTGTGTGTGTGTGTGTGTGTGTGTGTGTGTGTGTGTGTGTGTGTGTGTGTGTGTGTGTGTGTGTGTGAGAGAGAGAGAGAGAGAGAGAGACAGAGAGAGGGTGCATGCAGTACATTGGCTTTCTCCACAGACCACGGGGTCACTCTCCTATAAGCACTCATTAGTGGTCATCAGTACAGTGTGTGTGTGTGTGTGTGTGTGTGTGTGTGTGTGTGTGTGTGTGTGATGCAGTAAGTGTGTCGTGCTGACCAGTACCCGGTCATTAACTCCACCATGACTGCAAACGATCAAGACTCGTGGCCCTGTGCCAGTGTTGCCAACTTGGCGCATTTGTCACTATATTTAGCTTTTTTTCCAGGCCCCTCTAGTGCCAAAATTATCATTCTTCACCATTTTCCTCCTATGACAGTGGTTTTCAACCAGTGGTCCCCAGGCTAAATTATGGATAGTTGGTTAACCAGATGTAACTCTTTGAGAGTGTAAAAATTAAACCAAATGGACCCTTGCGGGTCCATTTGGTTTCATTTTTACACTCTCAAGAGTTAAAATATTCATTATGTGAATTAGCCCAAGTCTACACAATTAGAGAATGTAGAAGATTAATGGTCATTTAATGGTCATATACCCTTCCAGTCAAGTATCTAACGCATTCTTGCATTTTGGAAGTGCCACTAGTGCATTTTAGATTTTGGCAGTTGGCAACACTGCCCCGTGCACCGTGCACTCACTCCCCTACTCCCTACTGGTGGAAATAACGAAGTACTTTCTAAAATTTACTTTCATTCCAATTCCATTTTGCAACACTCAAGTCAATATTGTACTTTTATTATTAATAATAACAATTAGGTGAAAACTTTTGCTGCAGTTACAAACAGGCCCTAAAAAAATGTTTGGCCGATTTTGAAATGTTTTAGTTCTGACCTTCGGGCCCACTATTTATCCATTTGAGCCACGGAGGACCACCATCTGAGGACATTTTAGTCCCACACACCCCCAAAACTAAAGACTGATTTTGCTTTTCTCCACAATTCCAGGATGGATTTGTGGAAACAAAACAGTCAAACACACAGATCAAAATGACCATTATTACATTCTCTAGCTGTGTAGACTTCAGACTAATTTAGATGGTGAATATTTTAACTCTTGAGAGTGTAAACATGGTTTCATGTTCACGCTCTTAAAGAGTTACATCTGGTTAACCATCTTTCCATCATTTAACCTGGGGACCACATGGAATCCTCTCAAGGACCACTGGTGGTCCCCGGACCACTGGTTGAAAACCGCTGCTCTAAGTATATTTTTCTGCGTTTTCACCTCAGTCAAAGGTCGAACTATTGAGTATATTTATATATACCCTATTGGCCTGAATATAAGACCATGTTTTTTTTCCAATGGGAAATGGAGAAAAAAAAACAAAATGGACCCTTGCGGGTCCATTTGGTTTCATGTTTACGCTCTCAAGAGTTAAAATATTCATCATCTGTCTAAGTCTACACAACGATAGAATGTATAAGAATGGTCATTTTGATCGATGTTTGCCAGTTTTTGTTTCCAAAATCATGGACTGTTCCCAAAATCGTAGACAAAAGCAAAATAAATCTTTACTTTTGGGGTCTGGGGGGGCTAAAATCTCATCAAATGGTGTTTTTTTTTGCTCAAATGCTGAATAAATTGTATAGTAGGCCCTGCAAAATCGTTGAAAACCACTCTTCTCAGTATGAGTCTTGAAAAATGTGGGTCGTCTTTTAAGCAAGGTCGTCTTATATTCGGAACAATACGCTACTGTAGTTGGTACATATCAGAGCCTTCTAGTGGGAGAGTTAGGATATTGGTGTACCCGGAAGCAGAGCGGAGCAGCCAGGTCACGTGACTATACAGAGCCTCAGGGGCCTAGCTAGCAATTCTGGGCCCCCTGCAAAGCTTTTCCACATGGGCCCCCCCTTTCCCGGTGGCGTCAAAGGGGAATTTCACCCATTTTCAACATTTTTTCTGAGAGCGTACAAATGCAACCAAATGAACCCTAACGGGTGTCAATAGCAATCCATTAGCATGATGACATACATCTTGATGATGCCATCAAGATGTGTTTCATCATGTTTTTGTGTTTTTTCTTCAGACCTCCATTTCCAGGAAACACAGAATGGGGGGAAACGTTTTTATCATGTCCACCCAGCACCTCTAGGTTATACTAATGACATATTAGAATGTTGAAAATGGGTGGAATTCCCCTTTAAAATCTTCGATCTGTTGCACTTTGAGATCAAATATTTTTCATAATATAATCAATACAAATAAAACCTTATTAATGCAAGCTTTCAGTGGGCCCCCCTGACTTTGGGCCCCCCTACAATTGCCCCCCTTTTCCCCACGTGTCTACGCCCGTGCAGAGCCTCTTTGAGTCCTATCTGAGCATAACGCTCATAATAAGTCTATGATGACGCTCACTTCTCCTGCAGTCTCGCGAGACGTATACCGCATCGCGAGACTTTGCTGCTCCCTAAATTAAATCCCATTCATTTCATCGACTTCCGGCTTGACAGTGGACTCACAGGGCCCCTCCATGCTCCTCCAGCAGCGCTAGCGCCCTGGCGCATAGGAGTGAACGGGAATATCCTAACTCTCCCACTAGAAGGCTCTGGTACATATACTGTAGCTACTTGTACTTTCCTACAACTGCTGGCAGTCCCATCCCAGACTGCATTGCAGCAGCAGAGGCCTAGCATTAGAGAACCGCAGCCAAACTAGACCTTTTATTGGACCCAGCTTTCTAAACTCTGGGCAGCATAATCTTTAAAGCCCAAAAACCAATTCACCCCCCAACCAAACCTCCCCACAACTCACTGCTGACACTGTCATTTATCTGATTGCCCCCTTTGGCGCAGCTAGGACAGTTCACAAGCTTTATACCGTCCTTTTAAGTCAGGGGTTTTCAACCTTTTTGACTCCAGGGACCACCATTTATTCACCATTTGAGCCACGGACCACCATTTGATTACATTTTCACACCAAAGACGTAAAGACAAAGAATTCTTTTGATTTTGTCCACAATTCCAGGCTGCATTTTGCCAACAAAACAGTGTAAACTACTTAATTAAGTGGTGCTAATTCAGATTATAATTCAGATTATTATAATATTTTAACTTTTGAGAGTGTAAAAATGAAACCAAATGGACCCGCAAGGGGCCATTTGGTTTCATTTTTACATTCTCAAGAGTTACATCTGGTTAACCAACTTTCCATCATTTAGCTTGGGACCACCTGGAATCCTCTCAATGACCACTGGTGGTCCCCGGACCACATGTTGAAAACCCCTGCTTTAGGTCATCATAGTACATTATAAGTGGCAATATAATGTTTTATGGCTGTTGATATATTGCATCAGAAAGCATCGTTATAGTATAGTTATATAAGCATAGTTATAAAGCATTATGAATTCATTAAAATGCACTGTATAATGCATTATAAATTTGGGCTTCATAAAAAAGTCTTCATCAACCTATTTGATTCGAGAATTATGTAATTCAGATGTTCGTTTAGCTGGGGGCCACTTGGAATCCTCTCAAGGACCACTGGTGGTCCCCGGACCACTGGTTGAAAACCGCTGGTCTATGCCACGGCTTTCACACCAGAACTCCAAAAAATGGATGTACGATGAGGGCCATGGGATTTCATTCACAGTTTTCAGTCATGAATGAAAACTAAATAAAAATGAATGAAAACAGCAAATGAAATTCCACAGGCCCTCTCGCATATTTGGAGGACAATATGAGTTAAAAAAAAAAAAAAAAAAAACTTTGGGTGTTTTTGATGAATCTGTCATGGTTAAAATGGATTTTTAACCCTCTTATTGTCCACTCCATTATTCCTCATAATGCCAACAATTTTCCCCTATTTTCATATATTTTTTATTTATCAAATTAATGCCAATCAAATGAAGCACAGAATTCAAAATACGCGTCATTTTTAGAGTTGAACATATACTATATGATAACACCCAGTAGGTGGCAGTAATGCGGACGATGGCCGGAATTGAAGCGCATTTCCGGTCATAGAGTAAGGAGTACTTCTGGTCTGTCCATTTCACTGCTGCTATGGAAACAGGCTGTTGTTGTTATTCTCATCAAGGCCTCCACCGGAGCGATCATGTTTTCTATAATATTATAAGTCAACTCAAGCTGTAAACTGTTGGATTATGATCAGTGATGATCAGTGACATACAGGCTGCGCGAGAGCGCAAAAAAGCATGCACCCGCCGATTTTGGCCATTTCAAAGCCGTTAGCCGATCATGCTAAAAAAAATGCTAATCACCTGAAATCAAAGTCACAATCATTAGGGAATATTTAAAGCATCAACAGTGTCAAGGCCAATAAGAGAGTTACGTTATAATGGGTATGTATAATAAGGGGGCGAGGCAGCTAAAAAAAATAACATAAAATATCTAAATACTGAATCAAGTAATGTAAAAACTGTCTGGGGTGTTCACATGAGACTGAGTAGATCAGGGGTTTTCAACAGGTGGTCCGAGGACCACCAGTGGTCCTTGAGAGGGTTCCAGGTGGTCCCCAGGCTAAATGATGGAAAGCCAAAAGGACCCTTGCGGGTCCATTTGCTTTCATTTTTACACTCTCAAGAGCTAAAATATTCATCATCTGAATTAGCACCACTTAATTAAGAAGTCTAAATTGTTTTGTTTGCAAAATCAAGCCAGGAATTGTGGACAAAACCAAAAGAATTCTTTAGTTTTAGGTCTTTGGGGTGAAAATGTAATCAAATGGTGGTCCGTGGCTCAAATGCTGAATAAACGGTGGTCCCTGGTGTCAAAAAGGTTGAAAACCCCTGGAGTAGATGATGACAGAAATAGCCCTTTAACAATGTGGACGACGTACACTGCAGAGGAGCATCACCATGGAAACCTGAGATGCCAGTGGAAGGGGTGGACCCCGTCACCTGTACTCAAAACTATTTGGGCTTCTGTGGCGACTGTGATGGAGCATGCCTACTTCGTTGTCGTGTCGACGTTGCATGGAGGGCGATATTTAACTCACTACTAACACATCAACGGCCAGCAGCTTCCTAGATTTCCTGAGCAGACTAACGGCTCTTGGTGATTGGTCAAAGGTTTTCATGACATTGACCAATTGAACCGCTGGTGATGGCGAGCGCTCATGGCAGCAGAAGCCGCACATTGTGTTCCAGAGTGAGGTGCGATCTGCAACGTGAGAAATGTTTCGCTGGACGTTACACCAGAGTGTACCTACATCGATTGTCTATAGCCAGGCCGTTGCGTTCCAACGCCAGGTTTACGCATTCAGTGGAGAACCTGACACCAAGCAGGTTGAGGTGAACGTCTTCAACACAGTGTCTCTGTGCTGGAGGAAGTTGACCCCTGGAACACCACCGGGCACAGGAGAAGAAAGCCATCTCCAGGCTCCCCCCAACCACTGGGGATACACAGCTGTGCTGATCGGGGGTACCGCCTACCTCTGGGGAGCCTGGAAAACCAGAGGTATCGGCAAGGTGCTTTACGCATTTGATATTGACGCCCGCACATGGTTCAAACCGCAGGTTTCTGGGGATATTCCAGAGTCGAGGAGGTACCACTCTGCATGTGTGTTTAGGGAATTCATGATTATTCATGGAGGAATGGATAATGGTCTGACTAAAGTCATTAATGGCACCTACAAGTTGGACACCAGCACGATGGTCTGGACTTTTATCAACACCAGAGGAACTGAACCTAAGGGTACAGGATATCACTCCGCCACCATCCTCGGAACCAAGATGTTTGTATTTGGGGGTCAGGAGGGTCGTTACTCCAACTCCAGCTCCAACTCCATCAGGGTGTTCGACATGGAGACCAACCTCTGGCTGGACAAGCCTTCTCCACAGCTTATTCCAGAAATACGCTGTTTTCATGCAGCCTTTACCTACAACGGTGAGAGGTACATATTTGGGGACAGGAACGGCAACGACTTCCATGAATTGTGGAAATTCAGTTCCGAGACCTTCTCCTGGAAGAAGATTGAGCCCAAGGGGAAAGGACCGCATCCTACGTTTAGTGTGTGCTGTTGCGTGGTGGGAGATCGTGTCATCCTCTTTGGAGGATACACCCTCCCTAATGGCCCGTATATCTTAGACCTGAGCCCTTGCCTGAAGACCTTATGTAAGCTAGCAGTTATTCAGTATGGTCTGGATCAGTCTGGACTCCCACATGACATCAGGTGGGAACTGTCAGCCATGACTAACAACAGAATATGTCCTCGGTGTCCCCTTGTAAAGACGGCGCTCAAGTGATTCTGTATGTGTCCTTTTTCAAGAAAACATGCCCCAATCACAACTAGATCAGTACTCAGTAGAGTGCATACTTGCGCGTTGTGCGTGAGCGGCGAATCAGAAACGAACAAAAAACAAACTCATTCCTCTGAAATAATTATGTAGTCATATTAACTTCACCATTTTATCTCCACAGATAAAATGACAGCACGATATTAACGACCGAAACAAAACACCTGGTCCACGAATACCCCAGAACAACCACCGACCGACCCCCAACCCCGACCCTCGGAGAGGAAATACCCACAACATAAGTCCCTGTATAAGTCCCTCCCCAAACTGCTATGGTCCAATCACAGCTAAGCATAACATGTGATAGACAAACCTCCCCACCAATAGCCTTCCTATATGATAAAACATTGTTTTTAAAAGATGAATCTCACACACACATTTTTCCACTGCATAGGGCATGCCTTGTTGATGGATTTGGAAGAGATTTTCAAGGTCTGGTTCCAAAAAAGATCTAGTATTTATTGTGAAATGTCCATGATATGTAAATTGAAATGAATGAGCCCTTCTAGTGGGAGAGTTAGGATATTCCCGTTCACTCCTTTGTGCCAGGTCGCAGCCATTACTGGAGGAGCATGGAGGAGCCCTGTGAGTCCACTCTCAAGCCGGAAGTCGATAAAATGAACCGGCAAAGTCTCGCATTGTCTCGTACACTACTGTATACACCTTGCGTAGACTGTAGGAGTATAGTGAGCGTTATGCTCAGATAGGACTCAAAGAGGCTCTGTGTAGTGTATACGTGGACTGGCTGCTCCGCTCTGCTTCCGGCCTCTGCTTCCGGGTACTCCTAACTCCCCCACTAGAAGGCTCTGGGCTAGGGCAGTCCCTCGCAGTAACCCAAGTTTAGGTGATGACGTAATGGTGATGTAATCAAGAGTTCTTCAGAAGTCGCCTGGCCCCATTATAACTGATGGTTAAAACATATATATATATATATATATATATATATATATATATATATATATATATATATATATATATATATATATATATATATATATATATATATATATATATATATATTAATGGTGTTGATTTTTAACGCGTTAACGGCGTTGATTAAATTTCTACGTTATTTGCGTCAAAATTTTTAACGCAATTAACGCACATGCTCTGTCTCGGATGTGATTCCACTCGCCGGCGACTCGGACGGACAACAAATAGGGACAAAGTTGCGGAATGCATTGGAGTCTATGGGCTCTAGCGAGTATATCAGGGCTACTAAACTGGTCGCCTGACATCTCCGTTCACTTCCATGGAATGGTCTAATGGCGGCTGCTCTTCATTTCCACTGAGCATGAGTACAGCTAACTGAATAGCAGCGCACGCTCTGTTCTGTGACCCCTCAATGTCGCTAGTCTGCCACTAGTCTTGTAGTGGTGCTTCCCACCGGAGAATCAGAGCAGCTCCACTTCCTGTTCCTGCACGTGAAGTGAAGTCAGATGTAAACAAACAGCAGCTCTTTCGAATCACTCCCAACTATTGTGATGTGTTTGTTTAACCGCGTCGCCATCGAAACTGAGAAGAAAAGTTGATTCAGTAAATCGCCAGTTTAATAACGAGTGGACCGAAAAATAATGGCTAAATTGAAACTCCATAGGGAGCGCAGGCAGACGTATTTGCTCTGTAACCAAGTCAATGCTGTCGTAAAATAATCCGATGGTAAGAGACGCCACTGTTGCATGGATTATTGTCAAGAAAAAAAAACACCCAGAGATGATGAAGAGTCGAGTGCATGCTGGCTGCAGGAGGTAGAGCCTATTTCTTTCCCTGTTTACCTCCCTGTTCCCTGTTTACCTTTGCATTAGTGAATATTTGTATTTGTCTGTCTTGATGAAATGAACATGGTGGGCCCTATTGTATGGCCACTGGCCAGTCAGAGATGTGCCATCACTGT
Organism: Benthosema pterotum; assembly: GCA_039105355.1. Taxonomy (NCBI): domain Eukaryota; kingdom Metazoa; phylum Chordata; class Actinopteri; order Myctophiformes; family Myctophidae; genus Benthosema; species Benthosema pterotum. The sequence goes on along the minus strand of CM076969.1, from coordinate 50,192,191 downwards.
CATTAGTTGCCTGTGTGTAGGCTAGTCCTGTCCCCTGTTGCAAGCCTTTTGAGAATTAAAGAGAGAGCACAATAAGTGTGCCTTAGATGTTGTGATTTGCTGCTGTTGTGATAACAGATATGATATGAAGTCTGTTTTCATAAGCTGCACTATAAACGTGTATTTTGATTTGGTTCAAATATGATGCATGTTAGAAAGACCAGATGCACATTGCACTTTTCTTATAAAATGGAGCATTTTAAAAAGTGAAATACTTTAAAAAAATGTGTCTGTGTGTGTACACATGTCATGGTGGAGAGTAGTCTCTGTGGCAGTCTGGCCCCCGGGCCCCTTGGGCTTTTGGCAATGCGGACTCCTGAACAATTTAGTTGAATAGCCCGCTGTCTTTCCATTTCCGCAACAATACACAGGAAAACATGGCATATTGTCCGAAATAGTCCGAATGGTGATTAATCATGATTAAATTAATTTTGAAGGTGTGATTAATTTGATTAAAAATTTTAATCATTCAACACCCCTAATATATATATATATATATATATATATATATATATATATATATATATATATATATATATATATATATATAATATATATATATATATATATATATATATATATATATATATATATATATATATACATATATACATATATACAGTATATATATTGGTAACAATTTCTACGAAGCCACATCTACAGTATAATGCATTGTGAGGGCATTCATAGTGCATTATAATGCATACATAATGCTTCATAACTACACTCATAAAAGCACATGAAGCTTTCTTATGCACTATATTGACAGTCATAAAACCTTATAGTGTCACTTATAATGCATTATAATTAGGGATGTCTCGATACTGTATCGGTATCGGGAAAAGTATCAAATCGGCCCTTTTTTGTCATATCGGTTCATATCGTTATCGGCAATACTGTATTGGTACCAGAAAAGTGAACAAAAATACAAAAGAAATCTTTGGGTAGTTTTGGATCTGTGGTGTGAACATGTCGTCAAACTGTGGTCCGTGGCTCAAATGGTGAATAACTAGTTGGCCCTGGTATGAAATAGGTTGAAAACCACTGTCCTCCTATGCTATGTTGATGAATATTACTTAGGAAAGTAACTTCTTTACTTTACTCGTTACCCCTTAGACAAAGTAATATTTGACTTTTTAAACTTTTTCACAATTGTTTTCAAAGTATTTAAAAATAAAATACAAAATAAAGCAGCAAGCGATTTGTAGTGTACATAACTGTGCGCAGGATGCAGTGTGTGGACTGGATCTACAATCTACTGCACATCTCTGTTGTTACAGTACCTGTCGATAGCTTATAAATCTGTTCTATTTTTGCATGCAACAACAAGCTCATGTTAAAAAAGTAACTTGGCGTTACTTGCAAAGTAATGCGTTACTTATTACCCATTTTTGCAGAGTAATCTCGTTACTTTACTTTTTGGAGCAAAAGTAATAACATTACAGTAATATGTAATCTAAAATTAGTTACTGCCCAACACTGGTCCTATGCTATGTTGATGAATTGTATTATATCCACAATGGATATAATCCCCATGAAGGCAGTGCCTCTACTAGGCTTAAGTAATGTTTATTTTCACAAGTTGAGATACGGTGAACTGATGACCTGTGATGACCTCTCATGTAGTAATTTACTGACGTATGGAAGTGGGCCGTCAGACAGTCAACAGAAAAAGGGAACTAGAATCTGAAGAGTCTGCTCCAGTCATTATTATTATGATTAGGAAATGATGGCTAGTCATGGGTTGAGAAACAGTGGGAGGGGATGCATAGTAGGCACAAAACCTTAGCCCATATTCTCATCCAACACAGCAGTGGTCCCCGGGTTGAGTCAGAGTCAGTTTTGTGGTCCCTCCTTCACAATCAGGCTCATGCTCAGGGCCCTTCAGAAAAACAGGGGAGTTATTCATTTCGTGTCAATAAAATGACACCAGAAGTCCTGGACCATCGTGCTACGGTTCATTGAAGTGTTTGCATTTTATTTTCGCTGCAGGGGAATATCGCAGGCCAATACATGCGCGTAATTTTGGGGTGGACGCAAGGGACCCCCACTATCCAGCGATTATTGTTTTGTCCCCACCAATATTATTTGATCACTGGAAAAAAAAAAAAAAAAAAACGACCGGTCTCCGTCTCATTCACATTGCAGCGAAGAAAGGGTTAACCAAAAGTTCTTTGCTGAAGGCTGGCGACCAATCTGATTGGCTGTTCATTTCCATTCTTTCACGTGAGAGGAGAAAAAGCTCTGTCATTGGGCGCACTCAGAGGCTTAAACTAAACTCAGTAAATCAGTTACGACAACTCTTACGACAACCCTGCTCACGTCGTGAACAGTCCAATGGATGCTCTTCAACATTGACTTCTACTCAACAGGGACAACGTGAGCAGGCACCTCAATGTCACAGCTCTGTCTTTAGCCCGCCCCCCCTAGACTGTGTAACAGCAGTCAGCCAGCCCAGCTGTAGTGTAGTCTGGGACCGCGGCTTTACGCACTACCATACCGACGGGGAGATTATTAAAGCATCCACGACTAGACTCAAAATTTCGCCCTTGGGCCAATATGAACAGAAGACAATATGACAGAAGACAAATGCCTTTGTCCCCAGGACATTTTATCCTGTTGCGTCTTACTGTACCTCATGCTGTATACATTTCTTCACTAATAAAGTATTCACTTCACTCAATCAAACAAATCAACGGGTCTCTGTCCTAATTACTGCTTTGTTGCATGTGAGTGTGAGGGATAGTCCAGACATCCTCTGCTGCTGTAGCGCATCGACGTTAATTAAAATACGCCCCACAAACAGTGTTGCCAAGTTTGCGGATTTGTCACTATATTTAGCTTTTTTTCAGACACCCCTATATGGTGGAAAATCTAGTGCTTTTTTGCTGGTGAGTTGGGGGGAATTTGATTCACAGGCGCCAGAGATAAAACCTCCGTTTTCCACCATTTGTCTTCCTATGATAGGGTCCTCCTTCCTTCCTAGAAAGGACCATTAGTAACCAAATGGACCATTATAGATCTGTAACTCTTGTGAGCATAAAATGAAACCAAATGGACCCTTACGTCCATCTCAAGAGTTAAATTATAATTCAATTGATTCTGAATTACATAATTTTCAAGAATCTACACATTTAGACAATGTAGAAGAATTGGTATTTTGACCAACATTTTGCCAGTTATAATCAAATGGTGGTCCATGGCTAAAATGCAGAATAAATAGTGGGCACTGGTATGAAAATAGTCGAAAACCCACTGATCTAGCGCATACATTCTAGTGCATTTTGGAAGTGCTACTAGTGCATTTTGGCAGTTGGCAACACTGTCCACACACCACCAAGACACAGTTCATCACTTAGACATCATCACCATCACGTGGCGGTTCACACACACACACACACACACACACACACACACACACACACACACACACACACACACACACACACACACACACACACACACACACACACACACACACACACACACACACACACACACACACACACACACACACACACACACACACACACAAACATTCCTGTCCCCAGCCAACCCTAGGAGGGACCATGACTCACCATCCCTGTCATATAAAATGTAATGTCAACATGAGAATCAGGTGACGTGCCACGCACATACTGTATGCAAACACAAAAACACACACGCACGTGCGCCCGCCCACACACACACACACACACACACACACACACAGTCAGGTGAGGGCATGCCCACACAGCTGGAGAATGACGCAAGATAGACGCAAGACTCAGGGAGTTGTGCCCAGACATGTTCCCTTTGGAACTGACATGTATTACTGAATGGATGGACTACTATGGCAGAAAGTGCATTTAACTTGAATCGAATATTTAAAAAATGAAGCGTGCCGCTATTGGTGAGCAGGGGCGGATCTAGGCATGGGCATGGGGGGGGGGGTCAATGGCCCCCTAAATACCCTGACTGCCCCAACCAAACATAATGTCATGGACACAACCCAAATTTGTTATTGATGTTGTTATTGATGCTTTTCTTGCCCAAAATAAGTCCTGTAACCAAAAATGTTATGGGTGCCCCCATACGACCCCCCCCCAATTGGGAAATGTTACATTCGCCCCTGTTGGGGAGTACTCAAAGAAATAAAACATAAAATCACATAAGCTCACAATGCGTCTTGAAATGGTGTGCAGTGCAAAGACAAGGACACCAGTGTCTTTGGAATTCCTATACGCACATACCCATAATATAGTCCATATATTTTTACGGTTTCCTTTTCCCAAGTAAGGCATAACACGTGTCACACCGGTGATTTGTTTCCTATTGCAACTGACAGAGGTGCAGATGCTTATTACATGGCTTAATGCATTAATAAATAACTAATAATTGACAGAAATAGTACATAACTAACATCAGAAATAGCACATTACTGAGAGAAATTAAAACATGGATGTTCATTGTTTTATATTCCTTGCTTTCTTTAGTTTTATGGATTTTATATGGCAGTTTGTCACATTCAGTAGATCATTTGTGGCCAGAGGCAATTTCCTGGGGTTTACTAGGAGTGTAGTAGATCATAAATTAGATCCCTAAAACTAAAGAAAGCACGGAAAAGAATTAACACCCATTTTTTACTTTCTCTAACAACAACCCGAATTTCATATATATTTCGAATTGAAGTGCTTATAATTAAAATGATTCCAAACATTATGTTACTAACGAACTACAATTGTTGTACCACTAAACCAACAGCATTTCTGGAGCTGGAGCTGTGCAGGTTCCAAACATAGGCCTACATACAGTAGTTAACCACTGCATCACAGGCAGCACAGCCTATTTTCTTATAATATGCATTAACTAAAGCAAGTTATATGACAAATCATTATTCAGTAGAGTGACGAGAGGTCTGTTAATGCATTAAAAGGTACTAAAATTCCGTAATTTCGCCAATTTAACTCCAAACGTGCGACCTGCCGTTAATGGAGCTGGATGACCAGCAGGGGCGGATTGGCACATATTTTCCCCCCGGGACAATTTTGCCTTTGCCAGGCCACCCTGGAGGGGCAGCTGGTTAACCAGATGTAACTCTTTGAGAGCGTAAAAATGGACCCTTGCGGGTCCATTTGGTTTCATTTTTACACCCTCAAGAGTTAAAATATTCATCTTGTGAATTAGCCCAACTTAGTCTACACAACTAGAGAATGTAGAAGATTAACGGTCATTTTGATCTGTATGTTCCAGGCGAGCATCTAGCACATTCTAGTGCATTTTGGAAGTGCCACTAGTGCATTTTGGATCTTGTCCAGGCCACTAGGTGGCGCAGGCCACCGGGAAAACTCCCTGTACTCCAGATGGCCAATCCGCCCCTGATGACCAGAGTGGTTTGTTTGGAACCAGAATGTTTGGTCACGTGATGCTTTTTCAGCCAATAGGCGTCTCCGTTCAGTCGTAGCATTGGGAGTCAACGAGAGTGGCAGTACTTTCCCTTATAGAGTACTGTAAGGGAGAGCACTGCCACTCCCGTTGACATGTTTGGAACTAACATTGACTAACATATAGTTCCAAAAAACAAACCACTCTTCTCGCCCATCCACTTGCATTGACAGCAGAGCACCAGTGCAGGGCGTG
>CM076969.1:50166533-50181533 GCA_039105355.1 Benthosema pterotum | reverse complement strand
GTGGTCCTTATCGGGTCCCCCTTAATAGGTCCCAATATGTATATTTTCCCATTTTCTGACATACTTTATACTTGTATTATAGAAGACATATTAAACACTTGGCAAAAATAAAATCAAAATAAATACTGCACGACTATACTGCACGACTCGTCTGATGACTCGGACGAGTCGCCGAGTCAGGTTGTCTCAAGTCAAGTCGAGTCTCAAGTATTTTACCTTCAAGTCCGAGTCGAGTCGAGTCGAGTCACGGCAAAAATGCGACTCGAGTCCGACTTGAGTCGAGTCGGTACGACTCGAGTCCACTTGTCTGGTACCCACTGCCGCCAAGACATCCCATCTGTCATGGAAGAAGTCGCTGTTATTTTTTTGTAAATGAACACCTTAGTTCAGTGGTGCCCACACTTTTTTCACTTGAGAGCTACTTTCAAAATGACCAGCTCTCAACAAGATCTACACATCAAACATGTGATTGTTCCATTACTGAAAGTCCAAGGCCCCCTAGAAAGTTTGAGCTTTGAAATAGTGGTGATGGTGTTACTTACTGTTATAGTGTTTAAGAATAATGCGCTTATAATGAATGAATTCGAGTTGACAGCTTGACATGTTGAGTTTAGTTTCTTGCAGCCAAAAGAACTTTCACGTTTTTGTCCACTATTGCGGAAGAGAACTGGCAAAATGTTGGTCAAAATAACAATTATTCTCCATTTCCTAATTGTGTGAACTGCTGAAAATTACGTAATTCAGATGTTTAAATATAATTTAACTCTTGAGAGCGGTAAAATGTAACCAAACGGACCCGTAAGGGTCCCGTAAGGGTCCGTTTGGTTACATTTTAACGCTCTCAAGAGGTACAGATCTATTGCCCCCCCCCATGCCTATGTCTATAGATCCGCCCCCCGGAATGCAGTATATGGATTACATATACTAAGTTACTTTCTGGCAGTGGGAACCGAGGGGTTGTTTTGACATCCCATCTGTCGGGGTGCAGCCCCGTCATCGCCATGACAACACCCGTCTGCAAGAGCACTATGAAAATGACAGCTCCGCTCAAACACACACGTAAAAGAAAAGAGAAGCCCTCGTAAAAAACACACACACATAAACACGCGCACACATGCAGAGGGAGCGCACATGCATTAACATGCATGCACAACAAGAATACGTGTGCACGCACGCACACACACAAAAACACGGGCAGGCACATACATACTCTCACACACATATGCCACCTGTGTTCCCAACCCCCAACACCATCCCCAAGGGTTTTGCCCTTGGGGATGGTGAGAGTCAAATGTTTAGAAAGTTTTGGCAGAAATAGTAGCCCATACCTGGGCATTATGCGGCCCCAGGGGCCAAATGCGGCCATTTGGCTGACTCTCACCGGCCCATGAAAGGGTACTGTGGTTTTCAACCAGTGGTCCAGGGACCACCAGTGGTTCTTGCGAGAGTTCCAGTTAAATATGTGAAGTTGGTTAACCAGATGTAACTCTTTGAGAGTGTATATGAAACCAATTTGGTTTCATTTTTACACTCTCAAGAGGTAAAATATTCATCTGAATTAGCCAGAGAATGTATAAGTCATTTTTGATGACATCATCAAGATGTGTTTCACCATGTTAATGAGTTTCCTTTGTTTCTGCGAAACAAGAACAGAAAAACACTGCCGATCTCTTAACTTGTGCCCGCTCCACTCACACAAGTTCAATTAAATCTTAGTGCTTTGTCTATAGTAACCTTAGATTGAATTATCTGTATACTTTTGAGTATACTTTGAAGTTACCTATTCTGTACTCAGTGTACTTCTACTGGCCTACTTCTATCTGTAACTTAAACATACTATTAGTACGACTACTACTACTACTAAAAGCGAGCATTCCGTGCGTGTGCACGTGTGTATGCATGTTGTTGTGCGTGAGTGTGATAGTGGAGAGGGGGAGGGTAGAGTGGAATGATTTAAGCTCTTCTCTCCTGTATGAGAAAAGTTGGCAGGGTTTATGGAGAGGAGGAGGCGGTGTGTGTGTGTGTGTGTGTGTGTGTGTGTGTGTGTGTGTGTGTGTGTGTGTGTGTGTGTGGTGTGTGTGTGTGTGTGTGTGTGTGTGTGCGTGTGTGTGTGTGTGTGTGTGTGTGTGCGTGTGTGTGTGCGTGTGTGTGCGTGTGTGTGTGTAGCTGAGACAGCAGATCTCTGTGTAGGCCCTGTGCCAAAGTCAAGGTGCTGAGTGAACCCCCCACACACACACACACACACACACACACACACACACACACACACACACACACACACACACACACACACACACACCTGTCCTCAATTAATAGTTGGAAAACTGATAACTGCAACTCTAATCCAGAAAAACTCCAGAAATACAAGGAGATTGCAACATGTTTCAAACGTGCACGCACGCACGCACGCACGCACGCACGCACGCACGCACGCACGCACGCACGCACGCACGCACGCACGCACGCACGCACGCACGCACGCACGCACGCACGCACGCACGCACACACACACACACACACACACACACACACACACACACACACACACACACACACACACACACACACACACACACACACACACACACACACACACACACACACACACACACACACACACTTTTCAGGTGCACTCAATAGCCCTATACAGCAGGGAGTATTCGACTACATCAAAATAAATGTTCAGGTTTAACCATTTAAAGGGGAATTTCACCCATTTTCCAACATTTTAACATGTCATTAATATACAGTTGTACCTTAGACATGTGTGGACATGAAAAAAAAAGCTCCCCCAATTCTGTATTTCCTAAAAATGGAGGTCTAAAAATCATTAACATGGTGAAATACATCTGATGACATCATCAAGATGTATTTCACCATGTTAATGACTTTTCTTTCAGACCCCTTCTTCCTCAGGAATTTTTTGAAAATGGGTGGAATTCCCCTTTAACTTTCACTGTCGATTAAAGGAGCACTTCACCACTATATATTCTCTATACTTTATTCTACGATTTCCTTCTTCGGTACCAAGCAAGCTTTTGGAAAATTAGTGAAAACGTCATCCCCATGGCTTTGCTATGACAGACAGACAGACAGACAGACAGACAGACAGACAGACAGACAGACAGACAGACAGACAGACAGACAGACAGACAGACAGACAGACAGACAGACAGACAGGCCTCTATTGTGTTGTCATGATTGGGCCTGCTGGGTTGACCTTTGACCTTTAGACACAAGCTGTTTGGCCAATGGTGGACTGGTGGGAATGACCTTATGACCCCACAGACCTCCTTCCTGCTTGCTTCCCACTATACCCTGCACTGAGTGTGTGTGCGTGTGTGTGTGTGTGTGTGTGTGTGTGTGTGTGTGTGTGTGTGTGTGTGTGTGTGTGTGTGTGTGTGTGTGTGTGTGTGTGTGTGTGTGTGTGCGTGCGCGTGCGTGTGTGTGCGTGTGTCAGTGTTATTGTGTCACACAATATGCACTTTGTGAACCACTCAGATCCATCATCACAGGGGGGAGAAGAGAAAGGACACTGAACTTGGTTGTCATTGAGAGAGTGTGTTTTACACTCCGTCTGTGCAGGGGTTTTCAACCTATTTGTCTGTGTGTTAGAGCAGGGGTTTTCAACCTTTTTGACTCCAGGGACCACCATTTATTCAGGATTTTAGCCACGGACCACCATTTGAGGATGGTTTTTGTTCACAATTCCAGGCTGTATTTTGCCAACAAAACCGTGTGGACCTCTTAATTAAGTGCTGCTAATTCAGATGATGAATATTTTAACTCTTGAGAGTGTGAAAATGAAACCAAATGGACCCGCAAGGGTTTCATTTTTACATTCTCAAAGAGTTACATCTGGTTAACCAACTTTCCATCATTTAGCCTGGGGACCACCTGGAACATTCTCAAGGACCACTGGTGGTCCCCGGACCACTGGTTGAAAACCATGTTAGAGCTCTCAAACTCTATCTGAACCAGACCAGGTCCGGTCTGGTTTTAGGCTCGGCCCCGGACCGCTAAAATGCCAAAATGCCATTCATCATAAAGAATTGAAATCAACTTCAATCCGGCCGCCTATTGCCACAATATGCTCGCATATGGACCTAAATATACTGTGCACGTGTGCACTCCTGTATTTTGGACATTATTTACGAGAGAACAATCCCAATGCTAGCCAAAGATGCTATAATTTGGTCGACATCAACTGGGATTTAAGTGCATTAATCAATGGAGTCAACAAGGTACATAGGTAAACAATAGTGTTTACAACTTGTTTTAGCGTCCTCGGGGCTAAGGAGTTAACAACACACAGTGTAGCAGAAAAACGTTTTATTTTACCTTGATCAATAAAATAAAGTGATCCAGGATCACACCAACCTGATTGATGCACTGTGTGCCTGTTCTCTGGGCTAACAGTTTGACGGACACGTATACATTGATTGATTAATAGCAGCTGCAAAACAGTTGCGTAACTTGTACCACGTTTTGGTTGGCGCAGTGGGGGTCCCGTTCCCATTGCACAGTGGTTTTCAACAAGTGGTCAAGCGGGGGACCACCGGTGTTTACTGAGAGGATTCCAGGTGGTTCGCAGCTAAATGATGGACAGTTGGTAACCAAGCCGACCCTTATAGATCTGTATCTCTTGAAATCTGTAACTCTTGAAATGAAACCGTAAATGGTGGCTAAAATGCAGGAAGAATACCAGAAATCTTACCGGCTGGGCCAGGCTAGACTTGTGCAGCTAATTTCGTAGGTTGTCAACATCCTGTTGACAACCTACGTCGTCCCGTCATGTGAAACAATGGGCAACGAAAAGCCAGAATTTTGTCTAATTGAAATTTTATCCAAAGAGAGAGAGAGAGAGAGTCAAGAGATTCAGGTTTGGGTCGCATTGATTCTCATTAAGAAAGCACACACACACACACACACACACACACACACACACACACACACACACACACACACACACACACACACACACACACACACACACACACACACACGCGCACACGCACACACACGCACAACACACACACACACTTTAGGGCACGGCGACCTGGCTGTACATTCTGTGCAGTCCACCAACTGATGGACTCATGTGATTTTTGTGTGTTTGTTTTTTGTTTTGCTCTGCCAGAGGCTTACAGTAGCCTGTTGTTGTTACACAACTCCAGATTACACTCCCTGTACTGTCTGAAAAAACCCTGAGAACGTAGACACAGCATGAGGGCCTTATCTGCTGCTTCTTATCAGCAGCAAGCCTTTGGCCCATGCAGTGATGCTCTCTGCTTCTCTCTCCTCTCTCACAGTGCCTCTCAACGGTAACAGGAAGGCTCGGCCCCAAATAGGTGTTACACAGAGCCTTCTAGTAGGAGAGTTAGGATATTGAGGGGTCAGAAACCAGAGCGGAGCAGCCAGTCGTCACGTGACTATACAGATACTCTCTGAGTCCTAACTGCAGTTGGGAATATATTGTTTTCAACGAGAACGGCACAAATAAGGGCTATTTTAGGTACGTATGCAAAACGACAACTGTTTTAAAGTATTGTTCAGTCACGACTACAGTTTCTGTTGTACTATTATCAAAGAACAAGGGTTTTAAAGTCATTAAAGCTGGATTAGATATCTGAGTCCAACGTATTTCTGCATACTCCTACACTGCTACAATGGACTCAGAGCAGCCTCGCATCCAACGTCCAGTATCGCAAGATTGTCAGTTGCTAACAGTGTGTGTGAATGGGGTGCTGTTGGCTCTATGCTCCTCCAGCAGATTGTCAGTTGCTAACAGTGTGTGTGAATGGGGTGCTGTTGGCTCTATGCTCCTCCAGCAGCGGAAAGTGGAGGGGGGGGGCAATGCCGGCCGAAAAGATAAATATGAGTTTTTCTGTCGATACTTGGGCGATTTAGGTTACAGCCAATGAAACTCGAAAAGCGTGGCCCCGCATCGCCCGGTTTTCGTCTGACATTTCGGCTGGTTCGAGTAATATTTAGGCCGAGCCTTTGTGTATTCCTCTCCAGACCTTATTCTGCTTCTCGGTATACCTCCACTTACTCCTCCAAGGGTTAGGTAGAGAAGGAAAGACATCTAATAAATAGGGACTTTAAGCCTATAAGGCAGTGTCATCTCTACAACAGCAACAGGAACTCGTTTGCCGTAGCAGCCATTCACACTATGGCAGAACGTACACTTTTACGCTCCATAGACGTGTCACCATGGTAACCTGTCGCCGTTGCGGATGGCTGCTTAATGATTTTGACAGCTACGGCGATTGCATCATAGCAACCATACTTCTGGTAAGGGGAGCCGTTCTGAAAATGCGGCAGCTTAAGGAGCCTATTAAATCAAGGCTGCAACATCACACAAAAACATCAGTAGCAGATCTTCAACTGCCACGTTTGCTTCATGAAAACTACAACATTTGGACATGAATATGAGGCTTCCTCCCTCCTGACGACAAATGTGTGCGTCAAATTATAGTTTACAGGTTAAAACAAACAGTTTGGAGTGCTGAAATCAAATCCAGCAAAGCTGTCTGACTTCCCAAGAAAGAAAAGTATGGAAAAATTCATAGACTCAAACTGTATGTCATCAAGAAAACTCCTCATGTCCTGAGGTTTTTTACTTTAGCCCAAATTCAAGCTTGTAGATGGGCTACCTTTGATGCTTTTGTGTGAATGCACCAAACGTCAGCACATGGAGATAAGAGTATTCTTAGTTATTGTCTGCCACTGGGCTATAGCAGTCAGCCTTGTCCTCCCTGTGTGTGTTTGTCTTCTCTTTGAGGATCAACGTAACCTCTTATCTACATGTCTTATCTGACACAGACGCCTCCTGTCCATCTCCTGCCCAAACAGAGAGACATGTCTCTGTTTGTCTCAACCCTCAATGTCTCCTTCTTATCAGCACTCCTACTGTTATAAAGCACTGCTGAATGAAAAAAAAATATATATTTTTTCATTTGCTTATATATATATAGCATCCTTCATGCAGATCCCCTACAAGCTGGTAGATCTTTCGTTTTTATGTTCTCAGGAGTTACATCTGGTTAACCAGCTTAGCTGGGGACCACCTGGAACCAGGAACCCTCTCAGGGACCACTGGTAGTCCCCAGACCACCTGTTGAAAAACCCCTGATCTAGACGGCTCTGAGTGGATCTGCTGCCATCGTATAGCTGCTTCGTTTTGTGTGTAGTAGTAAAATAAGAACTAGGTGAAACTGTTGTAGATGATGACAGGTTTGTGGGGGGATGCAGGGTCGGATTGACCATTGGGCATACAGGGAGCTCTCGCGGTGGGCCACGACCTGTAGGGGGGGGCGGTGGTATCATGGTATGATTAAAAGCACTGGTTTTCAAACTTTTTGATCCCAGGGCCCACTATTCATTCAGAATTGGAGCCACGGACCACCATTTGATGACATTTTAGCCCCAAAAGACCCCAAAACTAAAGATTTATTTTGCTTGGTCCACAATTCCAGGCTGGATTTGAGAAAAAAAGAGCCAAACATACAGATCAAAATTGAGCATTAATCTTCTACATTTTCTAACTAGACTTGGGCAACGTTAGACGAATATTTAACTCTTGAGAGTGTTAACATGAAACCAAACGGACCCGCAAGGGTCCGTTTGGTTTCATGTTTACGCTCTCAAAGAGTTACATCTGGTTAACCAACTATACCATGTAGAATAGGTCCATCACGCGCTGGTTGTGGTTGGGCCGGTCTAGGCCAAATCACGCTAAAAAATGTCCGTTCCGATTTTTTCGCCCAGTCCAACACGGGGGGATGTGTGGGGAGGCTGGTACTGGTAGGTAAACTGTAGTGCAGTGTACCCTTGCAGGTCACAATGGGCTGCTCTCCCCCCACACAGCTCCATAGACGCCTGCAGTCCAGGGAGGATTACACACACGCCTACTGATAAGGAGACGATAAGGGCCTGAACAGCCCATCTATCACTCTTAGCACGGATTAGCAGCGTTAAGACGCCAGCCACAAGGCTCCTAGTTGGCTGCTGTCAGAGGTGGGGAAAGTATGACAACTGCATTTACCCCCTAAAGTACTGCTACTCTTTGATTAAACGTAATAGAGGCCTTTGGAAATATACAGTATATTCTTTCGGAGCTAACGTTTTTTAACCAGGGGCGGATCTAGGCATGGCCATGGGGGGGGGGGGGGGGGGGGGGGGGGCAGTGCCCCCCTAAATGCCCAGTCTGCCCCACCAAACATGATGGCATACAAAACAACCCAAGATATTTCAGATTAAAGTGCTTATATTTAAAATGATTTGAAACACTACTACTGCTACTAACTACTGTAACTACAGCTGTGTCACCACTAAACCAACAGCATTTCATCATTGAAAACTCTCTGAGTCAGACCTTTAGCTTTATGCATGCTGCGTGTCTGTTGCAACTTCAACAACAACTGATGTTATTATTGATGCTTAATTGCCTAACAGAAGTCCTGTAACCGAAAATGGTATGGGTGCGACTTCATCGCCCGCAGTGCGAAGCGACAGTAACAGTGCTATTTTACAGTTTAATAAAAAGCTGGAGATACATGGAGATTACTGTCACAAAACAAATACTGCATATCCATCAGATTACAGAACTATATTTAACACTTACACAACACATCTAACTCACTTGGCCATAGCTGTTAGAGGTTAAGTGCCTTGCTCAGAGACACTTCGACACACTGCAGTCACCATGAGCGGGCAGACCGGGAATTTAACAGATGACCTTTTGATTACCAGAGGACCTCTCTCTACCCATGCAGGCCAGCACTGTTACTGTATGTGTGATTGCAGTATCTGCTTGTGTGTGTGTGTGTGTGTGTGTGTGTGTGTGTGTGTGTGTGTGTGTGTGTGTGTGTGTGTGTGTGTGTGTGTGTGTGTGTGTGTGTGTGTGTGTGTGTGTGTGTGTGTGTGTGTCAGTGTCAGGGGCAGATGTAACATTTCCAATGGGGGGCAGGAGAAAATGGCATGGGGGCGACTTCATCGCCCGTGTCGCTTCGCGGCACAGGCGATGAAGCCGCACCCTTACTATTTTCTGTTACAGGACTTTTATTAGTCAAGTAGCAGCAATAATAACATCAATAATGATCATCAATAATAACATCAGTTGTTGTTGAAGTTGCAACAGACACGCAGCATGCATAAAGCTAAAGGTCTGAGCTGTAGTTAGTTAGTAGCAGTAGTAGTGTTTCACATCATTTTAAATATCATCACTTTAATTTGAAATATCTTGGGTTGTTTTGCATGCCATCATGTTTGGTGGGGCAGTCAGCACATTTAGGGCGGCACTGCCCCCCCAATGCCCATGCCTAGATCCGCCCCTGGGCAGCAACGATGTGGTATTCCATGCACCACTACTACTACTACTACTACAGAATTCCACCAAAGGAACATGCATTCCAGTGTGGATGGTGATGGGTTCAACTACATTTGGTATATTTCAAGTAGCTTCAAATCCCTGTCAAACATCTGATCAAGAACAAAGCAGCTACAAACCACATTACCCCCAAAACCCCATGCGATGCCAGATGGTGGTCTAGCCCAGTGGTTCCCAGACTTCCCAGGCTGCATGGGACCCCCCAAAAAGAATCAAGTTAGAGCCAGGGACCCCCCACCCTGACAAGCATTTGGAACTGTGGTAGTCGAGGTACATTTTGTTTTGACTCAGTTGAACAGATGAATATTATGGAAATATAGACAATCCTAGAGTCCTATAGCTTAGATTGGCTATTGTCAGAATTCCTGCCTCTTTATTAGGTAATATTTGGCCAATTTTGTTAATGTTGGTCATCATTTATAGTAGTTTGTTCAGGTCTTAAAAGTCCTTAAAGTGGAAATCCAAACCCATTTTCATTTTTTTTTCTTAGAGTGTATAACTGTGAACCAAATGGACCCTAGTGGGTCCATTTGGTTTCATTTGTTAAAACGTGCTAAAGAAAACATTATTATGTCATTATTATGAAGCATTATTGTTATATCATTATTATGGCAAAACTCAACTTGATGTCACAACTTCTGTTTCACTATACATGTTAAAGATGGAGAGCCATGATTTTTTTCTACCCTAAAACATGATCATCAGGTATTATGGACCCGCAAGGGTCCATTTGGTTTCATTTTTACGCTCTCAAATAGTTGCATCTGGTTAACCAACTTTCCATCATTTAGCCTTGGGACCACCTGGAACCCTCTCAAGGACCATTAGTGGACCCCAGACCACTGGTTGAAAACCACTGACCTATATGATACGGTTGTTGGTTTCGATGTCTAGGTTTGTTTACTGCTGATTGTCATTGTTTCCATTTTTTCCCATAGGGGTCCTATGGGAAAAAATGAAAACAATGATAGGATGATAGGACTTCTCCATTCATCTCGGCATCCTGCCATTTTGCTCTGAACTCTGTCAGGTCTGTTTCGGTGGGAATAATATGATCTCGCGCTAGACAAAATAAAAACACGTATTCCGTATATATATACAATGCACATACCCCGTCCTCTGTTGTTTGACCTCAGCGTCAAAAGATAGCCTTGTACATAAACTGAGAAGGTGGGTCACTTTAAAGGGGAATTCCATCCTTTTTCAACATTTTAATATGTCATTAATATACCTTAGAGATGTTGTGTATGTGGGAAACGAAACAGTGATACATGATACAAAAAGTTCCCACAATTCTGTATTTCCTAAAAATGGAGGTCTGAAAAAAGCATTAAAAGGATCCCTGTCTAATGAGGCAAATATGGATAAATACATTATACTTGCCCTCTATAACTAGAATTGAACTTTTAAAACACATTAAATAAGCTCTTTAGTTTAAAAATAGTTAATGTTTTTATCCCAAGGGGGCCGCCATTTTACTGTGTGGGTCGCCATTGTCATAACAAACAGAACAGTGTATTTACATCAATGTTTTCCGTTACATTACTGGGTAATCATGGAACTTTCCATTAGCTGCACTATACTACAACTCTTCTGTGACGTCATCACTGTGAGACCATGTGACAGGCAGGGATAAAAACATTAACTATTTTTAAACTAAAGAGCTTATTCAATGTGTTTTAAATGTTCATTTCTAGTTATAGAGGGCAAGTATAATGTATTTATCCATATTTGCCTCATTAGACAGGGATCCTTTTAACATGGTGAAATACATCTGATGACATCAAGATGTATTTCACCATGTTAATGACTTTTCTTTCAGACCCCTTTTTCCTGAGAGGGTACAAATGGAACCAAATGAACCCGTTAGGGTTCATTGGTTGCATTTGTACACTCTCAGGAAAAAGTCTCCCCCATCTCCCCGACTGCCATTACATCCCCATAAAATCATTAGTCATTTACCTGAAATACACGCTGGCATTAAAACGCTACATAAGCGCTCTGGGTTCAGCAAAAACCTGACACCATAAAAATACATGCCAGAAGACAGGAGCCCTGGGTACAGGCTGCATATAATTACACACACCCACACACATACACACACCAGGGGCGGATCTAGGCATGGGTATTGGGGGGGGGGGGGGGGGGGGCAATGCCCCCTAAATGCCCAGACTGCCCCAACCAAACATGACGGCATGCAAAACAACCCAAGATACTTCAAATGAAAGTGCTTCTATTTAAAATTATTTGAAACACTCCTACTGCTAATAACTAACTACAGCTGTGTCACCACTAAACCAACAGCATTTCATCATTGAAAACAGAAAACTCTCTGAGTCAGACCTTTAGCTTTATGCATGCTGCGTGTCTGTTGCAACTTCAACAACAACTGATGCTATTATTGATGCTTTACTTGACTAATAAAAGTCATTTAACCAAAAATGGTAGTTTTCTCTTGCCCTCCTAATTGGGAAATGTTACATCCGCCCCTGACACACACACACACACACACTCTTAGTGATTTAGTGTGGGCACAGAACACCCCCCCGCCCCCGCCCCAGGGGTGCGTCTGAGCAGTGAGTGGTACCAACGGGACCCGCTAGCTGCCGTCTGAACCACAAGTGGGCCATGCAGTCAGGCCTTTACACAGCCATAAACACCAGTGCATTAAGGAGGGGCACACGGTTCAAATCCTGCCCTAATGTGACTGCATGGCCGCGTCCTCCTGAATGTTATTATAACCCACTATTTAAACACGTACAAAAAAAAACTTGACCTGAGTTACGACCGTAGGCTATACCTGGACTACTTTTTTATTTTCCATCCACGTGCCGAATCAATTGGTGAAAACAATAAAAAAAAATCCCTCTCGATTCCAGAACAGAACAGGCAGACATGCTGGAGTGGTTCACTTTTCTACAAAGAGTCTAAAAGCAACTACTGAACAAAAGTGAGCAAAGGATGTGCTCAATAATGTGCTAAATAATACAAATGAAGTTGATTTTGTGGATTCCTTTGGATTTTCCTGCGTGGCACCAGTGACACTCACAAAAGAGATACGCGGCATATGTGGCAACGGGCGGCCAAATTTATAACAATCGCAGTTATAAATCAATTGCGATCGGTATAAATTTGTAGCGACCAGTGAAAAAGACTGACCACTTTACTGCCGGTCGCAACCGTTGGGCCAACTAGCCACGACCACGATCACTACTAAACATAACCTTAACCTCCGACAACCGTTGGAGCAACGGTCGTGGCGAATGCCACGGTTGCAAAAAACATTTTGAAAGTTGGAAAATAACAGAAATTATTCACGACTGTTTGGCCACCCGTTACGACCGTCGGGCCTGCGTTGCAGCGTATGCCACGGCCACACATTGATTTCACCCTTCCTGACCAGGAACTACTTCATATTACACCAGGGGTTTTCAACAGGTGGTCCGGGGACCACCAGTGGGTCCTTGAAAGGGTTCCAGGTGGTCCCCAGCTAAGTTGGTTAACCAGATGTAACTCGTAAAAATGAAACCAAATGGACCCGTGCGGGTCCATTTGGTTTCATTTTTACGCTCTCAAGAGTTAAAATATTCATCATCTGAATTAGCCATTTTGGAATGTATGTTTTGCTTGTTTTGTTTCCAAAATCCTACCTGGAATTGTGGACAAAAGCAAAACAAATCTTTAGTTATTGGGGTCTGTGGGGCTAAAATATCCTCAAATGGTGGTCCTCTGTGGCTCAAATCCTGAATAAATGGTGGTCCCTGGGATGAAAAAATACAGCAGCAGTCAACCACTGTATTAACAGTAAGTACGTATTTCATACATTTTAACTTATCTGAACTATCCCTTTAAGAGCCAATGTGGACATGGGGTGGTGCTGCTAGGGGCAGCTATGGGGCAGCTAGGGGCAGCACAAAATCCAGAACGAGAGCACATCGATACGATAAAGGCCCGTTGGTCAGTCTCAATCGGCCCGTTGCTAACCCTGTCCCCACCCACCCCAACCACTCATGCCACACGTCATGACCAAGACAACATCTAATTATCAAACACAAAAGCCACACACACACACACACACACACACACACACACGCACACGCGCACACGCACGCGCACACGCACACGCACCACACACACACACACACACACACACACACACTCTCTCTCTGTCTCTTGTCTCTCTACATTAAGTGGGCTTTCAGTTCAATCTAACAACAGTGACATTTAAACCGGCAGGCAGTGTGTGTGTGTGCGTGCGTGCGTGCGTGCATGCGTTTGTGTGTGTGTGCGTGCGTGCGTGCACATTATTGGCTGCAGGTTTACAGTTGTCCAGGATCAGGAGACTGATTTAATGAGGCCCAGAAGCAGGGTGGCACCAGGTCTACTTAGCACCAGGCATCAGCACCCGGACGGGGGACCATAAAACCTCCATACACACACACACACCTGACCCCACTACAACCTTCTTAAATATGCCCCCCCTCCCATTTGCCCTGGTAATGGACTGGGCCATGTAGGAGTACATTAGCGGGACATACAAGGCCCCTGCGGGAGGGGGGGGGGCTCCGGCCCTGGACAATAAAATATATGTGTAACAATATAAAGCAGGGGGCCGGGGGAGGCTGGCTGGGGGCAATTAAAAGGGAAATGTAGCGTATAGGGTACTTTACGGCCAACTATATTAGTACGACCACAGTGGGCAATACATAATGTAGATGGAGAGGGAGAGAGATACAGAGAGAGAGAGAGAGAGAGAGAGAGAGAGAGAGAGAGGAGAGAGAAGAGAGAAAGAGAGAGAGAGAGAGAGAGGTGTGTGTGTGTGGTGTGTGTGGGGGGGGGGGGGGGGGTATCTGAGCAGAGACAGTGTCTCTGGGTACAGATGATTTAGATGCTGTGAGTGAGATTGCAGACCTGTAATCCTTAAACCATACAGAGGAGAGGAGAGGAGAGCAGGCCCGGATGTAACATTTCCCAATGGGGGGGGTGCAGGTGAAAAAGGTATGAGGGCAGCATCATCGAAGTCTCGAAGTCGCACCATACAATTTTCAGTAAAATTATTTAATTCTGTAACCTTATATTAGGCAAGTAAAGCATCAATAATAAGATCAGTTGTTGTTGAAGTTGCTATAATGCGTATATAGCAAGATTTCAGCTTTGTCTCATTTATCTCTCAAATGGATCCTATAGTATTCATCTTAGGAGCCATAAAGAGGCATAGGTGATCGAGAGACGCTCTTGAGTTTAAACTGAGAAGCTTTTTTCCCCCTTTGGGACTGTCCCACGCAAAGAGGGACATCTTCTGGTCACCCTAAGAGGAGAGGAGAGACTCGGAGCTAGAGAGAGGTAGACAGAAATAAATAGAGAGAGAGATCAAGAGTGCAAAACGAAATGACACAGCAGCAGCAGCAGCAGCAGCAGCAGCAGCAGCAGCAGGGGCACATGAAACTGACTGAATGAAAGGTCATAATAAGAGAGTGAGCGAGCGAGCAGCAGACACACAGAGAGAGAGAGTGCTCCCCAGTGTTGCCAACTTGGCGCATTTGATGCTATACAGTATCTAGCTATTTTGAACTTTTTTTTTTTTTTTTTTTTTAATTTTGAAAGTA
>CM076969.1:50013135-50166033 GCA_039105355.1 Benthosema pterotum | reverse complement strand
CTTGTTTATTTGGATAAACTAGAGCTCTGGACGACGGCCCACATCATAACTTTCACCTTCAACAAGTGTCACGGCAACTTTAACCAAAGCAGATAGCAGATCAAAATAAGAGCACGTGTAATGATTATCCAGTTTCCTTTCTTAGTTTATGCTTATGCACTAAATGTTATTACTAACATCATTTTGTTTGCATTTAACGCATAACATTTGTAGCGACCGTATGCACACGTGTTAATCACACCAATGATCACATCTCACCGTCAGACACATGATAAATGAACATACCATATACACAAGTTACCGTAGGCTATATTGCCCATTATAGAGCAGCGATATCATCTTTTGCCCTGGATTTTTAAACATGGATTCCTGTGCCGACATTGCAAGGGCAATGTCTTGAGTGTTGTACAGTATTTGATGAGGTTAGAACAACATATAGAATGCCATTAAAGTTCCATGTACATGTACAGTATGGGGATCTAAGAATGGCAGTGTCTTTAGTGTGCAGGTGTAAAGTTCCTTCAAGCACAGGCAGACTCAAGTGGCTTAATTTCTCCGATTTATTTGAAGGTTTGCTCCAACAAATTCACCATGAAAATGAAACAATAACACAAAACAAGCATGTTGCAATTAACACAAAAACATGACATACACAGCATGTACAGTCGATGCAAACATTTCTCCAAAGTGAAATGCAGACATTAAACAAACAAAACAACCTTGTTGTCTGTGTGCTACACAAAGAGCGAATTAGTCTTTAGTCCCCGGATTAGTCTTCAGTCCCTTAAAACCTTTTTTTTTACTCATCAGGTCCTGCAGACAGGCTATTAATCAAAGTAAAGAGACTACCCTACCACCCAAAACAATTACAACATCTAGGCTCCCTGAATAACAGAAAACAAGGGTATAAAAAAAGGGCACAAAACAATTGGCAGCTCACCCCTATCAGTACAGCCTCCCTTCCAAAGGATAGTGTGAACTGTGAACACAGCAGCAATTATTTGTACTTGCTGCGGTATGCTACAGGTTAGGGTACTTATGCATGTCAGACTGGCAACCAATATTCTTTAACACAAGTCAGCAGCTTGTGGTGCTTGGACAATGGTAAAAGAAAGCATGCAAGCCATCCTCTCCCTCTTTATATACTGGCTGCTTGATGAGGCCCCAGGTGTGTGCCAATCTCCAGCCACCAGCACTGCAACCAGTGTTGCCAACTTGGCGGATTTGTTGCTATATTTAGCTCTTTTCCAGACTCCCTTAGCGCCAAAATTAGTGAAAAACTCCTGGCAGAAAATCTAGTGCTTTTTTGTTGGTGAGTTGGGGCAGAATTGGTTGACAGGCGCCGGAGATAAAACCCTCATTTTTCAGCATTTTTCCTCCTATGGTAGAGTCCTCCTTCCTTCCTAGAAAGGACCATTGGTAACCAAATGGACCCTCATAGAGCTGTAACTCTTGAGAGCGTAAAATGAAACCAAATGGGCCCGTAAGGGTCGATTTGGTTTCATTTTACGCTCTCAAGAGTTAAATTATATTTTTAAACATCTGAATTACCTATTTTTCAAAAAAATCTACATATTTAGAAAATGCAGAAGAATTGCCATTTTGAGTTATTTCTTCTAAATTAGTCTGAGAGACTAAACTCAACATCAAACAGTTGTCCTGCGTGGCTAAAATGCAGAATAAATAGTGGGTCCTGGTATGAATAGTGCATTTTGGATTTTGGCAGTTGGCAACACTGACTGCAACACACTGGCAGTGAATTAGACACACTCCATCTTATGGCCGTATAGGGCCGTGACATTTGCACTTGCACTTTATAGGTCCAGAGTGCCATATATTGCCATTAAGTAATTGATTATCTCCAAACAAAAAATCCCAAACAGCAGTTGTATACTTTTTTTTAAACATATTTCAGAGATGTGTAACTAAAGGGTTAGGAAGTGTCACGTTCCTGGACCAGAAAAAAATAAATTAAAATAAAACTCTTCCACCATTACACACCCACAGGAGAGATGCTAGGATGTTATTATGCCAAAATTAATCATATTGAAGTGAAAGTGAAAGTTAAGTGGCCATTGATTGCCACAATAGGCTCAGATACGGACCTAAATACACCCCCTGTCACCTGATTTAACTTTAAATCTCGCGGGACTTTAAATCCCGCACGATTTCAAATCCTTCGATTCATGAGGAGTCTATCTACTGCCAGCCCCTTTTTAACTCGTAGAAATATTGGAAAGAATATGTCTCATTGTGGGTTTGATTGAGGGCCCAGGTAGGGCCAGTTGAGACCTCCAGTTTATCGCCAGGCCAGTGTGTTTGTATTATTTTCAAACGGACTGTGCCTTACCTTGTTCGTCACTAAATGGCGATTCTCGATAAATATTACCTTATTCCTTTATAAGATGCACAAAATAAGCTTCTACATTTGGACAACATTAGACCAAAGAAGCCCTGGACACCTGCCTAAAGGCATGGATATCTAAAAAAAGGTACTGCATATCAGAGTCATGCAGAGTCAAGCAAAAAAAAAAAAAAAAAAACAAGTGGTACTTTGGTTAAATTGGACCTCCTTGTCTGGGTGCACACCACCAAAAATACACAAGCAGATGGTGTGCAACAATAACAGTAATAGTAATAATATAATAACAAGAAAATAGCAATAGTGATGATAATAATAAAAATAACAGACTGATCAGTTGCTCACAGTGGCATCTGACTACAACATATATATACCTGCCTCTTGCCTGGGTGCACACCGCCAAAAGCATACAAAATGAAACCAAATGGACCCTTGCGGGTCCATTTGGTTTCATTTTTACACTCTCAAGAATTAAAAATATTCCTCATGTGAATTATCCCAAGTCTACACACCTTCCAGGCAAGCATCTAGCGCATTCTAATACATTCTGAACTGCCACTAGTGCATTTTGGATTTTGGCAGTTTGCAGCACTGGCCACCACACACACAAGAACATACAAAACATGCATTAAGATGCAATACATTTTCGTAGGCCTACTATAGGCAGCCCATTTATCAAATCTGAAATGAGCACATATGTCCCCCTTCGCAGCAGTGTGTTGTGATTACTACTAGCCTACTAGCCTACTTACTTGTTGATGGGGGTTGCACGTCTTTGTCAGACGACGGCTGGCTTTGGGGGAGAGGAGGGGGGCTTATCCATTATCCGTTGTTTACTTTTTTGATAACTTTCTAGTCGTCAATCTGATCAATTGCCTCTCGCTCTCCTCCTCCTCCTTCTCACTCGACACGCGACAGTCATGCTTCTGCAGCAGAGGCAGAGCCATCTAATAGAACTGACATTGAAGGGTCAGAAACTGAGCACTCGAGCGCTGATCATGCAGCCTGAATGACGACCTTGTCCCCTTTTTCAATAGAAGTCTATATAGAACAGCCTCCATTGGACTGGCCCCATGAAGTGAACCGAGTTTGCGTAACTATCTCTGTCTATGCTCTAAGCGACAGGCAGGGGTGTGTCCCCCACTGATCCCAGGCCAGCTGGGAGCTGCGTAGCGCTGCCTCTCACTGTCCTCGCTCTCTCCCGGTCCGACGCATCATGCAGGTGCAAGATATCAGGTTACAGTCAGTCACTCACACTGCTCAACTAAACTCTGTAGTACTAGGGACACCTTTTATTTTTGGAAGGAGAAAGAAACACTAGTTTGCCTGGCCTGGGCTGGCCTGGGCCTGCCGCTCTGGCCTGCCCTGGACGTTTCAAAGAAAAACATTTTTTTTTTTGTATACCCGTCCAGGCCACTAAGTGGCGCAGGCCACCGGGAAAAGTCCCGGTGCTTCCCGATGGCCACGCCGCCGGTGGCTGCAGCTATAATCTGGTGTCAGGAACTACTGTATAATCTGGTGTCAGAAACTTCGAATCGAGGGTCAGGACAAAATAACTTCCAGTCCTAGAGCTTGGCCACCTTCACCTCAGGAAGCACAGTAGCAGCACATGTTAAATCACAGATAAGCCCTACTATATATACATTGCAAATGGTGTGTTTGTAACACCTCTACCCAAAGCTCTTCACAACGTACATTACATTTCATCCATTCACTCAGCCATTCACTGAATGACGGGGGTGTCGGAGTGCTCAGTGTCCTGCATGAGGACACTACTTGGACGTTAACACTTTAAAGGGGAACTCCACAGATTTTCAACATTTAAATATGTCATTAATATACCTTAGAGATGTTGTGTATGTGGACATGATTAAAAAAAAAAAAAAGTTCCCCCAATTCTGTATTTCCTTAAAATGGAGGTCTGGTAAAAATCATCACCAAAAAATCATCAACATGGTGAAATACATCTGATGACATCATCAAGATGTATTTCACCATGTTCATGATTTTTCTTTCAGACCCCTTTTTCCTGAGAGGGTACAAATGGAACCAAATGGGCCCGCTAGGGTCCATTTAGTTCACATTTGTATCCTCTCAGGAAAATTTTGACCATGATATTTAAGTGAAAAAATAACAAAAAAATAATGAAAACATTTTTTTTAAATAATTAAAGGGTTAATGTTGCTAAAAAGCAACTAGGGTTCTAGGGTTAGACTTGATTAGACTTGAATGAAAGCCAAACCTTGAGAAGTTTCCTCTCACATTAGTGTGTGTAAATGTGTGTGTGTTTTGCAGGTGTCTAGCCACATCCAGGTGCTAGCACGAAGGAAGGCCCGGGAGATTCAGGTCAAGCTGAAGGTACGATACGTGAGTCACCTTCATCATTTTATTCCTCTTACTTTTACTGAATGAAAACAATGTGGCGTTTAAACATTAAATAGTAGTGATAGTAGAGAGCTAGGGTAAGGGATTTTTATAGTATTTTATAGTATACTGTAAAATGCATTATAGTTGCATGCTACAAATTAAATGCACAAATATTTACTTATGCCTAGGACAGGGAATGCTAATGGGATCTAAACTGTCTGACTTGGGGGGGCAGGAGAAAATGTTCTGGGGGGGGCAGCTTTATCGCCTATGTAGGACGAAGACAGATTTTTGAACTATATATTTTTGGAAACCTCATAGCCGAAAGAATCAGAGAATGCCATAGGTTGTTTAAAAATGGCTACTGCCAAAATGTCTCAAATTTACTTGGCTTCCTAAATGACCTAAAATCCAGATTGCAGTGGTTAAATTTACATTTTTTGGTGTCAAGGAATGCAATGGAGCTGATTACATTCTAACTGAGGCATGGATGGGTCACTATTTTGAAGTTTTATGTGCTATATCATGTAAAAAAAAACAAAAACAAAAAAAAAAAACACCTGGAGTATAAGCCACTTTTAGATTTCTGTATTTGCACAGCTATAAAAGGTTGGCCACCAGAAATAATATAGTATGATGTATACAACCATTTGTGCATACCATCAATGTTATGGTATGCACAAAGCCTATGCCTAGATCCCTGTGCCAGAAGCGAGATGCCTGGAGAGCTCTAGACCGAGGCATAGAGCTCTCCAGGCATCCTGACCCCGGCCATCTTTCTCCAGCTGACCCCATGTATGGCCAGATCTCTTCACATCTGCCTCCAGGCCACACCGTCACGTGTTCCTTAAGTCTTCCCATCTTCCTTCCCCTGTGTGGCTTCCAGAACAGGGCGTATTTTTGTGATACTATAGATGCAGGCTTGCAGAGAATTTCTTCTTCAAAATGACGGCTCAACAACATCTACACATCAAAAGGCCCCCAAATAAGTTTTACTTTGAAATAGTGGTGATGGTTCTACTTAGTGTCATAGTGTTTAAGAATAACGCACTTATAATGAAAAATCGAGGGGTAGAATTTGAAGGTTTTATTGTATATACTACTACTGATGTTTGAAAACAGTATTTGAGGTTTGAGATGACAGTTTGTGATGGGTTTAGTCTCTTGCACCCAAAGCTAATAAGGTTCACGCTTTTGTCCACAATTGGGAAAGAGAACTGGCAAAAAGGTCAAAATAACAATTACTCTCCATTTTCTCATTGTTTGGACGCTTGAAATCACGTAATTCAGATCTTTACATATAATTTAACTCTTGAGAGCTGTAAAATGAAACCAAATGGACCCGTAAGGGTCCATTTGGTTTCATTTTAACGCTCTCAAGAGTTACAGATCTACAGTATACATTTTAGGGGACTGTCATGTGATCTCCCTGCATGGTCTGTGTGATCTACTGGTAGATCACCATCTACCTTTTGGGCACTCCTGTTGTAGACTGTACGCCACAGGTTACTGAAGGTGTTAGGCCAGCGGCCATCACTAACATGGTGCATTAATAAAACACTTGTTTACCTTGTGTGTGATGTGCAGAATAGCATATCGTCCATGCAAACTTAGAGGCACCGTAGATGCACTGTTTATTATTTATTGTTGACTGTAAATGTGTATGTGCTCGAATTGTTTGAAAAGTTCAGAGAATTTCGGAGAAGTATAAAACATACAATTTTGTAAACAGATATAAGATCAAAAGTATTTGTTTGTAAAGTTAAAGATACAAGATCTTGTAATTTATGGGAATTATATATCACGTACAAAACAGATTTAAGACCCATAGTATTGTTTTGTATGAAATGTGCCACTTTCATGAGTTTCCATATTTGGCATTTATATAAGATTGACCTCAATCCAATTGAGTTTGAATTGGGTGTTGTGTTTATCACTCAACATATTGTAAATCCTCTCTTCACTATGTAAATAGTATCCCAAGCGGCACACTTTACTACTTATTTTGATGGAAATAAGCAAATTAGCACTAAAAGTCCCAAAGAGGGCTTATGGTAGGGGAGATACCCTTACCTCTTTGGTGGAGTACTATCAACTGCAAATAAACGTAAGAAAGACTTTCTCCTTTAAGAACAGCAGGGTGAACAAGGTTAAAATCCAAGGTTGAAGTGAGGCTATCAGGAGAAAGAAATAACATTCTATCATCTCTCTGCATAGTGTTGTTTCATCATTGCTGTTGAAGGTGATTCAGTGTGTGCGTGCGTGCGTGCGTGCGTTGCGTTGTGTGTGTGTGTGTGAGGTGTGTGTGTGTGTGTTGTGTGTGTGTGTGTGTGTGTGTGTGCCACGTGCGTACCAAAGCATTCAACTTCCATCACCACCAAGCGCTCATCGTCGGCTTTTTAATTGCAGTCCCTTACTGGACGCTAGGGTTTTGAATAGAAGGATCATTGCTCGTGACACTTTTCAATGAAACCTTATATAGCTCATACAATGCCGCGCTGCCGCGCTCATCCCCCAGGCCACTCGCTGTGGCACGGTTACACACAATATGAACCAGCAGCGCAATTTGTCCCTGAAACAAATTACTAATCTGTGGATTGTTCCTTCTGGGCGTTTCATTTGGTAATATCTCAATGACAAAAGTTTGCCTACACAGGTACAGTTAAAGGAGCATTCCACACCAAAACACTTTGGGCCTCAATCTACCTTGATTCCTGTGACATGATCCATACAGTAATGTCCTTGATTTTTGTCACAGATGTCCTCTTTTGTATTTCACTTTTTGTATTTCACTTTGTATGTCCCTACAACGACGTTGGGAACAGTTAACATGGCCACAGGTTGTCTTTATTCTACTGCGGGGATTTCTGTACCTCCAAACCTATTTTTTCACAAATCATATCAAACCACACATTACAAGATAATTGGACCACTATATGACTTTTAAAAAAACTCAGGTGACACCCGTTTCCCAACGTCGTCGTGGGGACGGGGACCTCAAGGGTGAAATGTAGAAAATGGGGCATCTGTGACAAAAATCAAGGACATTATGTATCATGCCACAGGAATCATGGTAGATTGAGGCCCAATGTGTTTTTGGTGTGGAATTCTCCTTTAAGCTTAACCATCACTGACGCCACAGCACATACATTCTTAGTATTTCTCATCCTCACACAACGCCATGCAGCACACACACACACACCACACACACCACACACACACCCACAACACACACACCCACACACACACACACACACACACACACACACACACACACACACACACACACACACGCACACACATGCACACACACACACACACACACACACTTGCTGTCACCTTGGATGTTGGCCCACATGGGCTCAGCTGGCAGGGCCGCGCGCCGCGGCCTCGGTCACAGGGTTTGGTCTCTCTGACAGGCCCTTTTAAAAATGTCTTTGGTGTAACTGAAGCTCCGTAGCACATGTACAGGCCCCATATTTCAGCTATGCCCTTGTGTTGGCCACAGTTCTGGGGACAAGAATGCACTGTGTGGCCTTGCCCAACGTTAGGGCTGGGCCCTGCCCTGCCTGGAGCGGGCAGCAAGTGCTTCTATAGCCCCCCACCCTCAGCCCTCAGCCCTCAGCCCTGGGGAGGAGGGTAACGGTATTTGCAAAGTGCTGAAGTGGTGCATTTCAAAAAGACAACGGAGAGAACATGAGAGGAGGTGCATGATCCCTCTGCATGCACTGGGAAGGGCATTGTTGTTTAAAGCTGTCTTCCATGATAACGTGCAAAGTTTGGTATTAGTATTATTATTTTTTTTTTTCATATTAGTGTTTCTCTTCCATTTTAGTGTGGGAGGCAATAAAATGAGGCATCATCAACCCCATGAGAGGTTATAAGTTCTGTTTACATTTGCCATCTTTGTTGAAGAAGAGTCTCAATAATTCTGTTGTGATCCAATTCTGAAAGTGTTTTAAAAGTAATATTTAGATTTTTGCCTAATTTGGTTGTCCATGTGGTGAAATATTCATATATGGCTAGGTTTAGGGAAAACCACGAGTGATTCTTGAGAGAGTTCCAGTTAAATATGGAAAGATGGTTAACCAGATGTAACTCTTTGAGAGCGTAAAAATGAAACCAAATGGACCCTTGCGGGACCATTTGGTTTCATGTTTACACTCTCAAGAGTTAAAATATTCATCTGAATTAGCCATAGAATGTGAAAGAATGGTCATTTTTTAATCTATGTTTGCCTGTTTTGTTTGTGAAATCCAGCCTGGAATTGTGGACAAAGGCAAAATAAATCTTTAGTTTGGGTGTCTGTGGGGCTAAAATTATGTCATCAAATGGTTGGTCTTACTCTTACTTTTATCTTGAAATTAAATTAATAATACACAGACTTTAGTTCAGCCTTTAGTCTTGGCCCTCCACAATATTTTATGTATCTCATGTGGCCCCTAATTTAGGAGTGTACTTTAGAATTTCTTTTACATTAAAAACGTAATAATAATGCTGCCTGGAAGAGCAGGGTTAGCTAACATATAGCATGTGGGGCCTGCGTGCGTTGCGTTGCGTTTCGTGCCCTGTCTTCCACTATGACCTCTAACAGAAGCTGCTTGTCAACACGGTCACCCGGGACTCTGCCAAGGCAATAAACTTAACTCCTGTCCCGACCCAAAGGCCGTTGACGCTAGTATCACCCTCCTGCCCTGGCTGGCACTACTCTTTACCAGGCAGGCTCCCACAAACAGACAAATAAACAGACATACATACCATGATGCAAACTCTATCACTGCACAAAAAAATAAAAAAAAAAAAAAAAAAAAAAAAAAAAAAAAAAACAACAACAACAACTCTGAACTAAGCAAGTCTTGTAATCTTAAATCTAGTAAGAGTAATCAAGTATGATTGCTCTTGTTTTAAGAAGGATATTACAAGACTTGCTTAGTTCAGAGTTTTTTGCGGTGATATATTTTGGTCTTTTTTGCCATTTTAGGATACTGCTTGTGTTGTTTGTATAGGACTGGGGCGATACGGCTACCTCACGATACAATATAGATGGCCATATTAGGCCTTTGATAATGAATATCATAATATTTGATAATGTTTTGATAAATTGCCATATTTGCAATATAGAGCTGAGCAGTTCCGCCCCTCTTGTGATGCCACCCATATTCCAGAAAAGGATTCCCCATTCATTTTCCTCATAGACTTTTCAAAAATTATCGACGATTATGCCATGGACAAATGGCATGGATGCTCACAATACTATACGTTATTATACATATACAGTATATGATGTACACATCATTGATGTGTGACTGTGTTTTAGTACTGTATGTTGTTATTTGTTTAACCCTAACCCTGTCTAACATCTTTCCAGACATATAGTTATACAAAGTACAATGTACTACTAACTACCAATGTTTAGTAAAAGGGAATTTCATCCATTTTCAACATTTTTTCTGAGAGCGTATGCAACCAAATGAACCCTACAGGTTCATTTGGTTCCATTTGTACGCTCTCAGAAAAAAAGAAGAGTCTAAAGAAATCCATTACATGGTGACCATGTAACCATGTTAGTAGTTTTCTTCAGACTTCCATTTCTTGGGAACACAGAATGGGGGAACTTTTTTTTTTTTCATGCCCAGTTTGCCCACCCAGCACCTCAAGGGTATACTAATGACATATTAAAATGTTGAAAATGGGTGGAGTTCCTCTTAAGTGATTATGGAGTCCAAAGTTGCTTATAACAAGCAGACCTGGTGATAACAGTCAACAGCGGTGAGAGCGAGGAGAGTGCACACTTCTGCCTTATTCTCTCTCTCTCTCTCTCTCTCTCTCTCTCTCTCTCTCTCTCTCTCTCTCTCCTCTCTCTCTCTCCTCTCTTATCTCTATCTCTATCTCTATCTCTCTCTCTATCTCTCTCCTCCCTCTCTCTCTCTCTCCCCCCTCTCTCTTTCTCTCTCTCCCTCTCACCCTCTCTCTCTCTCCCCTCCTCTCTCTCCTCTCCCTCCCTCTCTCCCTCCCTCTCTCCCTCTCTCTGTCTCGTATAGGACCAGGCTGCCAAGGACAAGGCCCTACAGAGTATGGCCAGCATGTCATCAGCCCAGATCATCTCAGCCACGGCTTTCCAGAACAAAATGGCTCTCCAGGGCCTGTCGAGACAGCCGTACCCCGCTGCTGGTGGAGTGAGTCTGCATCTGCACAGTCACTGCATGCTTCTACTCCAGGGGTTTTCAAACTTTTTGACACCAGGCACCACCAATTTTTCGAGAGACATCATTTTGTGCCCGCGACCACGAGAGAGAAATCATTTTGCGTTGCCCGTTGGGAATCCGTTGGGAAACGGGCATCCATTTTCGAAAACGGTCGCCGTTTTCTTTTTTTTTTTTTATGATTTGTACTTTATTATTTTAATAATAGGACAAAGACAACACAAAACACCGAACACATACATCGGTCGCCCGTTTTCGAAAACCCTATTATCTTGACAACTGCAGAAGTTAAATAATTACTTATTTTCTATAATTTGTCATCAAATTATTTATTCAGGAGTGATTTTTTTTCCAGGTTGATTTCATATGGATTTGGCCAGAAAGCCAAGTGTGCTTGCTTTATTGTTGGTATGCCACTGGCCTATGTAATATTTGATTAATAGTGACACTAAATATTTAATTATATATTTTGTAAAAAAAAAAAAAAAAGTAATATGTGATAGTAATATTAATATATTACACTTGCTCAGACAGTAATATTGTAATATAATATATTGCTTTGAAATGAAGGTAATAATTAATAAGTAATATATTAACAAGGTAAAGTAATATTCCCAACACTGCCCAAACGGTCGCCCGTTTTCAAAAACGGGCGCCCGTTTTGCCGCGGTCGCGGGCGCAAAATTATTTCGCCCCTGCTGATTTTTTCAGCATTTGAGCCACGGACCACCATTTGATTACATTTTCACCCCAAGACCAAAAACTAAAGAAATATTTCGATTTTGTCCAAAATTCAGTGCTAATTCAGATGATTAGTAATTATATTAACTCTTGAGAGTGTAAAATGAAACCAAATGGACCCGCAAGGGTCCATTTGGTTTCATTTTTACACTCTCAAGAGTTACATCTGGTTAACCAACTTTCCATCATTTAGCCTGGGGACCACCTGGAACCCTCTCAAGGACCACTGGTGGTCCCTGGAACACCTGTTGAAAACCCCTGTTCTACTCTGTCTCCCATACTCACATACTGATGCTATCTGAAGTCACCCTGCAGGCTCTACCACCATGTTTGATTGAATGCAGTTTTTGTGATTTCTTTCTCACAGTTCTGGCATGGGGGTCTTCCAGGACAGCCCAATGGTCCGGAAGAGTAAGTATCCGTTTGATCAAGAAGACATATAGTCCATATTTCATCTCTATACCCTCAAAATGATCATTTTTATAATTCAAATCAGATCAGTATCTCTTACTATAGATGATAGGACACGATTTGCAGTTGCACATCTGCTACTCTCGAGACTTTTGTGTCACTAAAAAAAAAACACAAATCGAGCTTTATAGTGGTAATGACACAGATATACAATCGGACAAAAAGTCCTAAGCACGTAGCTGCAAGGTTGTATACTGTATCTGTAATGTTTGAATATTCCCTTAGTTTCTAACACTGAACATGGGTGATTTTCACCCGGACGATTATACATTTTTCATAATGTTGCTGATGTCTGAGGTGGATGTGGGACTTTCAGTAAATTGTAAATGGTGCATTTATACTGTATATAGCGCCTTTATCCAAGGCGCTTTACATAGATTGTACAGTAGTTTCACACACCAATGGCGTCAGAAACCTTGGAAGGTACTGACTGGCACATCGGGAGCAATTAGGGGTTCAGTGTCTTGCTCAGGGACACATCGACACTGACTCTAGGGGAAACCGGGTTCGAACCGGCAACCTGACTATTTTTTGATGAAAAGTCATGATAAAATATTAAAGAAGAGTACCCCAAGTTGCCATGTATCGCTGTATTTCGATATACTGTGAATTATGATGAGAAATTTTGTGGTATATTTTTTTACTCACTAAACCTGGGTAAAAGATACCATTTTACGCACTAAATATTTTACCCACGTTTAGTGATGGTGTAACTAAAAATAAGTTAATAGTTCTAGGCTTAAATCAAATTAAGTTAAAAGTTCTAGGCGTTAAGTTGACATTTTAACACAAATCCTCTCTTCCGGGGGTTCCTGGCACAAATACACATCACCGCGGGGGTCCCGGAACATACAAAGTATAAAGATCTGAGAGAGCCTTTGCGGCACTACTGCCGCACCCATCCTATAATCGCAGAAGATTTCCCCAAGAACCGAATAAATATGAACCGAAAATAAATTCCCTCAGCTGTCTGCCATTCTGGCGAGGGTCACAGATGCCACCCTGCCATGCAACACCCCCCACCATGGTCTTTAGAGGTCAGGTGGCCCAATTAGTGTGATCTGGAGGCGGGTCACGGGGGTGAGAGGGGGTCTAATGTGTCTCTTCTCCTCTCCCCAGCATTAAGCCCTTCTCCCAGCAGAGTTACGCCATGCAGGCCACCGGCCCACCCCCCATAACAGGTGGGTTCTCCTCATTTCTTAGCCGCCTGCCGTGTTGACAGACCTGCATTAACCACTTGAACCCTAGCATCCCTATTCTGGGGGAGGAGGGGGAAGAGTGGGGGCGTATTTGACTGATCTACATGCGTTGTGATGCATCATGATGCTACGCATTGCCGTCTTGTAGATCCCTTTTTCCTCCTCTCTCTGCGATGGTATTTGATGTCGTAGGAAATACTTGCGGACCTAGTACAGCGCCATGGGGGACCCCAGTCGACTAAGTATATTATATGCAGTCGTATATAAGTGTTGAGTGATGAGATGTTGGCAATGACACAAGGCGTCACTGGGATTGAGACGCAGACTGAGTGATTGACCAGTGATATCACACGTTACAAAACCCTTTTGAGGTCAATAGGGATGAGATGAGATCGTAACATGAAAGGTCTAAAAACCAGGCTGTTGAGCGTAAAGGTGCAAATATGGACGACACAGTTTTAGAGTAAAAAGTGCTCAGTGTTTTTACTCTTTAAATTCAAGTAGGTATTGCAATATTGACAAGTAAGTGCGCGCAGGCACACATAAAACAGTTAAGCCACCAACAGGGGACATGGCTGGGTGTTGTGAAAATAACAAACGAAGCAGCTTGGTGAAACAAAAGACTAACTACTTAATCACATGTGGTGGAAACCAGCCCTTACCTAGTGTGCTTAATGGCCCCCATGTATAGAGGCCCCTTACCTGTCCCAAGGCAGGGCATAATATACTACAGAATTTAATAGAACATATACATAACGCAAATGAAGTGCTTGAGAGAATGAGCTAAGGTGGAGTGGAGTGCTTTTACAAGCAGCAGGTGATTGTGATTGGATGAGGAGAGGAGTCAAGGTAACAGGCTGATGATTGGCATGAGGTGTCAGTTGGATGATAAAATGGAGGGAAGGAGAGACAAAGGAAGAATAAAGCAACCCTACGCTATATTTGGCACGTACTGCTCATCATTTTGGCAAATTATCTTGCAACCGCAGGTTACGAAAGCACGGCAGGGCTGTCCATGTCCCCCGGCGCCCCTCCATGGCAGGGTAGAAGTATTGCCAGTTCCAAGCTCCGTATGCTGGAGTTCTCTGCCTTCCTGGAGCAGCCTCAGGATCCAGAGACTGTGAGTATACCTGGACCCTGAGACAAACTGCATGGTGAAAATATAGTAGGTCCTATACCTGGACCCTGAGACAAACTGCATGGTGAAAATATAGTAGGTCCTATACCTGGACCCTGAGACAAAATGCATGGTGAAAATATAGTATACCTGGGCCCTGCACAAAATGCATGGTGAAAATATAGTATACCTGGGCCCTGAGACAAAATGCATGGTGAAAATATAGTATACCTGGACCCTGAGACAAAATGCATGGTGAAAATATAGTATACCTACACCCTGAGACAAACTGCAAGATGGAAACAGCACATTAATTACGAAAGAACGATCCCGACGTTAGCCGTGATTAAAGTGGATTGATCAATGGATTAAACAAAACCCCTCTATACGTCTCTGGGTACTTTTACCTACAGGCAAATGCTTGTGTGCATCTCGTCTTAACGCCTTTGACATATAAACAGTTAACTAGGTGGATACAATGAAGACCATTTGGATAGAACCATGCTCAGCAGATCTGCAGTCAGATCTAATACAGACTAGGACAGTGTCTAATAATAATCACTATCCTAATGTGTTTTTCACCCTGCAGTTCAATAAGCACCTCTTCGTGCACATCGGTCAGTCCAACCCCAGCTACAGTGACCCCTACCTGGAGGCTGTGGACATCCGGCAGATCTACGACAAGTTCCCCGAGAAGAAGGGAGGCCTGAAGGAGCTGTTTGACAAAGGACCGCACAACGCCTTCTTCCTGGTCAAGTTCTGGGTGAGCAGGAGGACCCTCCTCCGTCTAGTTCATTGGAATTGTTTAGTTTGAGTCAGTTAAACCAGGGGTTTTCAACCCGGTGGTCCGGGAAACCACCAGTCGTCCTTGAGAAGGTTCCAGGTGGTCCCCAGGCTAAATGATGAAAAGTTGGTTAACCCAGATGTAACTCTTGAGAATGTAAAAATGAAACCAAATGGACCCTTGCGGGTCCATTTGGTTTCATTTTTACACTCTCAAGAGTTAAAATTTATTCATCATCTGAATTAGCACCACTTAATTAAGAAGTTTACACTGTTTCGTTGGAATTGTGCCTGGAATTGTGGACAAAACCAAAAGATTTTTTTAATTTTAGGTCTTTGGGGTGAAAATGTAATCAAATGCTGGTGGTTCCTGGAAATAAAAAGGTTGAAAACCACTGAGTTAAACAGATAAATGGAGAGACAGCAAAATCAATTTGCAACCACGAGTGGTGGTTGTGACCGCTAGTAAACCGGTCACGACCAGTGGCCAACGGTCACAGCCGTTGGTGCGACCGTAAAATTCGCGTAAATTAGTCACTGTTTTACTATACCGGTCGCAACCACTATGGCCCGATGGTCGACCAAAGGTCACTACTAACAGTCACGTACAGTATCTTGACATAGCGGTCGAGACCCGTGGTCACAGTCGCAAAATGATTTGGTTGCAGTTGGAAAATAACAAATTAGTTGCGACCGGTGGGCGGCTGGTAGTGACCGTTGGGCCATCGGTTCGGTTGCGACCGTTTGGCCACCAGACGCAACATTTTTTTACTACAAGCTCCTGCAACACCTGCCAGTGCAAGGTGTTTTTTTTTTAACTTTGAAAAATACTAAAAAAAATATATATATATATAAACCCTCTCCACAGGGTCAAGTCCATATTCAGTCTGGCCGTCCTTGACATTGAAAGCATGTGAGAAGCAGTGCATTAAACGTAGTTCAGCTGAGGTTCACACATGCACCCTGACCGACCGTCTCCAAGTCATGAAGGGCCGGGGCGAGTGGAGACCACAGTTTATGTTGTCGTTAATGTTTTTTGGCACCTGTCGCCCGTTAATGGCCTGGCGGTGTTATCTCACTGGTGGCAGCTAAGCGGCGGGAGTTAAAGGAACTTACAGGTGATTTAGTGATAAAATGAATGG
Source organism: Benthosema pterotum (assembly GCA_039105355.1). Taxonomy (NCBI): domain Eukaryota; kingdom Metazoa; phylum Chordata; class Actinopteri; order Myctophiformes; family Myctophidae; genus Benthosema; species Benthosema pterotum. Next base: position 50,149,648 of record CM076969.1, on the reverse strand, counting down.
AAAGTCACTGATCCACAGACGAGAATGCGCTGGTATTCACTGGCACAGAGGGCATCGCAGTGCACGTGTGTGTGCGTGTGTGTGTGTGTGTGTTGTGTGTGTGTGTGTGTGTGTTGTGTGTGTGTTGTGTGTGTGGTGTGTGTGTGTGTGTGTGCGTGTGCGTGTGTGTGTGTGTGTGACGTGCAGCCTTGGGGAGAGTGGCAGGTCTGATCTTTCACTTGGGAAATGTGAGACAGGGCACCTGTCCCCTCGCTGTTAGGCTGAACCCAGCCCACACGCACTATGCTTATTTATAGACCACGCATACACCCACACACATGCACGCACGCGCGCACACGCACACACACACACACACACACACACCAGGGGTTGACACTGAGGTCTCCAAGGCACTTGCCCCCCAGGCAAGTGCAAGTCAGGTTCTACAGTACTTGCCGTCAGGTTCATTGTCACTTGCCCCCCTAAAAATATATTGTAAATTTTGCATTTAAGTTTACTTCCTACTTGGGTGCTTTAAACCAGGGGTTTTCAACAGGTGGTCCGGGGACCAGCAGTGGTCCCTGAGAGGGTTCCAGGTAGGGATCCCCAGTTAAGTTGGTTAACCAGATGTAACTCTTGAGAATGTAAAAATGAAACCAAATGGACCCTTGCGGGTCCATTTGGTTTCATTTTTACACTCTCAAGAGTTAAAATTCATCATCTTAATTAGCCCAGGTCTACACAACTAGAGAATGTAGAAGATTAGGTTTTTTGATGTGGATGTTAATTTGCCTGTTTTGTTTCCCAAATCCACCCTGGAATTGTGGATAGCTAGAAAGCAGGGAAAGACACAGAGGCAGAGTGCAATGACTGCCTTCAAGACAAATGAATCTTGTGTTGTGCACTAAGTTGCCCAATCGGGCAATTGCCCCGGCAAGCGGGCAAGTGTTGGTGTCAAGCCCTGCACACACACACACGCACACGCACACGCACACGCACACCACACACACACACACACACACACACACACACACACACACACCACACACACACAACACACACACACACACACACACACACGCGTGCAAAGATGATGTTTTCCATGTGATGAGAAAATCTGTGAAATAGTGTAATTTCACTTTTGATGGCTATGTTGCATTTATTTAAAAAAAAATGGTGCATTTCTATAGCGCCTTTGTCCAAGGCGCTTTACATATGTTGTAGATTGTGCATCACATTCCCCCATTCGCCCACGCGTGAATACACCTATGGCAGCAGAAACTATGCAAGGTACCTACTAGCACAGGAGTTTTCAACCTTTTTCATCCCAGGGCCCACCATTTATTCAGCATTTGAGCAACGGACCACCAATTGAGGATATGTTTAGTCCCACAGACGCAAAAACAAAATATTTCTTTGGCTTCTGTCTGTGGATACCTTAACTCTTGAGAGTGTAAAAATGAAACCAAATGGACCCGCCAGGGTCCATTTGGTTTCATTTTTACATTCTCAAGAGTTACATTTGGTTAAACAACTTAGCTGGGGCCCACCTGGAACCTCTCAAGGACCACTGGTCGCCCCCGGACCACTGGTTGAAAACCCCTGTACTAGCACATCAGGAGCAATTAGGGGTTCAGTGTCTTGCTCAAGGACACTTCGACACTAACTCTGGGGGAGCCCGGGATCGAACCGGCAACCTTACGGATACCATTCGGTGACTCTACCCCTGAGCCAATGCAGTCTTCATATAATATAAATTGTTAAAAACTCAGCTCAGAGTGGAGGTGAGGTGGAGTTAGATTCTGTTTTCAAACAAATCTGTTTAAAAACACAGTTTGTACACACTAAAGTGCCTCTTTTACCTGTTGACAAATAGCAGATCTACAAGCTCATAGCGCGCCACCGAGTGTCGCGCGATGAGCTTGTGGGTCTGCTATTTTTGAAAAATCATGAAAATGCGGCACAAATCTTTGAATATATTATTTCCGAATCAAACATTTTTAACTCAAATATTTGCTTCTGGGGGGATCCCTAGAACATTTTTTTTTTAGATAGGGGTTCGCAGCCAAATAATAGTGCTGGTCCTTGGTATGAAATATGTTGAACATCACAGACACAGGAATGTAGATTTTTTTTGCAGGAAAACTAGAATATAATAGAAAAGAAACTATAATATCCAGGGGTGTAGTGTAGGAGGGACGCGGGGGGACGGCGTCCCACCACTTCTCACATCTAAAATATTTGGGGCAAAAGTAAGCCTATGTTTTTTTGTCTTTTACTTTTATGGATCCAATTAGGCATTGTAAACAATCTTTCTCAATATGCTATACTTGTTTTAATTGTGTGTCTGTGTGTGTTGCGCTGGTGCACACGAGTGTGCATGCACGTGTCTTAAAGGGGAATTCCACTCAATTTCAGTATTTTATGTCATGTCAGTAATATGCCTTAGAGATGTTATGCTTTTGTGGATATGGTAAAAAAAAAAAAGTTTACCCATTCTGTGTTTCCTAGAAATGGAGGTCTGAAAAAAGATAATTAGCATGGTGAAATACATCTTGATGACACCATCAAGATGTGTTTCACCACGTTAATGAGTTTCCTTTTTTCTGAGAACCAAATGGACCCGCTAGCGGGTCCATTTGGTTCACATTTGTACGCTCTCAGAAAAAAAAATGAAAATCGGTGGAATTGCCCTTTAAGAGGAGTCCCCCCACTTCTAAAAGTACCACTACAACACTGATAATATCTAGAAAGAAATTAGAATGTAGCATGAGAAACTAGAATTTAGCCTCAGAAACTAGAATCTAATGTCAGAAAGTATGTTGTAGAATCTCATGTCAAAAACTAGAATCTAGTGTCAAAAACTAGAATGTAGCATCAACTACGTAGAATCTCATCAGGACAAAAATGGGTTAATATAAAACAGGTCCGAGTTGCATTTTACTGGGTGCATTTTGTTTTTCTACTCATCTCTTTGATATACAGTATACAGTATATCAAAGTACAGTACAGTATATACATGTTTGTCCTAAACAGGTTGATGAGCTCTGCCCTACAGCATAATGTCATTTATTTGACCTCTCAACAGTCAAACGAAGTCAGTAGGATTTCGCTGTGTCTGCATCATCAGGCAGCTTTGTTTTTTTCAGCTCTCACCTGCCTGACTTTATACTGTACCTCCGGACAACAAGACCTTAGGTTGTTTTACACACACACACACACACACACACACACACACACACACACACACACACACAACACACAACACACACACACCACCACACACACACACACACACACACACACACACACACACACACACACACACCTACATCAGCACAGTTTTACACATACAGAACACACTTGTCTCATTGCGTTGTTCTTCAAAAAAATCCATTGAATGGATCGATCCAAAACGTGTCTTTAGTAGTGGCGAGTGTCTACAGATAGATTAGACAGATGTCTGGGAAATTCTAAATCGTCTTTGTCAGGTGGAAGCCTCATACATTATGTCCAAAACGGTTACTTTTCCTGTAGTATGACTAAGAAGGGCATCTGACAATAAATACTCCATGTCTCTGTGTGTGTAAATCATACAGCATGTCTGTAATCCACATAACTCCAGAGCCGTTCGGCCCAACAACTTCAACACACACGTTCCACACCGCTACAGTCTATAGTGCCCGACCTTGAGTCCGTCGGATGCACTGTTGTCCAGAAGCGTAAACATGAAACCAAATGGACCCGCTCTCAAGAGTTAAAATCCTCCAAATCCAGCCTGGTAACAAAAACAAAACAAAAAAATCTTTAGTTTCGGGGTCTGTGGGGCTAAAATGTCATCAAATTTGAGTCCGTACGCGGCTCAAATTCTGAATAAATAGTCGGCCCTGGTCTCAAAAAGGTTGAAAACCACTGACTTAGTGTATTACATTGTTTTTTTTTTTACAATTCTATAAAACAATAGTTTGGTAGGGGGCATGTCTGGGCGTGTATACAGGCAGCATGGCGGTGGCACGGTGCTCTGTGTTGTGCTGACTTGAACTCAGCTGTGCCAGCCAGCCAGCCAGCCAGCCAGCGCTGTGCTCTCATCTGCACCCGGCCTGCCATTCCACAAGGCCACTGAATGTCACTTTCACGGCGCGCTGCATGCATGCGGACCGCTATCTCATGCCACCAGTTGGCCCCTGCCATGTGCCTCTGTACGTGAGACTTCAGCCTTCTCACATGGACCGGCCCCGCCACCTTATTTATTGTGCAAGGGGGGAGATAAAAGACATTGGTGAGTGACACTCCTATTGGACACATACAGCGGCGGCCATCTCTCAACCTCTCTCTCTCTCTCTCTCTCTCTCTCTCTCTCTCTCTCTCTCTCTCTCTCTCTCTCTCCCTCTCTCTCTCTCTCTCTCTCTCTCCAGAGTGGACAGGGAGAGAGAGAGGCAGCTGCTGCTGGGGGGAGCTGTGGCATTTGATGAAGGGGGTTAGGGCTGTATATCACTACAACACACAGAGAGTAGAGGGAGGGGAAGGGAGGAAGAGACAGAGAGAAGAGAGAGAGAGAGAGAGAGAGGAGAGAGTGAGAGAGAGAGAGAGGAGGGAGAGAGAGAGAGAAGATGAGAAGAGAGGAGAGGACGAGAGGAGAGAGAGAGAGGAGAGAGGAGGAGATGAGAGAGAGGAGAGAGAGAGGTGGTGAGATGGGGAGAAGAGACAGGGAGGAGAAGAAAGAGAGAGAGAGAGAGAGAGAGAAGAGAGAGAGAGAGAGGAGAGAGAGAGAGGAGAGGGGGGGGGGGGGGGTGGTGAAAGGAAGGTGGTAGGGTGGTAGAGATATAGGCCTAGATTTTCGTCGCCGCTAAACCCCTTATCCTTTAACTTCTTTGCCTTTTTAGACTTTTTTTTTTCAATAGTTGAAACGTCCAGTTTAAAAGCTCGCAACCTGGCTGTCAATAGATTGGCATGTTGAACTATTCCAAAAAATTATCATATAGTAAAAAAAAATAAAAAAAAAAGATAAGGGGTTTGGCATAAGGGGTTTAGTGTGTGACGAAAATGGAGCCCATAGTGTTCTCAAACTCTGCCCGAACCCGACCATGCCCGACCCGACATTTTAGGGTCAGGCTCAGGCCTAGCCTGGACTAGCCCTCGATGATTTTGGCCTTGGGGGGGCGGGGTGCCATGGGATCCACACGGCAGATCGAGCTGATCTGATTTGATCTCACCAACGTGTCGTCATCCCCGGCCCCTCCCGCGCCCATCCACTGCTGTTCTACATCACATCATTTAGAGCCACGCCCACCCCGGAAGGTTGACTCCCCCCTCAAGGCCACTTCGTGTAACAGGCTAGTCCAGGCTTTCCGTTTTTGCGCAAGGCGGACGAAAATGAAAGCCTGGGTGTCGAGTCTAGCTCGGGCCTAAAATGTATGCAGATCAGTAGGGCTCCATGGAAAAAGCAATATATATTGAATTATTTGGACCTGGACCTACAGGCTGGCAAAATGGCTACCAAGGAGTTAAGTGCACTTTACACAGCATATGTGAAATTACTTGAATCTTTATGCAGCAGTACTTTAATAAGATATTGGCACTATTGTAAAATGCTGCTAATAGGTGCACTTTAGACCTTGTTTTTAGTCACCTGTCTTTTTTTTGCCAGATTTTTGTACTGTTTCTGTTATGCCTCGTCTCTAGTTCGATGTTGGGGACTGCCGAATGACACTAGCAACTTTGCTGAATCCGGTATATTTACATGCATGCACTTTATTTTGTAATGTTCATGAATATGCACTGTCCCAACTATACAAACGAATAAAGCAAAGCAAAGTAACCTTTGATTCGGTGGGCAGACAGGCAGACAGACAGACAGGCAGGCAGGCAGGCAGGCAGACAGACAGACAGACAGACAGACAGACAGACAGACAGACAGACAGACAGACAGACAGACAGACAGACAGGCAGGCAGGCAGACAGAGAAAGTGGTCCCTGAGGGGGTTCCAGGTGGTCCCCAGCTAAGTTGGTTAACCAGATGTAACTCAAGAGTTAAAATATTCATCATCTGAATTAGCCCAACAAGTCTACACAACAAGAAGATGGACAAAAGCAAAAGAAAACTTTAGTTTTGGGGTCTTTGGGGCTAAAATGTTCTCAAATGGCGGTCCGTGGCTCAAATGCTGAATAAATGGTGGGCCCTGGCATCAAAAGGTTAAAAAAAAACACTGATATAGAGAGATGAAGACAGACAGACAGAGATTCTGGGGGGACAGAGAGACGGGGAGAAACACTGAACACAGAGGAACAGTGAGATAGCCGGGGGACAGACAGAGACATTATGGATGCAAATAGTCCTCAGTCAGTCAGTGGGACGTCCAGCCAGCGGACGGCCTCCAGCAGCCCTGATGACACCCACCCAGCTCCCCTCCTATCTGCCTCCCTGTGGGGCGTCCTGTCCTGTCTCCATTCTGCTGGCATGCAGCAGCGCCACCAAATAACACACATTCTGCCGCCACCAGGCAGGGGCGTTTTTTGCCATTAGGCAGACTACAGGCAGTTGCCTGGGGGGCGACATGAGGGGAAGGGGGGTGGGGGGGGGGGGGCAACAGGGCGACCACCAGACATGCTTCAAAAGGATCCCAGGCTAATAAGCCTCATATGGATGAACAGTACATTATACTTGTCCTCTATAACTAGAATTGAACATTCAAAACGCATATAATAATATGCACTTTAGTTTACAAATACTTCATAAATTTATCCCTTGGGGGCGCCATTTTACTGTGCCTGTCATAGGTATGGCCTCTTTTTTTTCTTGGCTCAAAGTTTCGAGACAATCTTGCCAGGGGCTTTACTTCTTGGCTCAAAGTTTCGAGTTGTCGTAACATAAACAAAGATTCATTGAATTAACATATACTGTACGCATCTTCTTGAATATTAGACATAGGGCTCCATTTTTGTTGCTCCTAAACCGATTATGCTTAAACTTCTTTGTTGATTTTTACTATTTTGCAAAACAATTTTGAATAGTTCAACTAGCCAGTCTACACTGTGACACATTGTGAACTTGTGTACTGCCCATTCAAAATAATAATAATAAAAAATTCAGGAATAAAGGGTTTATTGTGTGAGAAAAATGGAGCCCACAGTGTACAAACAATTAAAATAACAAAAAAAAATAAGGCTTTTGAAAAGAAAAAAGGTGAATGGCATTAATTAATTTTACCGATTAACTCATATGCACACTGATCCAACACCACTGAGCATTTTCTCATTCAAAACAATGGGTAGAGCACAATTTTACAGAATATTACATAATATGTCTGCCTGTAACCAGAGCCAAGTTCAAGTTCAATTTCATTTACACTGGCTGCCAAATCCAGCCTGAATCATGTCTGAGTCACTTCAGGATTGGAATCTGATTTGTTTAAATGAGTCATGTGACCGTTTAAACCAATCAGATTCAAACCTGAAGTGGCTCAGATCTGTAGATCATCTGTAGATCAGGCCACAGAGTATAGCTAGAGGATCTACAAGCACTGGGGGCAGGGGTGGACTGGGAGCTCAAAACGTACGGGCAATTTTGTCTCAGAGCGGCCCTCTGAAGACCCTTATAATTAGCGTTGCAATCTTTGTGGGGCTCGGGGCCTGAGCCCCCATGAGAATTTAAGACATAAGGGGCTCTGGGGCTCGGGCTAACTAAAATTAGTTAGTTAGTTGCAATAGGCAGTCTCATTTGAAGAGGACAGAGGGCCGCCAGCACTGATTCGTGGGCCGGTTTTGTGCAGATTTTTTTTTTGATTCATTTTTTTTTTTTTTTATTAAAACACGACATTAACAGCCCCCGGGGGGGTCGGCCCACCGGGAAAATGCCCTGTATGCCAGACTGTCAGTCCACCCCTGACTGGGGGCTTGTAGATCACCATTTTTTATTAATATACATATATATTTTTTTTCACCTAGTGGTCCGGAGACCACCAGTGGTCCTTGAGAGGGTTCCAGGTGGTCCCCAGGCTAAATGATGGAATGTTGGTTTACCAGAAGTAACTCTTTGAGAGCATACAAAGGAAACTAAATGGACCCATATTTACACTCTCAAGAGTTAAAATATTCATCAACTGAATTAGCCCAAGTCTACACAACTAGAGAGCTAGGTTTGCCTGTTGTTTCCGAAATCCAGCCCGGAATTGTAGATAAAAACAGAAGAAATCTTTGGGTTGTGGGTCTATGTGGGGCTAAAATGTCATCAAATGGTTGGTTCTGTGGCTCAAATGCTGAATAAATAGTGGGGCCCTGGTATGAAAAAGGTTGAAAACCACGCCGTGCTGTACGGGAAAACATGGAAAATCTTTGGACACAGTTGGAAACAGAGATAAATCATGATGAAAAAGTTTGAGAACCACCGTGGATAACAGAGGAGAGGATTTAAACAGAGGAGACGGGGCGCTGGCTCGCTCGCTCGCGGCCATACAAATAAGCAAAATGAAATCCTCAACACATCTGAAGATATGATAACCTTGTTAACGCCGCCATAAAGTCACGGAGAGGAGAGAGGAAAAAAAACAAAACAAAACAAAACGAAAAGCTAATGTGTTTGATGTTGTTGTTGCCGCGGAGACGCAGGTTGTCAGGCGCGGGTCATGACTCGGGCCTGTCCTGGGGCTACAGGGGTTGGCATGGCGACCGCTGACAGGCGGCTGGCCTGCCTCCAAAGCTATGGCATTCTGGATTGAATTTCCACGCCAGCAAATCCACCACCAGCCCCCAACCCCCCACCCCACCACCACCTCGCTCGTACCCCCACCCCCACGTCACCACCCTCCACCTCCCCACCAGGGGTGTGAAAGTATACTTACTCAAGTACTTGTACTCAAGTACATTTTAGCCCCACAGACCCCAAAACTAAAGATTTCTTTTGGTTTTGTCCACAATAGCATGCGAGCCTGCAATTTGGGAAACAAAACAGTCAAACATACAGATCCAAATGACCATTAATCTTCTACATTCTAGACTTTGGGCTAATTCACATGATGAATATTCCATTTGGTTTCATTTTTACGCTCTCAAAGAGTTACATCTGGTTAACCAACTGTCGATCATTTATCCTGGGGACCACCTGGAACCCTGTCAAGGACCACCGGTGGTCCCAGGACCATTGGTTCAAAACCACCTAGACGAGTCCATCCAAGGGGTGTGAAAGTACACTTACTCAAGTATTTGTACTTCCAATTACAATAGAACAGTGGGTTTTCAAACCATTTTGATACCAGAGCCCACTATTTATTCAGCATTTGAGCCACGGAGGACCACCACTTGATGACATTTTAGCCCCACTACACAGACCCCAAAACTAAAGATTTCTTTTGGTTTTGTCCACAATAGCATGAGGCTGGATTTGGGGAAACCAAACAGTCAAACCTACAGATCCAAATGACCATTAATCTTCTACTTTCTCTAGTTGTGTAGACTTGGGCTAATTCATATGATGAATATTTTAACTCTTGAGAGTGCAAAAATGAAACCAAATGGACCCACATTTGAGGTCGTCTGTAGTCTCTCAGATCAAAACTGGATAAAGATAGCAGGCCAACTGCCATCAAAATAACAATCCTTCTACTTTGTCTAATTGTTCAGATTTTCTGAGATTTAAGAAACAAGTGCTCTCAAGAGTTAAAGATGTAAGGCTCCATTTGATTTAATTTTAGGCTCTCGAGACTTAAAGATCTAAGGGTCAATTTGGTTACTATCTGCATAATTTAGGTGGGAACTTTTTAGACCATCGGTCTAAAAAGTCCATAGCTACACACAGTCACACAACAGTATCAGAAGTAGCAGACCTGCATTTTGAAAGACATCTTTCAAAATGCAGGCAAAATGCAGGAAAAAACATCTTTCAGGTTGATTTGTCCAGAAGTTGAACTGTACTATTTGTATTAAGGCATGTTATTGCATACCATGTCTTTTGCTTTGACCTTGTATGTAGATCTATGAAAAGCTATCTTGGGTGGGGGGGGGGGGGTGCAGGAGACAATGGTATGGGGGCGAAGCGACACGGGCGATGAAGCCACACCCAGACCATTTTCGGTTGCGGGACTTTTATTAGTCAAGTAAAGCATCAATAATAACATCAGTTGTTGTTGAAGTTTGCAACAGACATGCAGCATGCATAAAGCTAAAGGTCTGACTCAGAGAGTTTTCTGTTTTCAATGATGAAATGCTGTTGGTTTAGTGGTGACACAGCTGTAGTTAGTTAGTAGTAGTAGTAGTAGTGTTTCACATCATTTTAGATATAAGCACTTTCATTTGAAATATCTTGGGTTGTTTTGCCATAGTGTTTGGTGGGGCAGTCTGGACAATCAGACTGCCCCCCCCCCCATGCCCATGCCTAGATCTGGCCCTGCTTTGTGGTACTGCTTTCTACTCGAGTAGAAAAAGCCCCCCCCCCCCCCACACACACACACACAGAGCGCCCGTGGCCCTGTCCTAACGGATTGTCTCGCGCCTTTGAAGTGCTGGGGGAATCCGATTTGGGCCGGCGCTGCTAAATTGTTACACAGCCAGCCGGGCCCACCGTGATCTAATCAGCCAATTGCGCGCTGTTGATTGTAATTGGATGAATTCCCTCGCAGGCCGTTAGGGGAGCGGGCAAACGGCGGTGCGGTGGGGGTCAGCCGGCCGCGGGGATGAAGACAAATAGAGGAATTAAGGGGGGAGGGGGGTCCGGGGCGATGAAGACGAAGAGATGAGGAGAGGTTGAACGGCGGCTCAATGGCCCATTAGGGGACAAGGGCCTGAGAGGGGAATAGGTAAAGTACCCCCTCCTCTCCTCGCTATCTGTTGATGTAGATGGTGGCACCCTGTGATCTGAGATCACATTACTGCAGCACCCATATTCTGATGGAGTTGATGGATTATATCAGGAGGGGTGTGTGTGTGTGTGTGTGTGTGTGTGTGTGTGTGTGTGTGTGTGTGTGTGTGTGTGTGTGTGTGTGTGTGTGTGTGTGTGTGCGTGCGTGTCTTGTGTTGTCTCGAGACCAGTCTCGGGACAAATTTCCGTCGTCTTGGTCTTGTTTTCGTCTCACCCTCACTTGTCCTGATCTTGTCACGATCTCGGAGATAATGTCTCAGATCTCTTCCACCACCGAGAGCACTCGAGAGTCGAGACGAGACAATGTGGAAATGTTCTATATCCATTGTGTGGAGTGGACCGAGGAGCCCGTTCATAAAGACAGCTGTCTGATACAGACAACAGTTCTGGATGACATGCATATCGCTAGCAGTCTGCAAACCCACAGTCAGTATTGTCCAGCAACAACTAAAGTCTATGCTGTACTACTACTACAGAACAATCAAAAATTGGCTTTTTGGCCTCGACCTCTCTAGGTTTTGGCCCCCGGCCTCCGTCTCAACCCCTCTAAGTCTTAGTCTTGGTCTTAGTCTTTGTTCTCAACCCCCTCTAGGTGCTATAGTCACATCTTGATCTCGTCTTGACCAAGTCTGTGATTGTCTCGCTCTCGTTTTGGTCTCGATCCCACCTAGGTCTTGGTCTCGATTTAAGGTGGTCTTGACTACCACACTATCTGTGTCTCTGCATGCGCCTCTCCCTCTTTTTCCCTCTCTCTCTCTCTCTCTCTGTGTCACACACACACACACACACACACACACACACACACACACACACACACACACACACACACACATGCGCTGCATCTTGGGAATGCTGGGAGCAGGATTGACAGCCTAATGCTAAGTCAACAGGGGCCATGGACCGGTCACTGGGATGCTCCTTGGCTTTACAGAGAATCCTTACCAGGCTTTGTGGAGCTGTCAGAGTTAGTGACACAGCTTCATTAAGCTCTGTGCGCGCGCGCGCACACACACACACCACACACACACACACACACCACACACACACACACACCACACACACACACACTCACACACACACACACACACACACACACACACACACACACACACACACACACACACACACACACACACACACGTGTTCGCACCCTCCACTCCTCTCACCACCTCCGTTCCCTTCCCGTATGCACCCAGCAGTGTCCCACTTCCCACTTACAAAGGGTTGATTGTTGTTGCATTATCAAGTATGGACTTAGCCTGGGTCCAGCGCTGAATCGCCACCTTAAAAAAATACCCTACTTTTTTAGCCAAAAATCAAAATAGAATAGCCTGGGGAGCCAGCCTCAAATGGTGTGGAGTCCGTCAGTCACTCCTTCCTTCTTCCACACAATTTGGGTCTGGAATCGCTCTCATTGACACAGTATGAGGAAGTTACTAAATCAGAAATTGTGGGGGGCAATCAGTGACTGTGTTTTTTTAAGTGTTTCCATTGAGGTGTATTGTGTCCCTCCCACATCGGCCGACAGCGCCTCCAGACTTGAAGCTCCCGGCGCTGGTGGCCAAGTTTGGTACTGCAGGCGGGTGGAATTCATGTACGAACGCCCCGAGAGCACGCACGCTCGTTTGCTTTGTGCACATGGACAGGGCAGTTTGTTTTTTTCTGGATGAACCAGCGGTCCCCACGTCATATACTACCTCTCAAAACATAACGGATGTATTATATGACAGATAATAAGCTCACAGCAAACCCGCAAGCTTGTTTTTTGATGCTTTTTGATATTTTTTTTCCTTTGCTCGTTCTCGACGGCGCTCGTTCATGAATCCTTTCGGTTCCCATATAATCCCTTGCTTCGGGCGCGTTCATGGAGAAATACTTCCGCATTTGACCACCAAATTTTGGTGGTCAAATGCGGAAATAGGCGCACTTCCGGCGGTCTTCCGGGTGCTTCACAACGCCAATGAGCAACTTGTATTGAATTGAATAACAAGGGGGGCGGGGCTGTCGCTCGAGTCCGTTCTCTATATTTTATTACTCTATGGTCCTTCCTCCTCCAGGCGGACCTCAGTGCCAACCTCCAGGACGACAGTGGATTCTTCTACGGCGTGTCCAGTCAGTATGAGAGCTCTGACAACATGATCATCACCTCCTCTACCAAGGTCTGCTCCTTCGGCAAGCAGGTGGTGGAGAAAGTGGAGGTGAGAGAGAGAGAGCGTCCCCCCGCCACTACACCCCTTTTGTACTGTAGCTCTGTAACTCTGCTACTTTTTACTTTTTTTTACTGTGTTATGGCAAAGAGCCACATCATACGCGCACACACACGCGCACGCACCCACACACATGCGCGCCACACACCCCCACACACACACACACGCACAGCAACTACCTTCACAACATCTTTATCACCATTTTCCTGTCTCGCCTTGCTTTGCCACAACTGATTTATCATTTCCCATACTTTAAAACAATTGTTCCTCAAACCACTTACATGTATGATTAGTACACCACATTACCGACGCTTTGCATGATTTGGACTTCACATATTCAACGGGTAAGTTCCTAGTATGGAAAAACCCTTGGAGTTGCCCATACACCCTGCCATTCTTCCAGCCCACCCTAGTAGGACTGGCTAAATCCTGCCCTGACACACACACACACACACACACACACACACACACACACACACACACACACACACACACACACGATCGATTATCGATTGATTATACCACATGCTGTGCTAGATAAGTCTAGCCACGCCAGGCTAAATGAATGTCAGGGGTAATGACTGAATGCAGGCGCTCCGTTCCACAGTGGAACGGCGTGATATACAACCACCACCACCGAACGACGCACAACACGACGGCAACGGCGGCACGCACCGTGCACCGCTCCATTCACCACCAACACGAAACGTTACAACGGCGACACGCGCCGCGCACGGTTCCATTCACCACCAACACGAAACGGCACATGAAACGGTATACCGGCGGCGCACGTGCACCATCCCAATCCATCCCGACCACCACCACGAAGTAGCGCGCGAAGCGCTAAAGCCTCCTAACCCTCCTCCTCGGCCGCGGTGGACGGCACTGTAAGGAATGAATAGCTGCGCCAGGCCGAGTGCTTTTGACGCTTGTCATGGAAGCCCCGCCGCGAGCCGCACGAAGCCAGGCAAAGAGCCGTATGCGGCTCGCGAGCTGCGGGTTGGCCACCGCCGCATTAGTTCCTCACATATACGGTAACATGAAAGATAAATATTGTGTTTAAAAGGGATTTACGTCCTGTATGTAACCTTGATCTCTCGCTCTCCTCAGACGGAGTACGCGCGGTTCGAGAACGGGCGCTACGTGTTCCGGATCCACCGCTCACCGCTGTGTGAATACATGATCAACTTCATCCACAAGCTCAAGCACCTGCCGGAGAAATACATGATGAACAGTGTCCTGGAGAACTTCACCATCCTACAGGTACCACTGGGAAGGGATCAGGGTTCCTTTGGACAGCACTTTTTTTTAGTTGCTTTTCTTCACAGTTTTTTTGGCTAAAGGGGGAATAACTAGGGTGACCAGATGTCCCTCTTTGCGTGGGACAGTCCCTCATTTCCAAGACTTTTCAAACTGAGACTCTGTCCCACATTGTGACTGACAGGCATCAGTGTTCAAAATGCCATAATAATTTGTAGTGCCCTAACTAATAGTTGGATTTCTGTTGTATCATTTCTTGCGATGTTTTTGAAATAATACCACTATATTTCCACACTCGCTCTAGAGAGGCCACATCGCACACCGTCGTAAGGCTATCAAAAAATAGCCGATCTACAGTCTCAAAATGCGTCGCACTGCGACGCGTTTTGAGACTGTAGATCGGCTATTTTTGATTTTAGATCAGCTGTTTTTGCTATATGTGAAATGGAATCTTGAAATATTTTTGGAATATTGACATCAAGATGTTAATAACTTGCTAACTACATTTTGTCCTGTTTCCACACTAGACTTGTCCCACACACGCAACACTTCTGTCCCTCAAATAAACAGTTTGGATCTGGTCAACCTAGGAATAACATGAGATTCAACTTTTCATTTTTTGTCTGTGTCATATCATATCTTTCATATCATGACCAAAGACCACCAGGAAAGTGTTCTAAATATTCTAAATTAACATATATTCTCTTCTCTGAAAACTGTTGAACTGTCCCTTTAACTGGAGTTTGTTTTTAGTCGTGCTGGTTGGGTTGAGGTTTTGTGAATGAGCCAGTTTGGCACTCAGCATTAGAGACAGAGACAGAGGGAGTATGTCTTCTAGTATAGTGTCCCAGTAGCACTCCTCCAGCAGCAGCAGTGCTTCAAAGCCTCTGGTGTCCCTCTCTCTCCACTTCCACTGTATGGACTGGTGGGCTGCATTCCTCCTGACCAGGGCAGGACAATGGCCATATTGAGCCCACACTGACGGCTACATGGCAGCATGTCATTAGCTTTACTCAATGGGCTGATTTAAACTCATATTAACTAGGAAAAGCACAGATAGCGTGCGCACGCGCGCGGTCCCGCACACACTGTGTCGATGATGTGCGTCATGCAACAAGTGGCTCTATTCATGCACATGGCGTTATTATTGAGCATAATGACTTGGTGAAGGCTGCCTGTTCTTGTCAGATTATCTGACACACTGAACTCACTTTTCTGAGACAGAATTGCGGCTTTGTCCCGGGGGACAATGGTCAGGACATTTAAGCCACAAATTAGTCGTCACATGATTCATATTTAACTTAAGTTATCGCGTTAATATTATGCCGTGCTCAAGTTGTGACAGGGATTTTCTGTCAGCAAAAGTCGCAGTGCGTTTCAGGGGGAAAACGGGGCTGTGCTGTACTGGTCGATGTTATTGTGGTTCTGAATTAAACTGATTTTATGTTTGATGTTTCAGCGCTAACGTGCAATACATAGGGCTCCATTTTCGTTACATGTTAAACCCCTTATCTCAAATCCCTTATTTCGTTTTTTTACTATTTTGAAAAAGTTTTGGGAATATTTCAACATGTCAATCTATTAACATGTTGTGAGCTTGTAGACTGGCCATTTGAACTACTGTTTTTTTTTTTTTTTATAGTTTAAAAAGGCAAAGAAGTTAAGGGATAAGAAGTTTAGCGGTATAACGAAGATGGAGTCATACTGTGCAATGTGCACACATTGCTCCAGTTAAATAAGCATTTACAGTGCACATCACATGTACACAAGGCCATGAGGCGAAATCAGGCCGGTGAATGAATTATGTCCGCAGTATGATATTTAAATCTGGCCATATGGAATATTGCACACACCATAAGAAATTAATGCAACTAATTGTTTTAATTTCTCAAATCAATTAATTTACTTTACTTATTTTACTATGAAAGCAGTGCTTAGTGAGAACAGGAAAATAAACTTTAATAATGCATTTTCCCCTTTTAGTGCATGCAGTTTCATCTTTGCATTTATATTAATTCCCTTGACTTCTTTTCACGGTCCGGAGGTTCTGGCCCTCAACTTGTACCAGTTTTTCTATTTTGGCCTGCTGTGTATTTGGGTTTTACATCCCTGGTGTACATAGATGGGGGGGGGGGGGGGGGGGGGGGGGGGGGGGGGGGTCCCAGAGGTCAAATATCCCATCAATATCCTCAACCGCATGAAGTCAGAGATTGGGTCATGTTGGGTGATATACTACAGCCAACAGAGCGTGTGTGTGTGTGTGTGTGTGTGTGTGTGTGTGTGTGTGTGTGTGTGTGTGTGTGTGTGTGTGTGTGTGTGTGCATGCCTGCGTCCACATTCCAGGTGGTGACGAACAGAGACACTCTGGAGACCTTACTGTGCATAGCCTACGTGTTCGAGGTGTCCACCAGCGAGCATGGAGCCCAGCACCACATCTACAGGCTGGTCAAAGACTGACCGACCAGCGCACCCACCCACCCGCCTGGCCTGGTCATAGTCCAGCTCTGCTCCGCTGCTCTGAACTCAAGACACTACCAAGCACCTCAAAAACAACAACCAACTAAGCAAGCAAACAAACGGCAAAACACTAAAACAATGGACTCTACTTCCTCTGTAAAAAAACAACAACAACAACAAAAAGGAGAAACCTGTATAACTGAGTTCAACGTGTCAGGACCCCCCCTTCTCCCCCCCAAGGGGAACACACTGGCTGTGTCGGCAGCTAGTATTCCCAGGAACAGTGAGGGAGGAGGGAGGGATGGCAGCATGGGGAGAAGATTTAAGGCCTGGAGGTTTTTTTGTTTGAGACACTGTGGAAGTCGATTTGGAGATTTGTGTGAAGAGGAGGAGGCTACTACAACACCAATACACACACACACACGCACGCACGCACACACGCACACACACACACACACACGCGCGCGCGCTACGATGCAGCAACCTGGCATAATATAATAACAGCCGTTTATTTATTGTCTATTTTCCTGGTCTCGTTTGGTGGACGGTAAAGTTGTGAAATTACAATTAGCTAAGGGATTTTTACGTCACAGAAAAGAGGGGTTAGACAGACACACACTACATCCCAGCAGTTAAATAAAGTCATTCATAAAGTAGTTCAATATATATCTGACTACTAAAATGTGCCCCATGTTGTGCAGACATTGAGAGAGATCCTAGCCTGACCTCAGTCTGAATTGTCATTTCGTTTCACTTCATTATTCAGACTGAAGTCCCTCTCCACCACAGCAGTTTCTGGGATGTTTCACTTCATTATTCAGACTGAAGTCCCTCTCCACCACAGCAGTTTCTGGGATGTTTCACTTCATTATTCAGACTGAAGTCCCTCTCCACCACAGCAGTTTCTGGGATGGGTGTTACCAACCGGCATTGAGAAAGCAGACTACGTTGTTGTCATTAATGTGGCTAATGCATTAGCCCGGTTGCTAACCAAACAAACACCGCCGACGAGTGTTATTAGCATGTGAACAAAAGCAGTAAAATATGTCGGATGATGATTATTTATAAAACCCCACGCTTCTTTAAAGAAGCATTGGAGGAGCTGACGCTGTAGAGTGACATGGCTGTCGGCCAATCAGCTGCTGTAGTTGGATTTACAACTAATACTAATGACACCGGAGGGAGGGACACCAGTCCGGGAATCACAGGGGGAAAAAATATGAATTTTTGAAGTTGGCGATTCAAGGATGGAGCCAGGCTAGAGTGATCAAATTGTTATGAGGTCAATCGTAATATAATCCAATCGTGCTGGCCAGTGAGACCTCTACCACACATACTGCGCGCATGCGCGCACACACGCACACACACACACACAACACACACACACACACACACACACACACACACACACACACACACACACACCCACACACACACACACACACACACACACACACACACACACACACACAGAAAAAAAGAGGACTTATGGTATGGTTGTCTTCTCTTGCACAGAAGGAGCCAACGAAGGCATTGCATGCAGAACGTTGTCGTTTCATCTCATTTATAACTGTAGTGCTTGTTTGACTTTTTAGTTTCCTTTCCCACTCATCGTGCATGTGCAGGTTTGGACGGGTTGTTGCCACATTGACTGGTGAAGAGTTCGGCTGCCCGAGGGCGCCACCTAGTGGATATAAATATGAATAACATTGAGAAAAATCTAAAACTGAAAAAAAGAGAGAATTGAGGCAGAAACTCCCTCTTTGCACCCCCATAATGTATTGTTGTTGTTTTTTTGTGCCAATCTTTTGTGTTTATTTGATGACGCTTAATAATGTACAGTGCCATATCCATCTCCTCGGAATATAATTAATTATGAAAAAAGAATAAGAGGCTAAGAATTGCGATTTCTTTTCGTTTTTTTGGGGGGGGTAACTATATTGTATTCATCTTGTTTGATGTTAATGTTCAGTATTTCTTGTACTGTCTTGTTACTTTTTTGATGAAAAAACAAAAACAACTTCTGACTCCCAACAAAAGGCACATAATAATAACACTGCTAACTTGAACCAGACGTGTTTGTATCTGTAATGAGCCGATTACAGAGTTGATTGTAAACTGTAACTTGCCCTGAGGCGTCAGATGGAAAATACAAAGTGCTTCTTTACATAAACTTTGTGTCTGTTGCTGGATTTTTATACATACCAAGAATGATGGCTGAAAGCATGCATGCTTGAATCGCTATGGATTATTAGGCTACCAAAGGGGTATCAAATGGAGGTACATTTGAGGGACAGAATTGTTCCGCGTGTGGGACAAGTCAAGTGTGGAAACAGGACAAAATGTAGTTAGCAAATTATTGATGTCAATAATATATTGAAACATCTTGATGTCAATATTCCAAAATATTCTAGGATTTCATTTCACCTATAGCAAAAACAGCTGGTCTAAAATAAAAAAAATCAGCTATTTTTGATACGACAGTATGCAATGTTGCATACTGTCACTCTCTAGATTGACTGTGGAAATATAGTGGTACCATGGGGGGGGATTATTTAAAAAAACATAGCAGGAAATGATACAACAGAAATCAAACTATTAGGGCACTACAAATTATATGGGCGTTTTGAACTCTTGATGCCTGTGTGGGACAGAGTCTCAATTTGTGGGACACTTGAAAAGTATTGGAAATGAGGGACTGTCCCACGCAAAGAGGGACATCTGGTCACCCTAGTTGTGGCACATCCTGTGCGCCGGCTACGTTTCAACAGCATTGATGGGCAATTTACTGGGAAAATGTAGTAAGCTACACTACTTGTTACTCTACTTGTTGTAACTAAGATACACTACCAGCTGTCCCAGAAAATTGTAGTAAGCTACTACACAACTCAACTTAATGTACAACTTTCTACAGATAATATTATTATGCTTGTTTTGTCTTGCTTTTTTCTCGTCTTTTTTATCCTCTTGTCTGTAAAGTACTTTTCTACCCATTGAAAATGGGTAGAATTAAAAAGAAAATGTGGGTGGGAAAATGTAGTAAGCTACACTACTTGTTACTCTTGAAAAAAATGTAGTAAGCTACATTACAAGCTACAAGCACTCTTATTTTCAGAAAAAAAAGAAGAAAAAAAAGATTTTAACAAACAAACCAGTTACAGAAGCGTGCAAAGTGCAGTGAAACCTTTACAACACAATGATCACCATCAAGTTGTGTTTCACCATGTTAATGTTTTTTTTTTTTTTTTTTTTTTAATTTTGTCCACACAACATGTCTTAGGTATATTCATGACATGGTAAAATGTTGAATATGAATGGAATTCCCCTCCTGTCTAGATTTCTAGTTTCTGAATAACATAATACTCAAAGATTTGCACCAGGTTTTCACGATTTTTCAAAAATAGCAGAGATACAAGCTCATAGCGCGCCACTCAGTGGCGCGCTATGAGCTTGTAGATCTGCTATTTTTCAATAGTTAAAACACCAAAACGGGTTCAGTACACTAAGGGTTAATGGATCTGCTCATACTGCTGGGTTTAGTTATGGACAGTATGTAAATCTGCAGTGCCCTCTGTTGGTCAAGTGGTGTCATCACATTTGTCAAAAACAATCTTGTTCTATTATTTTCTTTCAGCCTAGTCAGCAGAGGAGTCTACAGCAGTATTGGTGGAGTAAAAAGCTGTGCTGGGCAATAGGGATAATCTCTTTACTTTACTTAAGTTTTGACCCCTTAGAAAAAGTAATAATATTGCCTTGTGTATGACTTGTATCAAAGAATAATACATAATAGAGATGTACAACACAAGTGATAATTTGTACTATAGGTCATGTGTGCAGAATGCTGCAGTGGATTAGGATCTACAAACTACTGCACATCTCTGTTAGCTTGTAAATCTGTTGTAATCTGTTGATATCTTGTAAGTCTATTTTCACATGCAAAAAAAGCTCAAGAGTAATAAGTAATGGAGTGCGTTTTGGTAGAGTATAGCATATGTTCACTTTACTTTTGCTGGAAAAGATCATAATATTACAATAATATGCACCCTATTGACCCGATACAACATTGATATTTCGGGTTCTACATCGATTTATATTGCGATTCTTAGCTATGCAGCGATCCAATTTGATATATCACATTTTCCCCCACAAATGATTGGGCTTTTATTATACACGGGGGATCCCACCCATTTTCAAGATTTTTTTCTGAGAGTGAACAAATGGATCCATTTGGTTCCATTTGTAAAGGGGCCATTTGGTTCCATCTGTACACCCTCAGGAAAAAAAAGGTCCTAAAAAGAAAAATCATTAACAAACAGAACACAAACACAACTTGATGATGTCATCAAGTAAAACAGAAATCTGAACAATATGGACCATGACAAGTTCAATCAAGTACAACATTTTGAAGCAATCATAAACGATTTTGAACCTGGCGTTTCGATATTTATATCATGGCATTAAGAATTGCAATACATTGGGAAAGAGCTGGATGATTGGTGCTCTTAAGTCTCTGAAGATCAAGGATGGGGGGTGGGGTGGAGGGTCGGGGGTTGTCTCACAAATAACGGTTCTATTTCGAGGCTTTGGCAACCGACTACAAGCGGCCATGCAGCGCCAGTTTTTCATGTGATGTATATCAGTAGGTGAAACGGTGCCAATGGCCATGTGAGCCTGGGCGCTGGTGGTTCACAACCAAAGAATGATTATGAGTTTTAGTGTTAAGTGCCCGCTAGCTGCTCCTTATGCCAGACTCTAAACTGGGGCACAAGCCCAGGCGGATACTTTACAGGAGGCTTACAATGGCAGCCTTCTGCAGGCCGGGGACTGGGAGGCTATTTCCATCACCCCTTTACTCCCCCCAGATTGTGTTTCTCATTCATAGACAATAGCAATACACATTTTATATTTCACCATAAAACAATGCTGCTGTGTAAAATTAGGTGTGGCGTGAATATTACCGGTAGATTAGTCATTTTGATGAACACGTTCCCATCAGGCAGGCAGTCAGTCCGTCCGTACCTCATCTTTGAGGTTTCCCTATTGACTACCTATTGATACCTGTGTCCATCCTACACAGGCGTTCTCCCCAAAGTTATTAATACAACTGTGCAGTTCATTTAATCTCAACTCTGTGTTAAACTCAAGATATGCTCTATATTGACAGTATATCGAGCATATCTTGATCTGACACAACTAGACCAGCACTCAGTAAAGTGTGCATACTTGCGCATTGCGCACAAGAGGCCATAGCCTGCGTGAGCAGAGCGGGCCAATAGGCCATACTCATGAGGGGCTCCATTTTCATTACCACCTAAACTCCTTATCCTAAACCCCTTATCATTTTTTTTTTTTTTTTTACCATTTTGAAAAACTTTTTGGAATAGTTCAACGTGCCAATCTATTGACACAGTGTGAGCTTGTAGACTGGCCATTTAAACTATTGAAAATGTTTTTTTTTTATAGTTTAAAAAGGCAAAGAAGTTAAGGGATAAGGGAGCCCTAGGTCATTTACTTAACTCACAATTACATCACCCAATTACGTCCCGGATGGATACAATTAGGATACAATTAGGCATTGTAAACAACCTTTCTCAATATGCTATACTGAAGTATAGCATAGTGCAAATGCAAAAGTGTGCATGCACGTGCCTTAAAGGGGAATTCCACTCATTTTCAATATTTTACTATGTCATTAATACACCTTATATTTATTAATACAACTACATCTTATGTGGGCATGGTAAAAGAGTTGATGAGTTTCCTTTTTTGGTTCACATTTGTACACTCAGAAAAAAAAAAGAAAGACAATGGGTGGAATTCGCCTTTAAGAGACGTCCCCCCCACTTCTAAAAGTCCCACTACAACACTGGTCTTATTATGATATTATGATACCAAACTGAAGACCTCGTTTTGAAAATGACTGGTGTAAAAGGTTGCCACTCACTCTATAAGTACTGTAAACAACACAACGTGAGACAGACTTAGCCTCTCTAAGCTCCAGTGAGCTCCATTCATCCACTAGGCCTGCTGTCGGCTGTAAACCGAGAGTGAAACTCAGACAGGCAGACAATGGGTGAGATGAGAGATGAGGAGGGAAGGAATGAAACTGAGTGAGAAAATGGCTTACCGGGGGATAATCTGGTGTTGGAATTCCTGCAACTATGCAGCAACTAGATCTGCACTCAGTGGAGTGCCGACTTGTTGTGCTTATTGTGCACAAGTAGCCTAGGCCATGGCCTACTTTTGCGCGAGCAGTGCGAGCGTGACCCTGACACCTCGAGGAGACAACACTCATGACTAAGATATTTTAATTACGTCCCGATTACATCATCACCTAAACGAGCCAATCGGTGCGCTTCGAGGGACGGTCGGCAACCGCGAACCGATCGCTTTACTTTCGCAAACTAAATATGCTTTTCAACTCTGGGTCTGCCAGTTTGTACAAAAGCTACTGGAAATCTCTGTTTGGAACAAAAACAGCTTTTTAAACTGCCATGAGTGTGATTTAAAGGTTGTGTACATGAACAAAAAAAAGTGTGTAGGCTACACATGACAAACATTGAAAACAGAGGTGAGGACCAGAATGAGACAATGTATTATGAGTATGAGAAGAGACCCCCCTCACTTCACATGGGTGTAATTTTTTTTCTATAAAGATCCAAGTTAATATGGGCCAATAATAATAGGCCTAGCCTATAGGCTAGGCCTATTATTATTGGCCCCATTATTGGCCCCATTATTGGGCTGTTATTATAAGGTATCTGCATTGTAATGCCAATATAATGCAGATATCCTAATAACAGGCCAATTAACACGGCAAGACAAGGGTACACCCTATATTATAGCATAGGGGTGGGCAAAAATCGATATGCCAATATATCGCAACTCTCAATGCCATTATGATATCAATATTGTATCACTAGGTTCAAAATCGATTTTTTTGATATTCATATCAGAAAGACTGACTGACATCAGGCTGCATTGATGTGTATGATTGAACTTTTTCTGATGTATTATGTTTAAAATGCTTAAAAATGTTCTAGTTGATCTCGTCATGGTCATATTGTTAAGAACTACTTCAAATGGGAATTCCACTCATTTTCAACACCATTAACATGGTGAAACACAACTTGATGACATCATCAAGTTGTGTTTGTGTAATTTTCTTATAGGACCTTTTTTTCTGAGGGCGCACAAATGGAACCAAACCCATTTGGTTCCATTTGTACGCTCTCAGAAAAAAAAATCTGAGAGTATACAAATGGAACAATTAACCTCTTCATTAATCTCTGGGCTTAGTGCAATTTTTGATGATTTTTAACCTTTGACCTTTAGCCTTCATTATATTAAAATATTAACATTTTATATATATATATATATATATATATATATATATATATATATATTATATATATATATATATATATATATATATATATATGTAACGCCCGGGATTCGAACCCGGGTCTCCCACGTGAAAGTCCAACATCTTAACCACTAGACCAAGAGGACATCCCCTTGGTCCGGGGGCAGATATTGGTTTTTCCAGGCCATCAGGCAGAGGCTGTAGCCACCTGCTACACTCACCTCCCTTTTGACCTGCTTCCACGGGGAAACCCGATCCGGGTCACGGCACCAATGTAACGCCCGGGATTCGAACCCGGGTCTCCCACGTGAAAGTCCAACATCTTAACCACTAGACCAAGAGGACATCCCCTTGGTCCGGGGGCAGATATTGGTTTTTCCAGGCCATCACGGCAGAGGCTGTAGCCACCTGCTACACTCACCTCCCTTTTGACCTGCTTCCACGGAGAAACCCGATCCGGGTCACGGCACCAATGTAACGCCCGGGATTCGAACCCGGGTCTCCCACGTGAAAGTCCAACATCTTAACCACTAGACCAAGAGGACATCCCCTTGGTCCGGGGGCAGATATTGGTTTTTCCAGGCCATCAGGCAGAGGCTGTAGCCACCTGCTACATATATATATATATATATATATATATATATATATATATATATATATATATATATATATATATATATATATATATATATATATATATATATAAATTTTAATAGATCATGGTAGTACAAGGTTGGATTGGTAAGGTTAGGTTGAAAACAGTTTTTTTTTTTCAAGTAGAAATAAGTTAAGTTAAATAAGTTAAAAAGAACGAAAAATATGACAGAAGATTCTTGCATAAGCAAATAGAAGTACCACGACGGTGCACCATTACGCATGAGCACCTCCTCCTCCTCCTCCTCCTCCTCCCCTCTGCAGGTGACACACGAACACGCACACACCTGCAGTTCCACACAGCAACAGAGCAGAGCATAGCGAGCGTCGAGTCCAATACCTCCATGCCATGCCTGCCCGCATCATGTCCAGTACATCTTTAAACTGTAGATTATTACCATCATCATCATCATGGTCTGATGTCCACCATTGCGCGCAATGACTGTCCCATGGGCTTTGCTGTCCATGGTGAGTTTGGTGTGCAGTACGTGTGTCAACGGCGCCGAGGCACTGCGGTGCTCGCCGACGTCTTACTACAAGAACTGCTGGATCCGCCGCTTCCCGGGGCTGTTCATAGACGTGGAGGAGTCCCAGCGCAGAGGCGCCATGCTGCTCACTTACTACCGGGAGGAGACGGCGCTCAAATGCAGCCGCACCTGCTGCCTGACCACCAACTGTGAGTAAATTGAGGCTATAGCCGTGGTTCGCAAGTTGGTTAAAGGGGAATTCCACCCCTTTTCAACATTTTAATAAGTCAGTAATATACCTTAGAGATGTTGTGTGGACAACTGGACATGATAGAAAAAAGTTCCCCCAATTTTGTATTTCCTAAAAATGGAGGTCTGAAAAACAAAAATCATTAACATGGTGAAATACATCTGCTGACATCAAGATGTATTCCACCATGTTAATGATTTTTATTTCAGACCCATTTTTCCTGAGAGGGTACACATGGAACCTAATGGACTTGCTAGGGTCCATTTGGTTCACATTTGTATCCTCTTCACATTTTCTCAATTCTCACATCTGTAGGCTATCCTCTCATTCTCCAATTCTCTGAATTAGAAAATGTAGAAGATTATGCTAATGGTCATTTTGATATGCATGTTTGACAGTTTTGTTTCATAAATCCAGCCTGGAATTGTAGACAAAAGCCAAAATAAATATTTAGTTTTGGGGTCCATCAGGGGCGGATCTAGGCATGGGGGGGGAGGGGGGGGCACGACAATGCCCCCTAAATGCCCCACCACGGCTAGGCCAACACAAAACAACCCAACAAAGGGCCTATATTTAAAATGATTTGAAACACTACTACTGCTACTAACTAACTACAGCTGTGTCACCACTCACCACTAAACCAACAGCATTTCATCACTGAAAACAGAAAACTCTGAGTCAGACCTTTAGCTTTATGCATGCTGCGTGTCTGTTGCAACTTCAACAATTGATGCTTTGACTAATAAGAGTCCTGTAACCAAAAAATAAATAAAATACCCCCCCCCCCCCCAATTGAGAAATGTTACATCCGCCCCTGGGGTCTAAAATGTCAGCAAATGGTGGTCCGTGGCTGAAAACATGCCAAATAAATAGTGGGCCCTGGTATCAACAATGTTGAAAACCACTGTTGTATAGGACCGTTTATTAAAGTGGAATTCCACCCAGTTTCAACATTTCACCATGTCTAGCCTATAGGCTACCATACCTTCGAAGTGTGTGTGTGTGTAAATTAAAGTAATCCCATTCCATGTTTCCTAGAAATGGACTGATTAACTTCCCCTTTCTATTGTAAAATATTGTAAATGAGTGGAATTCCCCTTTAAAGTTATTTTAATTTGTTAAGCAGGCTAATATATTTGTAACCGTGGAGTGTTTCAAAACGTCGTAAGAGTTAAAGTCTACACCATTTGGAATTGCACCAACAACCATGTAAAGGTTTAAACAGGTTCGTAATGCAGAGATTAAGAACTGGGATGAAGACACCAGAGTTGACACAAAGTTGGTTTATTTTACATTACCAAATAACACAATAAGGCAGCTCAACACTGTAGGACACATTTATTTTTACAAATAGTAGTACATGAGTATAAGGGCAAGCCAAATCACACCAGGCTAGCTTAGTATCACTGCAATAAAACACAATTAGTTTAACTACTAGGCTACATGTCTAAATGAAGTTTTTTTTTAATAGAAAATGAGTTACAGTACAAGTCAAGCCTACACACTACCACGGAAACTGATAAGAGCTTGGAGATTACAGTACAATTCAAGGACTAATCAAATCTGAAAGACTGACTGGACACAATAGTTATAATACTTGTTTAAAATAGTGGCCAACTTGTTCATTTCATTAAGACATTCTGAAACGTACAAAATAATTACTTCTGCAAAGCCAGAAGCAGCAAAACAGAGTAGGTAAAAGGGAAAAGGTGTTAAAAAGGGAAAAGAGGAATGTAGAAAGAGGGGACTGGGGTGGATTATATTTTTATTTTACTTTATTTTACAGAACAGCCGTCTGTAGGTGCTCTTTGAGAGTGGTTTTGAAGGAGTCAAGGGATTCACATGTCTTACCAACTGTTGGTGGAGCGTTCCCCATTTTGGTGGCATATGAACGAAAAGTAATTAAATCCCTTATTTGTGCCAAATCTGGTTTGGACATGGCTAATAGCACTCCCTCTGGTGTTGTGGGAGTGGACCTCATTGACATTAAGCAACTCTTTGGAGTATTGGTACAGGCCCATCCATTCCCCCACAACAACAATTTTCATCTGTGATTTGCTTGTATTAAAGGGGAATTCCATCCATTTTACTGAGAGGATACAAATGTGAACCAAATGGACCCTAGCGGGTCAGACAGGAAGTAGCAGGAAGTGCCCACTGAAACCCATTCAAAAAAGGAGGACGTGACATCACACCCCGGTCCGAGACTTGGACTTTGCAAAACCCCGTGTAGTTGCAGCCTAAGTGCTGGAATTTGGAAGCGCTCATCATTAGTCACTGAACGGCCCTGTGTACAACCTGTCTAGAATTTACACCTTACACCTAACGCAGGAGGCACCACCAGCCTGACCCATTAATACAAACGAGTGCCAGCACTTTTATTTGCAGACAGAACGCTCATAACGTATTTACTGTGGATTTTTTTAAACAATATTTTTATTGACAATTTCCATTTATGACATCTCAACAATTAACTCAACTCTACAATGACCTTTAAATTTTCAAAAAACACATTCATACACTTATAGATTCATTCATTCATACATACATATGTACAGACAAGCAAAAATAAAACAAGGTAACTAAAAACACAAAAAAACAAAACAAAAAAAACAACTAAAACAAAATAAAAAAAATGTTCAGCCCCACATTATTGTGCAATAGAATTAGTCAGTTCAGGTCCCAATGGATTATTCCTCTTGAATTGCATAAATGTCGAGCTTAACATTTTTTAGTGCAAGTGGCAGATCTAGATTCAGCCCAATTATAAAAGAATCCAGAGTAGCATTGCGGCTAGTGCACAGAATATACCTTTACACGGTGCAAACAGAGTGGAAGCACACCTGGCAGCAGACAGCTGCTGCAACATTACTGGCCCAATTTGCTGCACTGATACCAATTGGATAAAATAAAGTTAAAAAACATTGAAAACAAACATACCATTATTAGCACTGCAGTGAGAACCACTCTGCTGGCCTGGGGAGAATCTGTCAAAACCTCTTACTGCACTGGAGTTCCTGCTTTTGAAAAGAGTAATACAAGGTGATTGGCTGGTCTGGAACACCCGCACCTGCACTCAATGACACCATCATTAGTGTCAGTGACAAACACCATAGGGCAGTGGTTTTCAACCTTTTTGATACCAGGGAGGGACCACAATTTATTCAGAATTTGAGCCATGGACCACCATTTGATGGCATTTTAGCGCCACAGACCCCCAAAACTATTATTTTTTTATTATTATTATTTTTTTTGCATTTTTGCTTTTTTTCCCCCACAATAGGCTGGATTTCAGAAACACAACAGTCAAACAAACAGATACAAGTGACCATTAATCTTTGACATTCGTTGGATGGCCAGCTTGTGTTATTAATACAGAATGATCATTACCATCGCGTGTTTGTATTTTGTCTCCTTGCTCTTCCACAAAACATTTAATTTGCCCCCCGCCTGTCCTTCCCATGAAAAAATAGTATGAAAACCACTAAGGTTCCACCACTACCGTAATTTCCGGACTATAAGCCGCTACTTTTTTCACATGCTTTTGACCCTGCGGCCTATACAATGGCGCGGCCAATCTATGGATTTTTACAGGTAACAGGGGTTTTCAACAGGTGGTCCCATAGGGTTCCAGGTGGTCCCCAGACTAAATGATGGAAAGTTGGTTAACCAGATGTTACACTTAATTAAAAAGTCATAAGTCATGTTCATTTTGATCTCATTCTGATGTTTTGCCTCTTTTGTTTGCGAAAATCCATCCTGGAATTGTGAACAAAACCAAAAGAAATCTTTAGTTTTGGGGTCTGTGGGTTGAAATGTTGAATAAATAGTGGGCCCTGGGATCCAAAAGGTTGAAAACCACTGCTCTAACATGAAGCTTATAGTCAGGTGCGGCTCATACAAGGAAAAATCTGTATTTTGCCCCAAATTTAGCTGACGCGGCTTATGTTCAAGGTGCGGCTTATACCTGTAGTCCGGAAATTACGGTACATGCATGCCTGCTGGGATTGTAGCCTGATTGTTGATACGCACTGATCTGATCTGTTCTTTCCCTTCATAGTTTCCTGTAATCTGGCGATATTCCACTACGATACTATTCAAGAAAATGTCAACTGTTTTCACCTGCATTGTCCCACGCTGGAGAGCTGCATTCTGAGTCAAAGGAGCAACGTCATTCTGTACAACATCACCAAGGGTGAGTCTCTGGCACTCTGTACAACAGGGGTTTTCAACCTTTTTTCATCCCAGGGCCCACCATTTATTCAGCATTTGAGCCACGGACCACCATTTGATGACATTTTAGCCCCACACAGACCCCAAAAAGTAAAGATTTCTTTTGCTTTTGTCCACAATTCCAGGCTGGGAATTGGGAAACAAAACAGGCAAAATATACCAGACCAAAATGACCATTAATCTTCTATTTGTGCAGACTTGGGCTGAATATTTATTTTAACTCTTGAGAGTGTAAAAATGAAACCAAATGGACCCGCAAGGGTCCATTTGGTTTCATTTTTACGTTCTCAAGAGTTACATCTGGTTAACCAACTTAGCTGGAACCCTCTCAAGGACCACTGGTGGTCCCCGGACCACCGGTTGAAAACCCCTGCTCTACAACATCACCAAGGGTGAGTCTCTGAGCGGCTCTGTCGGGTTGACACCATCATGTCAAAAGCTGGAACTTGTTTTTTTGTGTGAAATAATTTCTAAATGCAAAGCTGAAATCTGTTGCGCACAGACAGATTAACTAGCTTCAGTCTCTCTCTCTCTCTCTCTCTCTCTCTCTCTCTCTCTCTCTCACTCACTCACTCACTCACTCACTCACTCACTCACTCACTCACTCACTCACTCACTCACTCACTCACTCACTCACTCACTCAAATAATCTCAACCAAATGGACTCAGAGTTAAATTGAAAGAAATAAAAATAAATGGCGGTTAAAGAGAGAGAAAGACAGTCAGCTACAAGGTCAATACTTTTCCCCCCCAAAATTATGAAGGGGAGATAGAATGTGTTTGAATAGTAGCCTACAAAATTGAAAATGTTTCAATGCTAATAAACAATATGTGTATTTCAATATGTGTAAATGTGTATTTCTAAAAGGCGGTGGTATCACTAGTCACACTTGTGTTTTATGCCACACAGGCGTGGATCCTGACCTGCTGGTGTTTGGGAAGTACTTCACGTCCAACGGTAACAACGTGCGCCTGTGGCCCCCCGTGTCCGGGGGCTGGGTCAACAACGCCTCGGACCCTCTGCCCTCGGACAAGAGGCAGTTCATCTGGCCCCCCCTGCCCCCTGCCCAGCCGTCCACTCCTTCAGCAGCACCCACTGCTGCTGCCGCTACCAGGTCCTCCAAAACAAAAACACCGCCGTCACCCACAGCACCCACTGCAACCTCCAGCAGTACCTCCACACCACATGGTGGCGCTAGTCGGCGCACAACACTGTCAACAACAACAGCTCTGCTCCAAGGTTAGTCCCTTTTGAGGCTGTTAAAAAGAGTTAATGGCATTAATTAATTAAGTTTGTTGATTAAAGGACCACTTCACCACTTTTCAGCTTATATTCATATAATAAGTCCTCAATAATGTACATGATAAAATACCACTATTTGTTTCTACTCAGTCTGTGTCTCACAGGAGGGCTGTGGGCAGTTCAGAAACTTCTTCCAATTGCATCATCAATGGTGGAATCCAAGCTAATAGAAATTGCAGACTTTCTATTCCTGACAAGTCACAATGCAAAAATGGCAGCCGTCGTTCTCCCGATAATAAACTTTTTTTTTTTTAGAAACACATTGTTTAAAAAAAAAAAAAATCTGCAGAATGATGATGTCATTGGAAGAAGTTTCTGAACTCCTGAGTAGAAAAAAATAGTGATATTTTGTCATACACATTAGTGAGGACCTATTATAGTTACCTTGAAAAGTGGTGAAGTGGTCCTTTAATCTGATTGAATTCATTGAACTCAGTTAACATTGTATTGTGCATTGTATTGCATTTTAGGGGAAGTTCTCGACAATCCTCTAGGCTTCCAACTTCTCCTGCACAGTATATTCAACTTCTATGGATATTGTTTTTTATCTTTTAGATGTGCTAATAAAATAAAATAAACAAACTAAAAATAGACGTTAAAAATGTGTCTCCCTGTAATCATTGCATATTTTGGACATAGTTTGAAGGATTAAATTAATTTTGAATCTGATTAATTTTTTTTAATTAATGCATCAGTTCAATTCTCTGGAAACACAAGCACACTGCGCGACGCATTTGAGCTTGTGGATCGGATCTTTACAAAGTGTGTGTGTGCCATAGTGCGTCACACACGCATGCACACACGCACACAATAACTCTCCCCCAAAAAACAATTTTTGCGTGCATTTTTCGGTGTGCGGGCGCGTGCGTGCATGTGCGTGAGGTTTGCTCTGGCACCTCCCGAATTACTTTTTTTTTTTTTTTTTTACTTTTTTTTTTTTTTTTCCGTAAAATTCAGGACAGCTTCATTCGTTTGTAAACAGTGTTTCAGTCAGTTTATTATGTTTGTAAAGTCGTTAGTTTTCAATATAATAACCATTCCTTTGGTCCTTCTCCTCACCAACCTCTTTCAGACCAGGTGGAGACTGATGCCCACACTGTCCTCTCTAACCGACCACAGACCTCCACCACCACCACCACCACCACCACATCCATGCCACCCCCGCCCATGGCCTCCACCCCTCATGTCCCTGTCACCATCCACACCACCCCTACCTTCACCACATCTCTGGAGGCATCTACCACCACCACCACCACCACCACCACCACCCAAACCACTCCCTCCACCACCCTCTCTCAGGTAGGATGAATTCCATACATCACACTTATCTTTTGAATAATCATTGTTTACCATTCATTTTCTACAATAGTCTACTCACCACCAGCCCATAGAGTCCAGGGCCGGATTTAGCTCTACTAGGGTGGGCTGGAAGAATGGCAGGGTGGGCAACTCCAAAAACATTCAAAATCTTATCATTCTTTATGTAGCATGTGATATGGCAAAATAGGGGGTTTTATGATGCTGAATCGATTCCAAGCATTAGTTGTAAATAAACACACTCTTTGGCTGAAAATTGCCATGGAACGTTTCCAAATGTGCTGTGTACATTTGCGGGATAACAAAAAAACAGTGATTTGTTTGTCCGCTCATTGCATGGCGTAATATATTCATAAATAACTAATAATTGACAAATAGTACATAACAAGGCTGCTTTTATTTATCTGCAGTTGTGTAGGCTATGTTCGTCTGGGCTAGGAGCTCTGTTATTGGGCGGAATAGTCTGCTGTGGTGACCAGAACGCTGGCTTCTGATTGGAGCATTCATTCATACTCAACATTGTTCACATTCTAGGGCCACGGTGGAACAGTGGTTAAGTGCTGTCGCCTCACAGCTAGAAAGTCCTGGGTTCGATTCCCGCTAGGGACGCCGCTGTGGGTGCTGGTGGCGTGTCTCCTCCTCTGCGTCATCAGTCCATTAGCCCATACCCGATTTGGGGTTGGTGAAAGGGCCTTTCTGTGTGTAGTTTGCATGTTCTCCCCGGGTAGAACAAAAACATGCAGTAATCCTGGGCTCTAAACTGCCTCCCTCTGGGCAGCCTAGGAACTAGTTAGAATAAGGTGTTCCTTACAACTAGCCTGGGTTCAGCCCACAGGCCCCGCCCACTCAGCTGGGTTCTGTGAGCCATGGCTCAGAGTCTGACAATCAGGCTACCTTACAACCAGGGAACCTCATCCCTGTCAGGAGAAAAGAAGGCAGCTTGGACTCCTCATGCATTGAAGGAAGCATGAGGCCAGTCAGGATCACAATAAGCACTGGGTGAAAAAATGGGTTACAAAAAATAAAAAAAAATATATTTAAATATGGAGTGGCATGATTTTTTTCTACCCTAAAACTTGATCATCAGGTATTAATGTTATATGAAAAGTAAGATTTTTTTTCCCAAAAAGTGTACAGTGTTTGTTGTCATTTTTATGATTCCACCCAGCCAGTTCATTAAGTTTGCCTGGTGGGTGATGATGGGTGGAGATCCACCTGAACTGAAGCCACACCCACAGCTTTAGTTGCATGATAAAGGGGGAGGAGTTAGGGGAGGGGCTGAACACGTGATGTCACTATATTGAAGTTTTTTTCATTGGCACGTTTGACTGGAAAGGTTGGAAGAAACCCTAAATACAAAGGGAAGACATCACTGCACATAAAAACACACCAAGGGGTCTATTTACATACTGTCACCTCTTAAACATGTACAAAATTGGGAAAAAAAAAATACAAAAATCATGGCACCCGGGGGGCACGGTGGAACAGTGGTTAGTGCTGTCGCCTCACAGCTAGAAGGTCCTGGGTTCGACTCCCGCTAGGGGCGCTGCTGTGGGTGCTGGCGGCGTGTCTGCTCCTCCGCGTCATCAGTACCCATACCCGAGGCGGGGTTGACGAAAGGGCCTTTCTGTGTGGAGTTTGCATGTTCTCCCCGTGTCCCCTAGGGTAGATACCCTCACAAAAACACACAGTGATCCTGGACTCTAAACTGCCTCCCCCTGGCCAGCCGGGGCGCCTGATGGAGGAGACTGGAACTGGTTGGAATAACGTGTTCCTTCCACGCGCTACGTCCAACCAGGGAAACTCCCCCCTGTCAGGTGAAAAGAAGGCGGCGCGACTCCTCATGCATTGAAGGAAGCATGAGCCCAGTCTGCTGCCTCCCCAGGTTGGCGGAGGGTGTGTAGAGCCCAGGATCACATTAGGAATTGGCACTGGGTGAAAAAATGGGTTGCAAAATCGTGGGATAAAAATTATAAAAAAAAAATAAATAAAAAAAATCATGGCACCCCCTCAATAAAACAAAATTGTTTACATTCTGGACTATAAACTAACATTTGCTGCCTGGCTCCAGGCCTACACCCAGGTGGTGGAGGGCGTCCACAGCAGTCCTGCCGCCCCTGACGCCGTGGTTGCAGCGACCACCATGGGCCTGATGGCCAACATCGAAAGCAGCCAGCACTACCCTCCCAACGACACCAAGGTGTACCTGGGAGGGAGGAACCACAGCGCTGGGGGTAGTGTTGGAGGAGGAGGAGGTCAGGCCGGTAGCGAGGAGGACCAGGACAGCCTGGGTGAGCTGGGTCCAGGCTGGCACGTGGCCGCCCGCGGCCTGCTAGTGGCCGCAGCCACCTGCACCGCTCTGCTCCTCAGCTGCTGCTGCTCCATCCTGGTGGTGGTCAGCTGGAGAGGACGCAGGAGGAGGAAGGGACGCTACCGGACCGCCTGGAGAGGACGGCGGGGCTCCATGAGGCTCGTCAAGTACGTGCTGGTCAGGGAGAGCTCCTGAAGGTGTCCAGGGGGTGGGGTGATGGTCAGGGAGAGTTCCTGAAGGTGTCCAGGAGGTGGGGTGATGGTCAGGGAGAGTTCCTGAAGGTGTCCAGGAGGTGGGGTGATGGTCAGGGAGAGTTCCTGAAGGTGTCCAGGAGGTGGGGTGATGGTCAGGGAGAGCTCCTGAAGGGTCCAAGGAGGTGGGGTGATGGTCTATCATAAAGAAAAAGAGGATGATGCACGGGGGCGTGGCACAGGCTCCTGCCGGAGGTTTGCACATGCTCAGTGTAAACAGGAACTGCTATGGTGGAATGTTCCAGCAGAGGCGTTAGAATAGTATAATGCTTCTGTCTTTAGTTTAAAGATGGAGTGCCATGATTTTTTTCTACCCTAAAACATGATCATCAGGTATTAATGTTATATGAAAAGTACTTTTTTTTCCGCAAAAAGTGTACAGTGTTTGTTAAACTGTCATTTTTATGATTCCACCCTACCAGTTCATTAAGTATGCCTGGTTTGCCTGGTGGGTGGTGATGGCTGGAGATCCACCTGAACTGAAGCCACGCCCACAGCTTTAGTTGCATGATAAAGGGGGAGGAGTTAGGGGAAGGTCTGAGCATGTGATGTCACTATACTGAAGTTTTTTTCATTGGCATGTTTAACTGGAAAGGTTCAGCCCCCAGGAATAACCCTAAATACAAAGGGAAGACATCATTGCACATAAAAAATACATACAAAAATCACGGCATTTCCTCTTTAGATATTATGTCAATATTATGTATGGAGGAAAAAAGTTGTTTATAACAGACTGAAAGACAATGGCAAGTACATTTACTAAATGGAAAAGTTTGGTACATTTTTCTTTTGTAGATTTTCCATATTCTTGATGCTTGTTTTGATTACAGTGTGTTCAACTTGTGTTTTTGTGAAATGGCAAAGAAACATGGATACTGTTCATTCAAGTGCTGTGGATGATATAAAATGTTTGAAAAGGGAAGAGTGTTGCTGTTTAATTCACAACTACTCTGGATCTCATTATTTACATCACAAGTTCTGGGGTTTCTATCTAGCGCCTCTAATGGAACATTCCATCATTGCAGTTCCTGTTTACACTGAGCATGTGCAAACCTCCAGCAGGAGCCTGCGCCACGCCCCCTGTGCATCATCCTCTTTTTCTTTATCATAGATGATCAGGTCAGGGAGAGTTCCTGAACGGTCAACGGGTGGGTCAGGTGGACGCGGGACGAGGCTGCAGTGCACTGTTCTGAAAGGTGTTTCGTTGCGTTTGCACCAGTCCCAGTCAGGGGACTGTTAATCACTTACATCTGATTTAAAAAAAAAAATATAGCGAGAGAAAATAGCAGATTTATAAGATCACAACACACATTGGGAGCTTGTAGATCTACTATTCCTGTTATTTTTTTTTAGTTTCACCTGGTGTTTTCATCAGGCTGGCAAACTATTTCATCACTTACTATATCTAGTAGTGACTGTACCTTCAGAAGCTCAAAATAAGTATTATTTATACGTTTGTGGTGAAAACCAGGACAATTCAGTGGTCACCAATGGTGAATGCTGCAGATGACTGAAGGACACCACTGGTACAAAAAAGGGGAACACTGGGATCATGTTTTAGTTTTTTAGTTTTTTGGTGTGCCTCCCTGGACATCCAGCTTAAAACTGGGACAATACGGTTAAAACCTGGAACATCAGCAGCCCACCATGAAGAGTAATTCAGGACTGGTTTATTGTCGGTATCAGCTAGTAGCGTGCGGGAGTTTGTCCCCATTACGATGCACTAGACCCCCTGTGTTGGATTGCTGAGTTGGAGTGCCACACCTACACCTACATAACTTGCTGCTGTGTCGCACCGAGACCCAGTATGCTGCTTATTAAGACGAGTTCTTCCACTAGGCAGTAGGCATGTTGGCTGATTAGCGTCCTCCTCAGCCTTGCCCCCTGAATGCACTGTGAGCGTGTCGCGAAGCAGTCCATTTTATTGCACATTCGGCTACTTTATTGCGTCGTTTTGGTCAATATATTCGCCTCGTCTAAAATCTTAAACATAAGTAGTAGCTCATAACCAGTAGTCTTGGGCAATATACCGGTATTACCATTTATCGCGATATTGGAAATCAATACTGAGTAATATTGATGGGTCTATAAAATATATCGAATACCGAATATCGTAAAATACCGGCATTATACTGTATTCTGTTAAAATATGAGCAGTGAGATTTTAATTGTAACTATACAAACAATTTTCATATTACACACATGCCTAAAATAGCCCTTATTTGGGCTAGGCTTTTTGGAAACAATGTATTTCCAACTTCAGTTTGTCCCTATTTAGGCTGCTTGAACAGCAGAGCGCTCAGTTTCTGACCCCTCAATGTGGAACGTGTCCTACTTCAATACCGGTAATATTGAATATCGAGCTAATTAATACATTATCAAGGCCGATATTAAAAAAAAATCAATAACGCCCAAGACTAACCTCCAGCATGTCGCCATGCTGATACAGGGCTTAAAACAAGGCAGCCAACCGGCCACGGTTGACAGAGGATTTTCCGGGTTTTCGTTTTATCAATGCAATCGTTGCCAGTCGGCTCCCAGACAACATGCCTTGTCGATAATCACGACTAATAAGCAGCTTCCTGGGAATTATGGTTTGATAACGGTCAAACTGGGTGCATGGTCTGAGCTTTCCAGCCACCATAGTTCACAAGAATACATCTTAAGAAGTAATCCCACAGGAGACCTCTGAGATGCTCTTGTATTATTAATATTTAATGAGTCTAGAACAGTAAATATATGTTTTAGATTCTATCAAGTTTGCCAAATAGGCCTACCCCAATTCCCAAATGGCACAGCAGAGTGTGTTGCTATAAAACATTACTTTATTTTCAGCCAATTCTTAGGAAAATGTAGTTTGTGTGTTAGCTGAAATGTACAGTATGTGAACCTGAAATAGTCAAACTGTCTGGATAATTTAGTCTTGCGAGGAGGGATAAGGACAAACCTAAGCTGAATCTACCAGCTCACAACATGCTCAAATAAAATAGCCTGTGGGACTATTTTCGCATAGATAAATTAGGCAGTACAGTTCTAGTGCAAACAATTAAAGAATTGTTTCACAAGTATAGTGTGCCA
Organism: Benthosema pterotum; assembly: GCA_039105355.1. NCBI lineage: Eukaryota > Metazoa > Chordata > Actinopteri > Myctophiformes > Myctophidae > Benthosema > Benthosema pterotum. Next base: position 50,111,666 of record CM076969.1, on the reverse strand, counting down.
AAAGTGCAAAGTTTGCAAGGAGGATCATTGGACAGATTTAGCCAGCACTACTAGGGTGGGCTGGAAGAATGGCAGGGTGGGCAACCCCTCAGTTTTTTATATGTAGCAGTGGTTTTCAACCTTTTTGACACCAGTGCGCACTATTTATTCGGCATTTGAGCCACGGACCACCATTTGAGGACATTTTAGCCCCACAGACCCCAAAACTAAAGATTTTTTTGCTTTTGTCCACAATACCAGGCTGGATTTGGGGAAAACAAAACAGTCAAACATACAGATCAAAATGACCATTAATCGTCTACATTCTCTAGTTGTGTAGACTTGGGCTAATTCACATGATGAATATTTTAACTCTTGAGAGTGTAAAAATGAAACCGAATGGTCCCGGAAGGGTCCATTTGGTTTCATGTGTTTACGCTCTCAAAGAGTTAGATCCGGTTAACCAACTTTCCACCATTTACCTGGTGATCCCCAGACCACTGGTTGAAAACCACTGACATTACCGTTCTTTGGGTGGGCAGGATGCTCTGCCCACCCCTGCCCCCCTTTAGATCCGGCCCTGAGGAGGATTCAGAGCTCTGATGCACTCCAGTAGATTCTAAGTGATGTTGATGGCCTTCCCCAGGTGTCCTCCACCCTACACTTAAGTGCATTGATGTGTTCTTTCAAGCAAGAAATGCTACAGTAACAAACTAGACAGTTGTTCCTTCCAGAAGCACTGTGGGGCCGTTGTGATGTGATGTGGAAGTAGTAGCCATATCAATACAGGACCTGTATTTAAAGGAGAATTCCACACCAAAAGTTTTTTTTTTTTTTTTTTTTTTTTTAGAAAAAAGTGGTCCAGAATATAGAAAAAAGTGGCCCAAAATAAGCTTATAATGGGGCTAAGGGGTGTTGTTCAAGTTCACCTATATACACCGCTCCAAAATGCAAGTTGTTGCAATATATTGTCTCACTACCATGTCAGTAGAGTGTTGACACACACACTTTCACTTTCGTTGCAGCAGTGGTTCAGCCATAAACCATGTGCCACGCCCCCAGCTTCTGAGACAGCTGAATCACTGCTGAACCAAAAGTGAAAGTGTAAGTGTGAGTGTTAACACATTACTGACATGGTGGAGAGAAAATATATAGCAGGAAATTGCATTTTGGAGCGATGTATATAGGTGAACTTGAACAACACCCCTTAGCCCCATTATAAGCCTATTTTGGGGTAGGGGAAACAGCCATAAAGGAGTGCAAATGAAGATGAAAAAAAAAAAACATTTTTGGCGTGGAATTCTCCTTTAAAGGTTCACCGGTGAACCGGAAATGGTCAATGTTTTATTATGGATCACACCAGACTATGTGGCACAGAGGGTTTTCTGAAACAATCAGAACATGTGTCCCTTCAGGTGATGGAATGGCATAGTGCGAGGGACGGCTTCCGCACACGCAACGCATGCAATGTTTGTTTACAATTCGTCTCTCAGCTCTGCCACTTTAATGCTGTGTGTCTAATCTCTATCACAGGGGTGGGCAATTATTTTTCCCAAGGGGCCAAATGAGATAGATGAAATATTGTGGAGGGCCAAGACTAAAGGCTGAACCAAGGTCTGCATAATATTATTCTAATTTCAAGATAAAAGTAAGAGTAAGACCAACCATTTTGACACCAGGGCCCTCTATTTATTCAGTATTTGAGCCACAGACCACCATTTGATGGCATTTTAGCCCCGCAGACCCAAAACTAAAGATCTATTTTGTTTTTGTCCACAATAGCAGGCTGGATTTCACAAAAAACAGGCAAAAAAAAGACCATTCTTTTACATTCTCTGGCTAATTCAGATGAATGTTTTAACTTTGAGAGCGTAAACATGAAACCAAATGGACCCGCAAGGGTCCATTTGGAACTCTCTCAAGGACCACTGGTGGTCCCCGGGCCGGTCAGAATCAGCCAAAGGGCCGCATTTGGCCCCCGGGCCGCATAATGCCTAGGTATGCTCTATCATATAAGATAATGTGTCCAGATATACTGTATATTCTAACATGATGATTGAGTTTAAACCCAGTAATACACTGTGTGGATGCCAGAATGGGATTAAAAACGGACTATGTCTGACTGTAATCAAGACACCTGTGATTGTAGATGACGATTCAAAAACGGGATAAAAATAGGTCCGTTTAACCTCTGTTGGTTTTTATTGATGTGATAATGGACGTCATCACACAGCACGTTTTCCTTTACAGGAAGTAAATCGATTTTTATGGAGTTTTTGTTTAATAAATACACAAAAGTGAGTGCATTGTTGGGTATGGCAATAAAATGACCACAGGTGTGGTCTAAAAGTGTACAAAATTATTGCAGTCAAAATATATTTTACAAATGTCATGCCACAAATGTCTTTTTTTTTCTAAAACAGCCGAAAACTCCCACGCTTTGTGAGCTTGTAGATTGCCTGTTTTTAATAGACACATAAAGACATAAAAAAAACAGGGTTTAATAGTTAATGGAGAATTCCACACCAAAACACATTGGGCATCAATCTACCTTGTTTCCTTTGGCATAATACATAATGTCCTTGATTTTTGTCACAGATGTCCCATTTTCTACATTTCACCCTTGAGGTCCCCGTCCCCACGACGACGTTGGGAACAGTTAACATGGCCGCAGGTTGTCTTTTTTTCTGTAACTCCAAAATAGATAATCGGACCACTATATGACTATATGAATAGAATACCTCTGGGATTACATGTAAAGACTGCCCCAGAGTGAAATAAAACTCAAGCATGTTTATCAGTATACTATTAAAATATGATGTGTGAAAAAAATAAGTTTGGAGTTACAGAAATACACGCAGTAGAATAAAGACAACCTGCGGCCATGTTAACTGTTCCCAACGTCGTCGTGGGGACAGGGACCTCAAGGGTGAAATGTAGAAAATGGGACATCTGTGACAAAAATCAAGGACATTATGTATCATGTCACAGGAATCAAGGTAGATTGATGCCCAATGTGTTTTGGTGTGGAATTCTCCTTTAACATGAGTTGTCAACATTTGTCATTTAAATCGAGAAACAAATAGCATAATTATGTGTGCATTTCTTATATACAAAACATCCTACTGTACTGAAGGACAGCACTGTTAGTAAAGTCCCACCACTGCTGATGTGTGTTTTGGTCTTGTGTCTCACTAGACACATTCATTGTGCTCCCTCTACCCCCCCACTCACACATCTCTAGATGGCATTGAGTTTCTGGTGACCTAGAACTAAAAGGGCCACGGACCAAAGCTGTTTAATGGGACTTGGGTGCTTTTCTTTAAAAAGACCTGCAGCTGAATGCGTCCTTTGAGCTGGGACATGGCTCTGCTCACCCCATTAGTGGACAGAGGAGGAGGACAGGATGAGACGAGATGAGCACAGCTGCTCCTGCTGCTGCTGGACACACAATAACAGCTCTTCATGTTACTGCAACCTGATGGAGTACTTCAGTAAAAGATGGAGTGCCATGAATGTTTTCTACCCTAAAACATGACATGAAAAGTAAGATTTTTTTCCCCCAAAAAAGTGTACAGTGTTTGTTAAACTGTCATTTTTATGATTCCACCCTACCAGTTCATTAAGTATGCCTGGTTTGCCTGGTGGGTGGTGATGGGTGGAGATCCACCTGAACTGAAGCCACGCCCACAGCTTTAGTTGCATGATAAAGGGGGAGGAGTTAGGGGAGGGGCTGAACACATGATGTCACTATATTGTTTTTTTCATTGGCACATTTGACTGGAAAGGTTCAGCTCCCAGGAAGAAACCCTAAATACAAAGGGAAGACATCATTGCACATAAAAAGTGGAAAAAATACAAAAATCACGGCACCCCCTCTTTAAAGAGGAAAACAATAGTTAAAAGCACTTTAACTATTGGGAAAAAATAGTTTTACAAGCATAGCGTGCCACTGTGGTGCACTATGAGCTTGTAGAAGACGTTGCACAAATCTTTGAATCCAGAGCAACCATTTTTAACACAAATCTTTGCTTATGGGGGATCTCTAGGATAACATGTTTTCAGTCTGTAGTCAAATACAGATAATTCTGTGCATGATATATTTTGAGCTAGTAGTAGTATTGAGTTCACAAGTTCCCTCCTTCTACCTTGATCTGGAAACTCGAAATTGCGATATATCTAAAATAATTTGGAGTTGTAGTATTGTTAGGTTGTTGTTTACATTAGAGCAGTGGCACAGCTTTGATATGTCATCAGTCTCACGTTGATCGTGCCTCTAGAAGGCGCGTACGGATGCATAGAGCTCCGACAAGATTTTGACGGGAGTGCATTGGGTCTGCCCCAGTGCTTCCAGATGGGAGCAGTAGGAGTAGGGGGAACACACTGCTGCCCCCAGATGGCAGAGTCAGGTTAATTTTGACATAGATTAGATTCGAGAAAGTAGAAGCTAGTGTCAGAAACAAGAATCTAGCGTCAGAACCTAGTATCTAGCGCCGGAAACTAGATCTAGCGTCTGTTGTCTCAAAACCAATTGCTAAAGCAAATAAATATAACTTAAAGGTAGGGAAGTGATTTCACTTTTGTCAGATAGCACCCAAAAAAATATTTTTTTTCTGTTAAAATGCTCTATTATAAGGCGTGGAAACCACATATGGAGTTTCCCCCTCCCCCACGTTAGCAGAGGAGCTAATAAAAGTTCCCCAGGTCACCACCAATTCTCCTCCAATCAGGATCGAGCAGCAGGTTCACATAGTGTAGCTACTGTTGGGGGCCCTAGTGCACCAGGCTGGTACTACACCATGAATTTCAAATCACTTCCCCTACCTTTAACTTAAATAAATAACTAGTCATAAGGCAGTATCAAACCCTACAAAAGCGGTCATGTGCTCCAGCTTTGTTGAGTTAAAGCAAGATTTGAACCTTTACCTTTTAATGGCTTATATTTCAGTCTACAGTCAACTTTCCAGGAAGAGTAAGGCTATAGTCATAGGCATACAGGTTTTTGAAATGTTCACAACCTATGTCACCCAAGTTGACAGAAATTGTGCTCCTATTGATCTTTATTGAGTATTATCAGAACCATTTATGACGACGAAAGATTCTTATGTAATTCATTAGCAATGCTGTAACCACAATTTTTTTCACTGTGGTACTGAATGATGGAGTATTGTATCAGGCATACATGTACAACAGTTTAGAGAGTTTATTTTTGGAAAATAAATACAACATGTCATTGTGATGATGATCAGAAGACAACGTTATGTACATCAAAGGGTTGGATTACGCTGGAAACATGGGTGTAGATTTTAATGGTTTTCAGCTTATGAATTTAAATAGAATCTTCATTTTTTTTACGTGTGACTTATTGAAGGTCTTGTATCACATGAACCCATGGTCTGTTCTGGGAACGCCAACAAGAGTTTTTTTCAGATTCACTGAAAATCCATAAACAACATGTTGTGCTTGGAGACGGGCTATATTCAGCGAAAAAATTCATGAGGTTAAAAGGTAGGAGACCCCACTCAATGAAGTACGGTATTAGGTAATAGAGGCAACTTTAGTGTGTACAAACACTTTGTAAACAGATTTGTTTTATAGGCGGGAACCCACTGTTGTAACAAGTGTTAAAATACACTTGGGTCAGTATTTAGAAGGAATTTTTAGAATCGGGATGGTCCACAATGGGTTAAAAATAGAATCTAAGTCCACCTCACCTCCACTTTATTGGCTCATTATGAATCCGCTGGAAGCTGCTGTGCTGTGATTGGCTAAAACACTGCCTCACCCCACTCAACCCCCTCCTCCCCAGACCTTAGCTCCGCCTTGTCCCGAGCCGGACGAATGCTTTGTTTTCATCTGGTCCGTCTGCAGTGATTTTGATTTTTGTTTAAAAAAAGTTGCCTTTATTACCTTTAACACTGTGTTTCTCAAGGTTGGGATACGGTTCCTGCGTCACTCCTCGGACAAGCTGGGAAAAAAAAAAAAAAAAAAAACGAGGTGTCTGAGAGTGCATTTCAGGGTCAGGGGAACGCTCACGCCAGCCAGGGGGGCACGATGCTTGTCTTGTACTGTAAAGGCCCTGCTACACTAGCAATATTTTGATCAATATCAACTAGCAATGTCAACAACAACAGGCAACATGATGAGATACATGGCAACAGGCAACACCTCCCATTAAAAGGGGAAATCCACCCATTTTCATTTTTTCCTGAGAGTGTGCAAATGTGAACCAAATGGACCCTAGCGGGTCTATTTGGTTCCATTTGCACACTCAGAAAAAAGAACCAAATCTTCTGTCCAGTGAGACATCTGTGGGAGCAACCAGGAGTTGATCATTTTCTATAGAGAAGTGAAAGGTCAACGTTGATAATTGACGTTGCTTGTTGATATTGATCAAAACATTGCTAGGTGTATCAGGGCCTTAACACTGTTTCTCAAGGTGGGGAATCCTGTGAGGGTCCCTGCGTCACTCCTCGGACAAGATGGAAAAAAAACAAGCTGTCTCAGAGTGCATTTCAGTGTCAGGGGAACTCTCACGCCTTGTCTTGTACTGTAAGGCAACCTGAGCTGGAATCACAGAGCGCCATCAAGTCATTTCCAATGGATTGTTGAATGGATTAGAGGTTGAATAACTTCCTGACAGCCTCTCTGTACTGCAGCATGGTGCTCTCGCTCTCTCCCTCGTTCTTCAGTCTGGTGACGGAGTCCCTGTACTCCTGCACCTCCGCACGCCCCAGCACCTCCTCTCTGAGCGCCTCGGCGTCTCCGTCCTCCACCACCTGCATGTATGAATGAATCGTTTATTTCGAGCATATAAAAAAAAATATATATATATATACAGTATGTTAAAAGAAAATAAATCAAAACTTAAAACAAAAGTAACACAAAATGTGCAATATGTTAAAAGAAAAAAACTTAACAAGTTAAACAAATCTAATGTGTGTTCGAAAAGGAGTAGAATGAAGCCTAAGCTTATCTAGTTCTACCCCTATTTATGCTATTTTTTTTTAAAGACATCAACTGACAAGATTCCAGTTCCTGTACGTCTATTTGTCTAATATTTAATAATGTTTACCTAGTGTACCATAATGCTGTACCATTACCTCATTCTTTATAGCTCACAATCAAAGAAAATTTATACCTCTTCTTAAACGGTGCAATATTTCCACTTTTTCAAATTTCAGGCGGGGCACAGTTAATATTATTTATATCAAGGAATGTTTATTCGACATTTGAGCCATGGAAAACCATTTGATGAGGTTTTAGCCTCCCATACCCAAAGACTAGGGCTTCACAATTCATCGAAATAGACTCGAAATCGAGGTTTCAGAACTTAGACCCTTCCGGGTCCATTTGGTTTCATGTTTACACTCTCAAGAGTTCAAATATTCATCATGTGAATTATCCCAAGTCTACACAAGAAGAGATGGTAGAAGATTAATGCTCATTTTGATCTATATGTTTGACTGTATTGTTTCTGAAATCCAGCCTGGTATTGTGGACAAAAGCAAACGAAATCTTTAGTTTTGGGGTCTGTGCAGGTGAGGTGACATCAAATGGTGGTCCGTGGCTCAAATTCTGAATAAATAGTGGGCCCTGTTATGGAAAAAAAGTTGAAAACCCCTGGTTAAAATAAATATGAATGTTGAGAAATGTCCCTTTTCAAAATATTAGAATCATCACACAGCAGCAGGCACAAGTTGACAACTGTAATCAATAATAGAATAATCAATCCCACAGTCGTACTGTATCCTACAGCAGGGGTTTTCAACAGGTGGTCCGGGGACCACCAGTGGTCCTTGAGAAGGTTCCAGGTGGTCCCCAGGCTAAAGGATGGAAAGTTGGTTAACCAGATGTAACTCTTGAGAATGTAAAAATGAAACCAAATGGTTTCATTTTTTAGCACCACTTAATTAAGAAGTTTGTTTTGTTGCCAAAATCCAGCCTGGAATTGTGGACAAAACAAAATAATTCTTTAATTTCAGGTCTCTCAAATGTAATCAAATGGTGGTCCGCCGTGGCTCAAATGCTGAATAAATGGTGGTCCCTGGAGTAAAAAAAAAAGGTTGAAAATCCCTGTCCTACAGTACTGTACCTTCATGCGAACAAAGGTGTCCAAGATGTTCTTCTGGGACGGACTGTCCTCCCAGCTGTAATCCTCCATGTCTGCAACCGTCTTCTCCGCTTCCCACGCCTCCGTTTTCTGATCAATGAAAGAAGAGGAAAGAAAACGGCCACCACTTGTTAAAAATATTGTTTTCAAGTTAATAACTTAAGGTAGGGTAAGTGATTTCACTTTTGTCAGATATCACCCCCCATTTTTTTCTGTTAAAATGCTCTATTATAAGGTGTGCAGACCATATAAGGAGTTTCCCCCTCCCCACGTTAGCAGAGGAGCTAATAAAAGTTCCCCAGGTGGAGGGTGAATTCTCCTCCAATCAGGATCGAGCAGCAGGTTCACATAGTGTAGCTACTCTTGGGCGCTCCTAGTGCACCAGGCTGGTACTACATGATGAATTTAAAATCACTTACCCTACCTTTAAATATAAACCCTGTATAAAACCTGCGCGTTGCGCCCAAGTAGGCCAAGGCCTACTCGTGCGTGAGCGGAGCGGGCTAATACTCATGACTTTAGGTCTCTTACTAAGGTCATCCTTAGTAAGAGACCATCCATTTGGTTTCATTTTTACACTCCCAAGAGTTAAAATATTCATCATCTGAATTATCCATTTTGGAATGTATGTTTCGCTTGTTTTGTTTCCCAAATCCAGCCTGGAATTGTGGACAAAAGCAACATAAATCTTTAGATTTGTGGTCTGTGTGGCTAAAATGTCCTCAAATGGTGGTCCGTGGCTCAAATCCTGAATAAATGGTGGACGAAAAAGGTTGAAAACCACTGATTTAGATCACCAGATCATATCTGTCAGCTGGTAACCTTAAATGTGCAAAAAGTAAGGGTCCAGGGACCAGCAGAGGGTTTCAGAAGGTCCCCCAGCAAAATGAGCTCATGTAGTTCAGGTGTTTATCCACTTTAACCCTATTTTTATAATTATTTCACTTTGGCTGTTCTAAAATAGTCATCGCACCACAGGTCGTTTCGAGGAACTAAGCCGATTGGTGGAAACCGGTCACATGGCAGTTACTTTAACCACCACACAGTTACAGCTAATCAATACCAAGATTTTAGCTGGTGTTCATTTTCAGAATTAAAGCAAACAAACAAACAAACAAAAAAGTAAAAGTGGCAGATCAACTTTTTGTATAAATATGGAATGATTTTCTGATCTGACAGGTATTTTTATTTATTTTTTTAAGACAGCTGAGTTCCAGAAGGTTCTTCTACATCTACAGGTGTGTTTTTTGGGGCTTTCCTTCCTTGATGTTTGGTCGTCTCACAGCGATTGGGTTTCTCCATACGTGCTGTGCTCCGTCCGCGGCCCCCTGATCGGCTGCCATCACATTCCCCTTACTGGACAATAGGCTCCATTGTGTGTCAGCTTAAAGCACAGGCAGCGAGAGGACCTGGCTTCTCTTGCTGTTGGCCAGGTGTTTTTGCGGGGGTTAATGACCATCATTACTAACTATACCGTGCATTATCTGATCTATAAGACAAGTGGTATCGCTGAGTAGGTCAGTGGCGCTGCCGTCAGGCTACTAGGTAATTTTAAGGCTGAGATATAGTGGTCAGTTGGCGTCTCCCTCCTAATCGTATCAGCGGCCCATCTGCGTTAAAGCGACAGTACACAATAGATTAATGTTCGAAACTCAAAAAACAAAAGTGAAAAGATGGTCAGCTCTCTGACAAAGTTAATTGAGCTCACTGTACGTTAGTCTTCGTATGATTACAAATGCTGTATTCATGCAGGAGCAAAATAACTGACAAAAAAGAACAATCATACACACACAGCCTCTGAATGTCAATGTCCTCGAGTTCAAAATAACAAGCTAGAAGTAAATAATGAGGCGCTGACAGCGGTGACGCCATGTCTGTCATTTCATCCATCTCCAAAGAGCCGGGCCGACAGCAAGGGAAATACAGCGCTGAGAGGTTCTGCCAAGAGCCCAGCGGACACCTGTCCTCCCCCTACTGAGGACAACATGTGCACCAAGCTAATATGGTACTACACTCCATGTTTACATTATCACATTATACTATGGACTGGCAGGCGAAGAGTGGGGGAAAAAGTGACTTGAGCGACCTCTAGTGGCGAATAGGGGGTGCAACAGTCACTGGAATGGAATGAATCTGTTTGAATGAAGAAGAAAATGAAAAGTGCACCTCAATATAGACATTCAAATTAAATAATCTCTCATCTTGTCTCTTATCTGTTGTTGTGGCATATGTGGCCGTTTACATGACCAGAGCGATGCTTCTGATTGGAGCATTCATTCAAGCCATGTAATAAAGCCAAATAATATATTATCTTAAGACCTTGTAAATTGGTTGTTTTTTTTGTTGTGTAAATTAGTTGTGGTTCTTCATAAGACTTCACGATTGAACAACAAAATATAAAATACTGCCAGTGGATAAAAGGAGGTTTCTACCCTCACCTCTTCTAGAAAGACAGAATAGGGGATACCTCAGAGATGTCCAGAAAAGGTACATTAATGAATGATGAATTAATTCATGCAGTACAAATAAATATTGATACAGTTATACGAGTTAAAACAAGCAGCAGGAGGCGGAAATAAGAGACTCCCGCTGGGCTGGGTGACGGGGCAGACCCAGGCGGGAGGTTCGAGCGTTGGTCTGGATTAGCGCACAGTCGCACACAGTGGAATTACCAGGCCAGGCAGCCAGGCAGGCAGCAGTGTTGCCAACATGGCGCATTTGTCGCATTTGCCCCCCAAGTGCCAAAATTAGTGAAAAGCTCCTGGCGGAAAATCTAGTGCTTTTTGGCTGGTGAGTTGGGGCGAAATTGATTGACAGGTGCCAGAGATAAAACCCTCATCTTTCACCATTTTTTTTCCTCCTACGACAGTGGTTTTCAACCAGTGGTTCCCAGGCTAAATGATGGACAATTGGTTAACCAGATGTAACTCTTTGAGATCGTAAAAATGTCATTTTAACACTCTCAAGAGGTAAAATATTTATCATTTGAATTAGCCCAAGTCTACACCACTAGAGAATGTAGAAGATTAATGGTCATTTAATGGTCATATTCCCTTCTAGGTAAGCATCTAGCGCATTCTAGTGGATTTTGGAAGTGCCACTAGTGCATTTTGGATTTTGGCAGTTGGCAACACTGGCAGGCAGGCTCGCGGGTTAGAGTCCTGGCTGCGTTCTCTCCTCGCGGGGGCAGATAAAATCACCTCCGCTGGCTGCCAACAATCAGCCTCTTTGTGAGCTTGCGTTTCTCAGCCGAGCGTCGCTCCACTCTCACAGCTTCTAGCAGAGCACTGTGCTGAGCATTGTTTCCTCCTCCTAAAAGGCCACGCAGGACGCTGTTCCGGACACTCATTCCCAACAGACCACAATTTCTTGTTCTTTTCTTGTTGTTTTTTTTTTCCTTTACGTGACTGAAGCGTTTACGAGAAGCGGCTTCCCAAAAGTTGCAGGCGGGGTCATCTTTTGGCCTATTGTCAGTGTTTCTCAAACAGTTAAATGCAATAGAAGAATCGAATTCTGGTCCAGGGAAACGCTATAGTTTCAAAATAATGATTAAAAAAAAAGCTCACATTGAAAGCTTCTAGATCAGGGACGCCCACACTTTTTTGGAGAGCTACTTTCAAAATTACCTGCTCAACAAGACCTACACATGAAAGAAAAAGTTTATCCCATTGCTGAAAATAGTTTAGAAATCCATACCAAGGCCCCCTAGAAAGTGGGAGCTTTTGAAATAGACGTGATGGCGTTGCTTACTGTTATACAACGCAGGGGTAGGCAATCTTAGGCACGGGTGCCAAAATTGAATATGAGAGACGATATTTCCTTTTAAATAATCATAAATAAGACTCTCAAATTGATGCAAATCCTGCACACAATTCTACATTCTTTCACATTGAACTTTGGCTGGTGAGATAGGTGTAATTTTCAAAAAGATTTCCTGATGTGAAAGAAAACAGTCCAGAAGAAGAAAGAGATGTTGTTATGTTATCTGTTTTTTATTCATTCAAACTAATGTTTACATGTCGCACTGATTAAAATATGGCACTTCATGTCCAAAAGGTTGCCGACCCCTGTTTTCTTGTATTATGTTCTTCTGTATAATGTTACTATTAATTAAGTTTGAAAACAATGTATTTGGGTTTCTAGTTGACAGTAATATATTTTAAAGGGACTTTCATGTGATGTGATGTGATCTACCTGCACAGCCTTTATGATCTACTGGTAGAATCACCATCTATTTTTTTTGGGCACCCCTGTTCTAGAGAGACTATTTTAGAACAGCCAAGGTAAACTAATTATAATAATAGGGTGGATAAACATTGATTGAGGCTACATGAACTCATTTTGCTGGTGGAGACCTTCTCTGAAACCCTGTGAGGGGGTCCCCGGACCCTACATTGAGAACCAACAGGCCTAATGGCATCAGTGCTGGTTCCGGTGCTGGTTGGTAATGACCCGTTTGGTGAGTTGCTCTGGTGGGGCATGGCCAGCTTAATCCGTTCTGTACTTGAACGCATTTGGGTGTTTCAAGCATTAAACTAGCTTTAACTGTGGAAAAAAAGCAGATCTACAAGCTCATACCGCGCCACCGAGTGGCGCGATACGAGCTTGTAGGTCTGCTATTTTGGAAAAATCCTTAAAACATGGTGCAAATCTTTGAATATTACTTTCTGTCGTCAACGTTATTAACGAACGTTATTAACGTCAAACTTTGTTTCTGGGGGGGTCCCTCCATGGAATATTTTCATATGAGGGGGGGTCCTCTGCAGCCTGCCAGACACAGACAATTCTAGGGGTCCTTGGCATGAAATATTTTGAGCACCCCTGACACAGAAATAAATATTTTCAGAAAAAACTAGAATCTAGTGCTAGAATCTACAATCTAGGGCCAGAAACTAGATTCTAGTGTTGGAAAGTACAATCTAATGGCATGACAAAAATGTGTTAATGTGAATGTGTGTCAGGTTCAACACCTGATAGTCCCCCCCCCACCCACCTGCAGGGAAATGTCAGAGGGACAATGGTGCAGTTTGCACAGGGCCTGGGTCCATTCAAGCCTGATGTGTCCCTAATGGACTCACTGTCCCATAAGAGGGACGATGGACATAATGACTGGACACTGCTAAAGAGCCACTCTGCACTATTGTAAATGTTACCGAATAAAAAGACAGACAGACATTATCCCTAGCATAATCACAAGTAATAACAAGATCGAATACAACGAGTGGAGCAGATACTCAGATACCCGCCGGTCAAGTAGATATTTTGTATTTATTGTATCGGTTGATCATTTAGCCATAGTTTTACTGAGGTTAGGTTTAGGTTTGTGGCTTTTACTGTTTAGAGTTTTGTTTAGGGTTAGGCTAGGGTTAGACGGTGCTTTATGCGGTTACTAACCCTAAACATAATCTCAGCCCCGCCCTACTAGTTAGTAGCCGGCAAACCCATGATCAACCGATAAATACAATAAATACAAAATATCTACTTGCTTGCCCGGCGGGTATCTGAGTATCTGCTCTACTCGTTGTATTCGATCTTGTTATTACTCGTGATCATGCTCTATTTAATCGATGGATAGAGGTCGAATTTCTGAAGTGAAAGTGGTTAAGTATGTCTGCGAGGTTGCCAAGTTTGAAAAGGTTACCTTGTTTTTAAGTCAGATTGCCTGCTCCATCAGGCAAATACAAAGTGACTCTGATCACAATCTACACATCACAATGAATGATGAAGGACCATTTAATTAGCACTAGCAAGTCAAAGTGTTGCTGCTCAAGATCTGCTCAAAATCAGAACAAACTAATAAAGACACTGTTGTACATCCCTGCTTTTAATAGCATAAGATTCTGCCAGTGGTAAAACAAATACAAATAAAACAATGTAATCATGTTAATAATGGTTTTCTTGACATCACCAGAGCCTCACCAGAGCATCTGTGTGTCTTTTATGGCTGCAACAATTAATTGTAATCGAACAGATTACTCAATTAGTAGTTTGATTATCTTAGTAATCGATTAATTGGTCCGTCAACCAACCTCTGAAGTTTTTACCCATTTTCCCACTTAAGCATAGTTTTTCCAGTCTTAAGTGTAACAAATTTCCCAATCATCAAGTTGTGTTTTCACCATGTTAGTGATTTTTTCTTTTAGGAGCTATTTTTCTGAGTGTACAAATGTGCACTCTCAGGAGAATTTTAGAAAAGGGGTGATAGCTAAATAGCTAAAAACGCTAAATAAGAGTTACAGTATAATCCTATTAATCGATGAATCGGTTAAATAATCGGGCAATTAATCGATCATGAAAATAATCGTTAGTTGCACTCTAGTGTCTTTGATTGAATATAGACATCATGATCTGTCTGTGTGTTGGCAGCCTGCCAGTGGGGCACATGAGGACAGATGGTTATTGTGCGTCCAATCCCAAACAAGCTCCTGATATAGCAAACGTGCTGACAGATTAGTGGCAGTGATCTGCAAGTGCAAGGCCATGCCAAAGCATAACAACAACTCTTCTGATTAATCAAGTGAAGTCTTCTGATAAAATGAGGAAAGGCTTAAGAACAAAAAGGAAATGGAAAGGCCATAGGGTTTGCGCAATACATTACTTAGTGACTAGATAGTAGATACTGCCCAACATTAAGGTGATGAGGGATGGGAATGGGAATGGACGGACAGATTAGGGCTCTGATAGTGAAGTCATAAAGTATTCATGGCTCAGTGGAAAAGGGTAGCAGAACAACAAACCGGTAGTGGCTCATCCTGCCCACAAAAGGCCTTTAGTAATAACGTTGTTTCGAACCCTTGACCATGAGAGCTGACCCGAGCAGTGTCAGGTGTCCAACACAGTCAAGTGGGGCAGTGATCAGACTCACAGATGGACCAACCTTCCAATCCATTAGTCCAGACCGTTGCCAAGCAATGGGGGGGCACCAAATTCCTCTGCACTGAATAACCTCGTGAATCATTGGGCGTGCAACAATGACGACGACTAAAAGAGCTCTGCCTAAGGGTTAGGTAGAGACCGAGACCAGGGTCACAGAGTGCTCTGGGGTAATGACGACTGTTAGGGAAATTTTACATTTAGCTATATGTTTTCTCTCTCTTTTAGTGCAATGTGTGTTGTTTCAGGATTAACAAGTGTTTCTTTGTGACATATCAGGTGGTTTCTTCACTATCTAGTCCAGTTTCTACCAGTTTGTGCCTCCGCTCCACTGGCAGGTGAAGGTTCTCAAGGTTAGAGGCTGACCCACGCCTCTGGGTCTGCCTTGTCTCTGACTGACATGCAAGCAGCCATATGTAAACCTGTGTTAATATCACACCAGTGTATCCCCCTCCCCATTTGAGCTGTCCTTCTCTCTCGCAGAAGTTATATTAACTACTGTTTTCTTGATTTTCTTTATGCGTCTTGTAACTGTCGTACGAGGCAGTTGCAATATTCGTCACTTATCGTGCACGATATTTTAATACATAATTCTGCTTTAAAGACCACCTAAGACCAGACAAATTCTCCTTCAGTTATTTCCTATTGTGTGTAATAGAAGTGCAAATTTTCTCAATCACGACAGAGAGAGTCTTTTCAAGTCTTGATGATAATGAAGTGAACTTACCCAGGACTCATGGTAGAGGACAGTCAGCAGGTACATGGCGTAGTCAGTGTTCTGCTGCTTCAGAGGACAACTAGGAGTAGATGAAGAGAAGAGAGGAGACGACATATAGAAATCATTCAGATGTCATTGTTGAATACTGGAACCTGGTCAACGCCGAGGGTTAGACAAATTAACAATTTGCTAATTTGAAAAAACGGGTTTCGTCAGTCTCTTCCTAATGTTATGGTCAACACCTGTGTGAAAACTCAGAGCGTTTGGTGCAGTCTGTGAGGAGTTCTGGTGACTTCAGACAGACAGACATTTCATTCAGACAGACATTTCCTTAGTTATAGTATGGATACGTTTTTTTTTTTTAGGAAGCTTTTTTACCTGTCAGTTGTGATGCTAAGGATATCGCTCTCTTTGCAGTATCTGTCACCAACCAGCTTAATCATCTTCTTCCTTGCATGGTCATCCAGATTCAAACTGGACAGCTTTACCTGAAATGACATAATAAGAATGGAATGTCAGGAACAGGTCAGGTCTATATCCATACTGTATATAGCAGGGGTTTTCAACAGGTGGTCCGGGGACCACCAGTGGTCCTAGAGAGGGTTCCAGGTGGTCCCCAGGCTAAATGATGGAAAGTTGGTTAGCTAGATGTAACTCTTGAGAGTGTAAAAATGAAACCAAATGGACCCTTGTGGGTCCATTTGGTTTCATTTTCACACTCTCAAGAGTTAAAATATTCATCATCTGAATTAGCACTTTTAATTAAGAAGTCTACACTGTTTTGTTTGCAAAGCCCAGCCTGGAATTGTGAACAAAACCAAAATAATTCTTTAGTTTTAGGCTTTGGTGCTAAAATGTCCTCAAATGGTAGTCCGTGGCTCAAATGCTGAATAAATGGTGGTCCCTGGTGTCAAAAAGGTTGAAAACCCCTGGTATAAAGAGATCCAAGGGTGGCAGCAGGGCCAGTCTAGGGTTTGAACAAACAGCTATCAGACAAAAGAGAGACATGAAGAGGAAGGATGGGTTGGGAAGAATCGATATGGAACGTCAGCCAAATATGGAGATGTGACATGACACATTAACCCTTTATGTACTGAACGCATTTTGGTGTTAAACAGATAATGTTACACTTTCGCTATTGAAAAATATCAGACCTACAAGCTCATATCGCGCCACCGAGTGGCGCCATATGAGCGCGTAGATCTGTTTTTTTTTTTAATTGTGAAAATGATGCACAAATCTAAGAATATATTCTATTTGACACCTGATTGTAGTTTCTGACTGTTTCTATTTTCTGATGCTAGATTCTGAGTCTGACAGATTCTAGTTTCTGACTAGTTTCTAGTTTCTGATGCTAGATTCTGACAGATTCTATTTCTCTGAAAAATCTATGTTCCTGTGTCAGTGATATTTCATGCCAAGGACCACCAGAATTATCTATATT
Organism: Benthosema pterotum; assembly: GCA_039105355.1. Classification (NCBI taxonomy): domain Eukaryota; kingdom Metazoa; phylum Chordata; class Actinopteri; order Myctophiformes; family Myctophidae; genus Benthosema; species Benthosema pterotum. The sequence continues at coordinate 50,094,539 of CM076969.1, read as the reverse complement.
TGGCTGCGGATAGACCCCCATCTGAAAACACGTTGTTGTAGGGATCCCCCAGAAGCAACGATTTGAGTTCAAAATATTCGCTTCCGAAAGAATATATATTCAAAGATTTGCATCACATTTTCACAATTTCTCAAAAATATCAGAGCTACAAGCTCGCAGCGCGCCACTCGGTGGCGCGCTGGGAGCTTGTAGATCTGATATTTTTCAATAGCTTAAGTGTAACATAATGCTAAGAGCACCAAAACGTGTTCAGTACACCAGGTGGCAATAAACTACTAGTTGTACAACAAAAGACACACATGAAGCTTTTCAAAGGAAAACACAGCCAAGCCTCAAACCAGGTCATTCAATTCTAACTACGTCAACCGTTTGTTTAAATCCCTAGTACACATTCAATGTAAATCTCTTGATTAACCAGCGACCCCATTGTAGAGGAGATAAGAGATTACTGTGCGATTATTATGTCTCACTATGGCTTTGTATTATACTTTGCATATACTGTAAATACAACCTAACTGTATTCTGTAGGAATAATTTAAGTGTAGAAATTACTATGGAATGGTGTGGAACAGTGGTGCCCACACTTTTTTGACTTGAGAGCTACTTTCAAAATGACCAGCTCAACAAGATCCACACATAAATAAATAAAAAAAATAATAAAATCCATTTCAAGGCCCCCAAGAAAGGTTGACTTTGGAAGGTTTTCGTGTATATGCTACTACTGACGTCCACAAGTGGGAAAGAGAACTGGCAAAACGTTGGTCAAAATAACAATTATTCTCAATTTTCCGAATTGTGTGGACTCTTGAAATCACGTAATTCAGATGTTTAAATATAATTTAACTCTTGAGAGTGTAAAATGAAACCTAATGGACCCGTAAGGGTCCTTTTCGTTTAATTTTAACGCCCTCAGAAAAAAAGGTCCTAAAAGAGAAATCATTCACAAACACAAGACAAACGTAACTTGATGTCATCATCAAGTAAAATACAGTACAGTAAATGGTTGAGAATGGGCGGAATTCCCCTTTAAAACAATTCTGAACAATATGGACCATGACAAGTTCAATCAACTAAGACATTTTAAAGCTATTTTAAACAATGTAAATAACAAAAACTTCAGTCTTTCTGATATTGAACAAATGAATGAATAGGTCTACATAATCATAAAAAAAATCGATTTTGAACCTGGCGATTCGATATTGATATCATGGCATTAAAAATTGCGATATATATTGGCGTATCGTTTTTTTTGCCCACCCCTGGTTTTTACTTAATGCACTCTGGATTAAGAATTTCTGCTGAATGCCAAAATTAACTTTGTACTTTAGCTGTACTTTAACATTGTACTTTAGCTTGACCAGCTCAAGGCAACAATGGATTATTATTGTTATTATTATTATTATAGGATACATGGAGGTAAGTTCTAAACCAAAGTAAATCTAAAACTGACAGAACTGTTATTGAATAGAACACACAGTTGTCCGTTCAGTTATCAGTTTTGTATTTCGTTGTTTGAATTCTACTGTAAATCTCCAAGCCGTTTCAATCAATCGATCAACCAACCCCTGATAAAGGGCGTTTAGTGGGACACTTGCCTTCAGATGAACGATGCGCGCAGCAGGGTTTCTTATGGAGCTCCCAGCGTGAACATAGTCTTTGGTCTCTACCTTGATGGGGAAGTGTTGATCACACACAGCATCAGACTCCAACGCTGAGGGCCACTCTGTGCAGAACGCTACAGACACAACAACACCCATGCATGGATTATGCTTTCGTGAAGATTTTTGTAAACCATGTTTTTTTTCTGTTCTATGAACCCTATGGAACATGAAAAAAGCGGTTTACATTTTTTATTTTTGCCCAGAGAATATTCACCCATAACATCCCATATAATGTAATAATTAAAAATATAATAAATCTTTAAGAAGCACATGTGACATGTCAAACTAGGGGTTCTTCATGTTCTTCATTCTGAATCCATCCCAAGCATTAGTTTTGCAGCCTGGTACCACAGACTGATTTGTCGATGACAACATAACCGTTATATATGAACGTTGAAGTTTCCATCTCCAATGATTGGAGATGGAAACTTCAACGTTCATATATTGAACGGTTATGTTGCCATCGACAAATCAGTCTGTGGTACCAGGCTATTAGTTTTGCACAAAAAACATTCCTTGGCCTAAAAACGGCCATAGATACATGCCCAAATGTGCTGACCTCATCACATTTTCCATGATTTCTATGGCTGATTTTAACCCAAGGAGTGTTTTTGGGCAAAACTAATGCTTGGTATGTAGAGGCATGAAAAAACCCTAGTTTGACATGTCACATGTGTTTCTTAAAGAATTATTATAGTTTTAATTATTGCATTATACGGGATGTCATGGGTAAATATTTTCTGGGCAAAAATAAAAAATGTAAACCACTTTTTTCATGTTCCATATCATAGAACATAAAAAAACATGGTTTACAGAAATCTTCATGAAAGGTTCAGTAAACTAGATTCTGCTACATAACTACATACACTAATTATTCTATATGAACTGATTGTGCTTTTCTAGTTGAAAAAAGAAGCTTACGTTTCAGAGCATCACAGTGTTTCTTAATGGCTGCAGGTGTCAAGTGCAAGAAATTGGGAATCTGAAAGAAGTTTTGGATAATTCACATTACTAGCAGTCCCACACAGGATAAAGGCAGAGCAATAATCACATTTCCATAGGAGGCGATATACAGCAGGTTCCCAGTCTACTGGTTCTATTAGGGCCTGTTTCCCCTCAACAAATCTAGTATTTTTTCCAAATAATATAGTAGATATAATATCTACAAATTCACAACTTAGTACAGTATCTACAAATGCACAACGTAGTACAGTATAAAATAGGGCCAGTTGAGGAATGATTAAATCACTCAATCAAAATGTATGACAATTATTTGAATATTTGTCTTTACAGTTTCAAATCAAAAAGTCAAATCAAAACAACTATGTTAAGAAAATTGTGAATGTATTTTTTGTTTTGTTTTGGGGTAAACAGTATTTTATTTGTATGGTGTATAGTGCCATCTAGAGTTCTGTGCTTTACAGTGTGTTGTTATGGGCAGACATCATGACATGTTTGGTGGAGTGGCAACTAACTAACCCTGTCTCTATCTCTAATGCCAAAGCCTAACCAACCTCACAATAGTGCTGTAAGAATTGGCCAAAATTACATTCAAATATAAAACAGCCTTTTAAAAACACAGATGTGGTTTTAAATGAATATTGAATTATTCGAATATCGAATGTATATAATTTCAATGTGAAATGTTGCAGCCTAATATGTTGTAAAACATCCTCTTTGTTGTGGGAACTTGCACAGCCTTTTTATTATTATTTATTTGTTTTAATTCAAACCCTAAATTTATGACATTTGAATATTCTTCTACATGTTTAGAAGAATATTCTACATGTTTATATTTGAATATTATGAATATGGAATATTCGTTTGCAGAACAACCACATAACCTGTGTGCTAAGTAACAGGATGTCTGACTAATGTCCAGATCCTGTTTTGATAAGATTTTCAATCGACTAACCGGTTAGTTGATGAGCAGTGTTTTTGTAAAACAAATTCAGAAAATAATACTTTCTGTCAATGTCCAACATAAAAAAAAAAAAATCAACATTTTGCTGGTATACATGAATAATAGAAAGGGTATTTTATCTTACGATACAGGGTCAGGCAATGGCGTTGAGTGTGCGTTCCTCGGGCACTGTTAACGAGTAACGATTCTTACGGGCGATGAATCGATCATCAATTAATTAGTATTATCTCTAGCACACATGGCATGTTACCTGTGTTTTGTTTATACAGTTTTTGGCTGGTATTCTCGGATGCTATAATGTAGCCAAAGTATAATGTAAGGCTTCTCATTGGCTGCATGGCAGCAAATCAGCTCTGAGGCCTTGTGGTAGGCAAAAAAGCCTATAGCACCAGACCTGGGCCTGGGCTTACCAAATAATTATCCATACTAATTAAAACCTGCAATTCAAGAAGTCCAGAAATCACCTGACGCCCCCCAATTAAAAATGTTCCTGTACCCCCCTGCTTTGTTCATCGTGAGTTGAAGCTCTGGATGGCTGGTTTTGATTATTATGAGTAATTATTTGGTAAGCCCAGACCCAGGTCTGGTGGTACAGGCTTTTGGCCTTCACACCAGGCCCCAGACCTGATTTGCTGCCATGCAGTCAATGAGAAGACTTAGACTATACCTGGCTACACCATAGCATCCGAGAATACCAGCCATTGTCATTCCATTGTTTATTTGTTCTTGTTTCATTAGTATTGAAAATATGAATACCGGTATATAAATAAAATACTCTGCCCATCTCAGGGACAGCTACTTATTTGCCATGGGGTTGCCAGAGGCAGACAGATGGAGGCAGACAGGCCATGTTTACCCCTGCCTGGCAGAGATTTGCTCTGACAAGCCATGTTGTGCTTGATGGTGTTTTCAGTGGAGGTTCCTCAGCAGGGGGGCATCCCCGTCCAGTGAAATACCCCACTGTGAGTCCAGTAGATTAGAGCAAAGAGGTACACACAGCACACCAAAAAAGCTCACATTAAGAGGATTTCATTTCACCTGAGGTACAAGTGAAATATAACCCAAAAAAAAAGCATTAAATAAAATCCTCTTAATGGGTCGCTGTCGTGTCGTGTCAGGCATGAAGCTTGTATGTCAGTCCAAATTTAAGCTTTTCATGTAGTAGTATATAACAAATTAATGCATTAACTTTTTCAAAGTCACACAAGATGACAATATAGTTTGTGACTAAATAGTACTAATTTTGATCAATTGGAACAGGTTATTCTTTTCCACCTTAATGGTAGTAGCAAGGGTTTTTGACATGCAAGGTTTCCATCTGACAGTGGAATTTTAGTGTGTGAGCGCATGCCCTACAGCTCTACAGCTCTACAGTATTATTCTGATCTGGTAGACAGACATTTTTGGAAGTGCATACGTCTTTTCTTTTGTGGTTATATGGATGCATTCAGACCTTGATGAGCTCCAGGTTTCCCTTCTTCTCAGGGGGAACACCTCCTCGCACAGGCTTGCCCATCCGCACAGGTAAGGGTACTGATCCGGGTCTGAAGGGAGCCCAGGCCGGGTACACGGCAGTCCAGTCCTGATCCTCTGCCATCTTCTCTGTCCTGGGTTCCCCTGACTAGCACACACACGCACACACACACACACGCACACACGCACACATTAGGCTTCCCTAGGGCTTCACAAATTAATCGAAATCAGAAAATGGTGGTTTCAAAATTGGGACAATGTAAACAAACAAACAAAAAAAAAAAAATCACAGTTTACCGGGTTTACTAGTGCATTCACAATAGAAAAAGCGTTCTGTTAAATAATAAAAGAAAAATGAAATGCTGTTTACTGTTTACTTTTAAGAAAAAGTAGTCCAAGACTCCAATAAGAGAGAAGAAATGCACTTTGTTCTACTGTTTACTTGTTTATTCATTAACAGAAAGAAATGTGATATTTGCACCATGTTTGAACCACGTTATTCCCTGTTGAAGGGATGAGAATCAAATAAAAATATATTTTAAAATAAATCTTCCTTTTTATTTTAAACTATGCATTGGGGTAAAACGGCATCAAACAGATCAGCCAATTGATCATTTATTAGTAAAATTATAATAATATAATTGTCAGGTGATTTTCACTTTTTGTGCACAAAAGTGCTAATCTGCAACAAACCATAAAGCAGAGCTAAAACGGTTTCAGTCATTGAAGTGGATTTTTAGCCATACTATGCATAGCTTTAATTGTGGGTTCATATTAAATCTGGTCCATAGCTCCACTGTTTGTATGATTCTGCCTTGCAGAGGCTCACCACATGGCTAAAATGAAATTTTTGAGCAGGACGCGGTTGTTTTTTACTGGAGGAAAAAATATTCTCTATCAAGGTTTTCTCTTGGTAATATTGGTAGAGGGGACAAATCCTGGTTGTTTTTCCATCACGTTCTGGCCCAAAAGTCCATTTTATACGGAAACTAGTCTATGTAATCACACAAGTCGTGTTTGTCTTGGTGTGTGTGTGTGTGCGTGTGTGTGTGTGACGGACAAACTTACTTCTCTCCTGGGTTTTCTCGGTCCTCCTCTGTTGCCTCTGTTGCCATCAGGAAATCCTTACAATCAGACAGTTATTCATTTAGGATGAAAATGTCATTGTGCAACGTTTTCGCAGGGCAATGAGCTACAGTAACTACCATGCGAACAAACATTGTTCTATTTAGTGAGCAGCGACATAATCAAACTAACTGAAACGTTGCAAAAAATATGACGTTATCTTCACCATATTAAGAATCAGCAGCAGGGGTTGACACTAAGGTCTCTGAGGCACTTGCCCATCGGGCAAGTGCAAATCAGGTTCTACTTGCCCTCAGGTCATGGTCACTTGCCCCCCAAAATATATATTGTAAATTTTGCATTTAAGTTTACTTCCTACTTGGGTGCTTTAAACCAGGGTTTTTTAACAGGCGGTCCGGGGACCACCAGTGCTCCCTGAGAGGGTTCCAGGTGGTCCCCAGATAAGTTGGTTAACCAGATGTAACTCTTGAGAGTGTAAAAATGAAACCAAATGGACCCGCAAGGGTCCATTTGGTTTCATTTCAACTGATTATTGATTATTGGTTTCATTTCAACTAGAAAATTCATCATCTTAATTGTTTAAAAGTGTAAAATGAAACCAGTGCTTCATTTTACAGTGTAAAAATGAAACCAACCAACAGTGTAAAAATGAAACCAAATGGACCCTTGCGGGTCCATTTGGTTTCATTTTTACACTCTCAAGAGTTAAAATTCATCATCTTAATTAGCCCATAGTGGTCACAGACCCAGTGGTCCCTGACCCCAGCAAAATGATAGTTTGGAACCAAATGGACCTGGGAGAGAGATAGGTAGAGATAGCTAGAAAGCAGGGAAAGACACAGATTCAAAATGCAATGACTGCCTTCAAGACAATTTTATCTTGTGTTGTGTTATAGCGCACTAAGTTGCACACTTGCCCGATCGGGCAACTAGGTAGCAATCTTCACTTGCCCCACCATTTTTTTTTACTTGCCCCAGGCAAGCGGGCAAGTGTTAGTGTCAAGCCCTGAGTAGGTTGAATAAGCAACGTGGGGTCTGCCATGTTCCTTCATTCTATTCATGTTATGGCAATGTCTCTGAGAGCGTTTAATCTATCTTTTCGGGAATGCCGTTTGGTGATTTAAGCATAATGTCATAATTTGGCTATTGAAAATTAGCAGACCTACAAGCTCTTAGTGCACCACTTGGCAGTGTGCTATGAGCTTATAGGTCTGCTAGTTACTTTGAGTATTTTCTTTCGGAGCAGCATGAACAGCATGTTTTTAGATGGGGGCCCGCCGCCAAGTATTGATAATTTTTGGGCTCCTTGGCATAAGACAGTCAAGCATCAGTGAAACAGATTTTTTCCCCACAAAAACTAGAATCTAGTTTCAGCAACTCTGAGTGAGTGTCAGAAAGTAGAATCTAGTGTCAGAAAGTATAACCTAATTTCAGAAACCAGAATGTAGTGTCAGAAACCAGAATGTAACGTCAGAAACCAGAATGTAGCGTCAGAAACCAGAATGCAGCATCAGAAACTAGAATCTAGTGTCAGAAACTAGAATGCAGTATCAGAAAGTGTCAGAAACTAGAATTTAGTGTCAGAAACTAGGATCTAGTGTCAGAAACTAGGATCTAGTGTCAGAAAATAAAATCTAGTGTCAGAAACTAGGATCTAGTGTCAGAAACTAGGATCTAGTGTCAGAAAATAAAATCTAGTGTCAGAAAGTAGGATCTAGTGTCAGAAAATAAAATCTAGTGTCAGAAACTAGGATCTAGTGTCTCAGAACTGAGACCAAGCACTTAGCATAGCAGGCGGCTAATAAACAAGCTAGCAGGCTGTGCAGGTCTCTATGAACGGTCAGTAGTAACTCATATGCAGATCATAATATTATTCTCACCTCTCTTTGCATCAGGTCTATTAGTCGACAGGGCCGTGGCGTATGTCAGCCTGCTGATCAGAGGGCTGTGTGCTGTAAAAACAGAGCTGTTCCTCCGTCCTAAGGACAGCAGCACCTTGCATGTGTGAGTCGCCATGTTTGCTTCTTCCCAATGACAGGACGGACGGCGGCCGTAGAGGGACAATACACCAGAGAGCCGTACTAGAAGTTGAAGTTCGATCCCATAGATTTTCAACCTTTTTGATACCAGGGCCCGCTATTTATTCAGAATTTGAGCCACGGACCACCATTTGAGGACATTTTAGCCCCATAGACCCCAAAACTAAAGATTTATTTATTTTTTGTCCACAATTCCAGGCTGGATTTGGGAAACAAAACAGCTAAAATGGCCATTAATCTTCCACATTTTCTAGTTGTATAGACTTGGGGTATGAACAACTAAACATGTAACCAAATGGGCCCGCAAGTGTCCATTTGGTAAATAAATAAATAATTAATTATTAATAATATGAATAATTAATATTGTCAATACCAATTATTAATAATACACACATTATTAACAATAACGATATTAATAATAAAAAGAAGAAGAAGAAGAAGAAGAAGAAGAAGAAGAAATAAAAAGACAACAAAGGACTTCATCAGAGAGCTTTAGATAAGCTGCATAACACAATTCATAATAATAATAATAATAATAATAATAATAATAATAATAATAATAATAATAATAAAAATGATACAATCATTTACAATTATGCAGCAACTACAAGCTATAAAACTAAACCATGTAAACATAAGGGTAAATGTACTAGTAATAGTAGCCTAATGCTGCGGTGCTTCTCTACTCTGTGTCCACATGTGTCGGTATCATCCTCCTCCTCCTCTTCCTCCTCATCATAATCAGCCTGTTGACTGAGCCAGCTGCTGCCTCTCTGTCTGTCTGCCTGGCTGGCTGGCTGTGTCCCAACAACACGATGATGATGATGATGCGCTTCAAAGGAACGCATGCTGCCTTACTCCTGGTCAGATAACTCATTCAACGGTTCTTGTCGTTCCTTTTGTTCAGACGGGTTTTGAAGTTCGAGGGGAAACTCATTGACAGGAACACCAGCAGCAGCAGCAGAACGTTGTTCCAGAAGCACCGTGGAGTGGAGTACAGTCAGTGTTTATTCTCCAGCTCCATGGATGGATGAGGTGGAAGCTCCCGCGCCCGCCCTGCACTTTAGCGCCAAAGGTATGTACACCAGGCCTACATGTACAATTATCGCCTTTCATATCCTGTAAAGCAGTGATTTTCAACCTTTTTTCATACCAGGGCCCACCATTTATTCAGCATTTGAGCCACGGGCCACCGTTTGAGGACATTTGTAGCCCCACAGACCCCTCAAACTAAAGATTTCCTTTGCTTCTGTCCATGACCATTAATCTTCTAGTTGTGTAGATTAGGACTAATTCACATGAATATTTTAACTCTGGAGAATGTAAAACGTTCTCAAGAGTGTAAAACGTTCTCAAGAGTTTCATCTGGTTAAACAACTTAGCTGGGGACCACCTGGTACCCTCTCAGGGACCACTGGTGGTCCCCGGACCACCTGTTGAAAACCCCTGCTGTAAAGTTTTGTTTGAAATTAAATGCACACAACAATTATTCCCGGAGGTCCACTCATGTTTAATGTCAGTAGGCTAATGTATGCAAACGCCGAAACGCTAGACAACTAAACTTTTACACCTGTTTAACCAACTGTCCACCATTTTGGCCTGGAACTTTCTCAAGCCAAGGTAAGGGCCATTGGTGGTCCCCAGACCACAGGTTAAAACCACGTGCTATAAAGTATTGGCTATGTGGACAAATAAAGCTGAGAGCTGAGTTATGAACACCCAAACGCAGAGTTCATTGAGTTGATTGGGAGGCCATAAAGACACTGTAACTGTACACTGTAGTGTGGGTGGCTTAAAAGTACAGTATCTATGCGTGTGTGTGTGTGTGTGTGTGTGTGTGTGTGTGTGTGTGTGTGTGTGTGTGTGTGTGTGTGTGTGTGTGTGTGTGGTCCTAAACATGGCTGGTGGAGGACTACAGATGAGACCCATTTGTCTACAGTGTTTATCAGAGCATTTTTAATAGCCTACTATTGATCAGTGGTTTTCAAACAGTGGTCCGGGGACCACTAGTGGCCCTTGAGAGTTCCAGGTGGTCCCCAGCTAAATGAAAGTTAGTTAACCCGATGTAACTCGTTGATAGTGTAATCGTGACCCTTGCGGGTCCATTTGGTTTCATGTTTACACTTGCAAGAGTTAAAATATTCATCATCTGAAGAATCATCTGATGTTTGACTGTTTTGTTTGCGAAATCCTGCCTGGAATTGTGGACAAACGCAAAAGGAAATCCTTAGTTTTGGGGTCTGTGTTGTTATATTGTCATCAAATGGTGGTCCGTGGCTCAAATGCTGAATAAATAGTGGGCCCTGGGATCAAAAAGGTTGAAAACCACTGGTATTGATTGATGGTACTTATTCCAGCCCTGGCAGCTAGTGGCAGGTGCTGTCATCACTTCATGGATGCTGACAGACAGACAGATGGGGGGCTGCTGGGCCGACTGTAGCTCCAGTTACCAATACCTCCAACCAACTCAAAGACAATTTTCCGATCCCCTTTGGACAATGTCCTCTTATATCACTTACACTTTATCCTGATGCTTTTTCCAGTAGGCGATGATGACACACGCAGCCTTGGTCTATATACAGTAGGAAACTAATTCATTAAGAGAACACAACGGTAGGACAATTGGAAACGCACCCTGCCTGGTTACCTCCGTCTACTCTGTTGATTGAGTGTTTAAACCAAAGTCTTTTTGACTACCGGTATTACTAAGGTGTAAGAGAATGCTGAGTCTCTGTGACATACGGTAAGGCGTAAAGAACACTATTGGCACCGCTCCAGTATGGTGTACAGCAGGGCTGCCCAAAAGGTAGATGGTGATCTACCAGTAGATCACACAGACCATACAGGTAGATCACATGACAGTCCCCCCAGCACTTGGACCCTTATAGGTCTGTAACTCGCTAAAATGAAACCAAATGGACTCTTTTAGGGACCATTTGGTTTCATTTTACCGCTCTCAAGAGTTAAATTATATTTAAACATCTGAATTGCGTAATTTTCAAGAGTCCACACAATTAGAGAATGGAGAATAATTGTTATTTTGACCAAAGTTTTGCCAGTTCTCTTTCCCAATTGTGGACAAAAATGTGAACGTTCTTAGTTTTGAGTTGCAAGAGACTAAACTCAACATCACAAACCTGTCATCTCAAACCTCAAATACTGTTTTCAAACGTTAGCAGTAGTATATACAAAAAAAACCTTCCAATTTTCTCAAACTTTCTAGGGGTCTTGAAATGGATTTTCAGTAATGGAATAATCACATTTTTGATGTGTAGATCTTGTTGAGCCGCTCATTTTGAAAGTAGCTCTGAAGTCAAAAAAGTGTGGACACCCCTGGTGTACAGTATGTAAAAAGAGAGATGCTTCCAAGCTATCAGGGAGTGTGCACTGTGGTGTTTGGTTGAGCAAATGTCATTGAGATGAGCAGGCTGTGATTTTTACATGTCTCCCCTAGTGTACCGCCCTAAACCCTGGTCTAGCATGCTTAAAGAGCAGAGCACACTAATCAGAAATGGAATACTGATAGGGTTCCTCACAGCAGGATTCTGTTGTTATACATTTTGATAAGCAGATAGCATCGTCCTCCACTATAGTGCACTTTTCCATGGATGCAGGCATGCAGCTCAGCTCTATAAGAGATAGACACCTCCTATACATGGAGCAAAACAAGCTTCCATGTATACTGGTCACTCATCAATCATAATCACTCCGATGTTTTGACTGGGATTGTGTGTTATTGGCAGGGTGGATGGCCCCCCTTGTAGTCTTCCCCACCAAACACGATAGCATGCAAAACACCTCAAGATATTTCAAATGAAAGTGCCTATAGTGCCCCCCCGGTTATTGGATTGTGCAGTAATGTGTATGGTATAACAGGCTTTGTGTTAATAAAATACCTTATTTTAATAAGGTATACCTTATTGTTAAGCACTTTTGAGCTGGCTAACAGGATAGTAGGAAGTTAGTTAGTTAGTTAGCCAGTTAGTCAATTAAATACAATACATATTGAGAGATTGGTCTGACTGAGTTGAATAATATCAATAGTAGCTTAATATACAGTATCAAGTATGGATATATGAATGAATATATCATTCTATGAATGGATATAATACAATAAGGATAAATATCAGTCCTCAATATAGATCAGTGGTTTTCAACCAGTGGTCCGGGGACCAGCAGTGGTCCCTGAGAGGGCTCCAGGTGGTCCCCAGGTTAAATGATGGAAATTTGGTTAACCAGATGTAATTCTTTGAGAGCGTAAAAATGGAACCAAATGGACCCTTGCGGGTACACTGATATACTGTATATGAATGAAAATTGAATATATCACTATGAATAAATATAATACATTAATGCATAAATATCAGTCCTCAGTATAGACCAGGGGTTTTCAACCAGTGGTCCGGGGACCACCAGTGGTCACTGAGAGGGTTCCAGGTGGTCCCCAGCTAAGTTGTTTAACCAGATGTAACTCTTGAGAACGTAAAAAAATGAAACCAAATGGACCCGCCAGGGTCCATTTGGTTTCATTTTTACAATATATTTCATTTTTACATATATATTTTCATATTTCATTTTTACAATATATTCCATTTTTACAATATATTTAATATTCATCATCTTAACACAACTAGAAGATTAATGGTCATTTGTCTGTATGTTTGCCTGTTTTGTTTCCCAAATCCAGCCAAAGGCAAAAGAAATCTTTAGTTTTGAGGTCCGTGGGGCTAAAATGTCCACAAATGGTGGTCCGTGGCTCAAATGCTGAATAAATAGTGGGCCCTGGGATGAAAAAGGTTGAAAACCCCTGATATAGACAAATCCGCAGATCAGTTCCCTGTAGGCCAGCTATATGGAATCATAGCTGTGTCAACTCGCCCTTATTTTGACAACACAGTGTTGGACATCGATTAAGGCATTACACACGGATTACTACATCCTGTAGCTAATCCCTGTGGTGTCAGAATAGAACCTTTGTGACCTTTCCTTGTCAGTCCCTGAAATGGCATTTTTTTGTTCTGAGAATAGTACAGTGTTGTCTGATGGGGTTGTGTTGGGTCATATTATTTGCACACATCATAGCATAGGGCAGGCTATAGTGTATTGTATAGCCATTTTGTGCATAGAGATGTCACTCCAAATCCTTTCTCACATTTCCGCTGTACAGTAGTAGTAATCCCCTTGTTTTCAGCTTGCCTTTAAGATAAAATAATATCACAGATTATTACATAGCAGACTGCTGTCAAAATGCCCTACCGACGGGCATAAAAACATGCAAGTCCTTTGACCACTTATGGGATCCGAACGGAAATAAGACCTAAGGTCTTTATTCTATGTTTTTCATTTTGGATCAATGCTATGTTTGGCCATACCTTGTACTGTTTTACATTTTATTGTCTAATAATCATTTCAACCAGTGGTCTTGGGACCACCAGTGGTCCTTGAAAGAGTTCCAGGTGGTCCCCAGCTAAATGATGAGGAGTTGGTTAACCAGATGTAACTCTTTGAGAGTGTAAAAATGAAACCAAATGGACTCTTGCTGGTCACATGTTTACACTCTCAAGGGATAAAAAATTCATCATGTGAAATAGCCCACGTCTAAACAACTAGAGAATGTAGAAGATTAATGGTCATTTTGATCTGTATGTTTGCCTTGTTTGTTTCCCAAATCAACCTGTGGACAAAAGAAAAATAAATCTTTAGTTTTACATCTGTGGGGCTAAAATGTCATCAAGTGGTGGTCTGCGGCTCAAATGCTTAATAAATAATGGGTTCTCATATCAAAATGGTTTATAACCACTGATGTAAACAATACAATGTCTTTTACAATGACACATTGCCCTAAGAAGCGAGAATTAGACAATGTGGTAGGTGTATTTGATTATCTCTCATTAACTTGGCCGCTGGGCGGATGCCCACTTCATTTTGCAGTTACTATTGGGTCACTGTATTAATATATTTATTAAGAAGACGTGTAATAAGGAGGATAATGGGTCTGCGGTCGTGATTGAGAAATAAAATCGCTTCAGGGCAATTAGTCAACCTCCACTAACGTGTCTCTGACCAATCACTGTCAGGATTTTATTTCTGTGTAATGACCACAGCTAGACCCATCAATTACTCTTTACTGAAGTTACCTGAAGTATACTTTGTCGTACAACCTTGTTTTGCTGCAAGAAGCGCTGGTCGACAATACAAGCTCACATCGCTTCACATTTTCTTATGTGTTGAGCTGATTTCACACTAAGGATTAAGATTTTTTTTTTTGTATGTTCATGATATTACAAATAATGACGAGGCCAGGGCACTCTGTGTGTCATAATTTGTTACTGGATGACAAAGAATTAAAGAGGCAGCGCAATTTCAAGTTGATTTCCAGTAACAGATTCATTCAAAGCGACTTACCATAAGCAGACCTGTCACGTGATTGGCAGGAGGGAGGGTAATCCCTGGCTCACTGTCATACATGTGAGAAATGTGTCTTTTAAAATGTAGTTGTTATAATGAAATCCTTGGTCCTGTTCACAAAGCCTATCTTATGTAGTATTGTGTACTCCTAGAGGTATGTAAGCTATACGTCTACCGTCAGCACACAGTTATTGTGTAGTCACACATCACACAGCACTTTCTCAATGAACAATGGCAAGAAATGCAAACAAAGCTAAAATTATGTTTGCAATGTCTCTGCCATCTGTTGTGGACAAATATGGTTTTGTGTATATGTTTATTTCTTGGAAATGTTGTTTGCTGCACAGGCCAAAAGGCTAAAGCGTCTCACATTGTGAACTCTGAACTTTGATAGTTATAGCGCCGCCAACAGGTGGATATTTGCAAAACAGATTTTTGAGGAAAAAATGCTTCAAATAATCTTCCAAAAGCCAAAGTCATAAGAAGAAATGGCATCATTTTTACATTAAAAAGAGCTCAAAGAGACATGCACATCCAACCCCTATTAGGGCAGGTGCCGAGCAATAAACAGTTGAACAAAAATGATAAAGAAAAGCTCGCACACTGAGGGCTCAGATGCTTTACTGGTACCTTTTATTGCACCATAAAGGTGAGTGACGTTTCGAGCACAATGCTCTTCCTCAGACTGAGGAAGCGTTTTCTTTATCATTTTTGTTCAACCCTTTTTACATTAGCCTATTATAGTGCCAGGAGGCCACAACCTGACCTGGCCTGCATGGTGGAGACCTGTGCCCAGAAGGGCACTTTTCTAGTTTTTGTTTGTTTTGTTGGTCTATCTATCTTTTGGCTGTGCGTGTGTCAAACTGTGTAAACCGATCACAGTGTGGTCAGAATGGGATGTGGGTGGACTAGGATCCATGGTTACCAGGTCCATCCCAGTACGGCTGTCATCCAATCCTCCTGACTGTTGTGTTTCTGTCACTTCCCCCAAACAACAGGTCCTGACACACATGTCCCCACCAGACCAGGGAGAGGTCCAGTGACGTCCAGCAGGAGCAGCAGCAGGAGGAACACCAGGCATGCCTAGCAACAGCAGCAGCTAAGGACTTCTACCATACCTTCTCCCTACCACCTTCCTCCTGGACCTCAACCTGTGTTGTTGTGACCGACCGACCGCCTGGCCTGAAAGCCCCCATTTGCCGCAGCTTTCTCCCAAAACCCCTTGACCGGACGGACGACCGGTCCTCAAAAGCATCATGGGCGAAAGGCGGGCGCGCTCCTTCCCCATGACACGCCACGTGGCCACTGCCGGTGACCGGCAGGGGACCTCGGTGAAGATGTTTGGTGGTCCCAATGGTTACATCAGCACCAGCCTCAGCCTGAGCCTGGGGGACGGGAGCCTGGACCTGGACTACGAAGGTGACCTCCAGGCCGCCTGCACTGCGGACACCCCTACCCTCACTGCTGCTACTACTACTGCTAGTACCACCACCACAGCCCACACCACGGCTCCTGCCGCTGCTGAGAGTAGCCTCTACTCTCCTGTTTCACTGGAACTGGACCCTGCGGCGGTGAATAATGGATCAGGCATTCCCTATAGCCTGCCGTCGGGCACAAAGGACCCTGCGCTGCAGATCGCACAGAGCCGGCCCTCCATCTCCAGTCCCCCGCCGCCTCTCCCGCGCTCGAGCTGGCTGCACCACCACCACCACAAGGAATTGTACGGCACCCACACCAAGACTAGCATGCAGGGGGATGTCTACAACTTCCTAGAGAGACCTGCCGGCCTGAAATGCTTCCTCTACCACTTCCTAGTGTGAGTAAAACCCTCCTCCTCCGCTCTGTGTTCTGTTTACAGTTTACAGTTTACAGTTTACAGTTTACAGTTTACAGTACAGAATGAATGAATGAATGAATGAATGAATGAATGCGTACTTGTGAGGCTTACAGCGGTGGTTTTCAGCCTTTGTCATACCAGGACCCACTGTTGTTGAGTTTAGTCTCTTGGACCCAAAACTAAGGAAGTTCGTGTCCACAATTTAGGAGAGATAACTGGCAAAATGTTGGTCAGAATAACAATTTTCTAGTTGTGTAGATTCTTGAAAATTAAGTAATTGGGGTGGTTAAATATAATTAAACACTTGAGAGCGAGAAAAAATGATACATTTTTCATTTTACGCTCTCAAGAGTTACAGATCCATAAGGGTCAATTTGATAAACAACTGTCCATCAGTTAAATGGGGACCACCAATGGTCCCCGGACCACTGGTTGAAAACCACTGGCTTACAGTACATGTCCTTGACCCGTGGACGTTGATTATACAGCTTGTTTGAGTTGCATAATACAGGGAAACTATACATAGGTACGTTTGGGCGATCAACCAAATTTAAATTGAAATCTGATTCTTTTGGTTTGGAAGATGATGGAAAAAAAATCTGAAAATCAATTTTAATTAAATGAGGGTAATTATGGTTCATTAAAGTCCTAATAAAGTCCAGCCCGCTCCTGCTGAAGCATAACATATCAGCGTCCAATAAAGATATTGATTTGCATAATGATAATTCACATTATTGTACAGTTTTTCACTTCAATCCCAAATGGGGATTCACATTTATACAAGCGTTTTCCACCGTCAAGCAAAGCGAGCGGAAATTAACTTGTCTTTGCTAAAATATTAATGCTTTGAGGAAGTTAGAATATACATTATGTAACTATGTATATGTAAAATATGTATATATTACATTATTACATACTGTATGTGTATATCCGAATCCAAAACAAGGTCTCAGTGCTGATGAAATCAACCGCTAAACGCTGCAATTCAAGTATGAAGACATTCTTTCCGTTGGCGGCGCGTATATGAGCCGTCGTAGAGCACGTGCGTATTCAATGTGTTGGCTCTGCTCCACCTCTTGTTAATTACACGTAGTGCTGTTCCAAGTATTAGTTTCTGGTTCCCAGTAACAAAAGGAGAGGGGGGTGAGGGGGTGTCTGCTGGCCTGGCCCTGTTGGCCAGCAGTCTGTCTGGGCTGTGTTTTGGAGATGGCCCCAGGGCCGGATCTAGAGGGCGGCAAATGTGCATCCTAGTGCCCACCCAATGAAAGGTAATATCAGTGGTTTTCATCAGTGGTCCAGGGACCACCAGTGGTCCTTGAGAGAGTTCCAGGTGGTCCCCAGGCTAAATGATGGACAGTTGCTTAACCAGATGTAACTCTTTGAGAGCATAAAAATGAAACCAAATGGACCCGCAAGGGTCCTTCCCGCAAGGGTCCATTTGGTTTCATGTTTTACAGTACACTATCAAGAGTTAAGATATTCATCATGTGAATTAGCCCAAGTCTACACAACTAGAGAATGTAGAAGATTAATGGTCATTATGATCTGTATATTTGACTGTTTTGTTTCCCAATTCCAGCCTGGAATTGTGGACAAAAGCAAAATAAATCTTTAGTTTTGGGGTCTGTGGGACTAAAAAAATCCTCGAAAGGTGGTCCGTGGCTCAAATGCCTAATAAATAGTGGGCCCTGTTGTCAAAAGATTGAAAACCACTGCTTCATATGAAAAACAAAAAACTTTAGAGTTGCCCACCCTGCTCTTCTTCCAGCCTACCTTTGTAGGGCTGTTTGAATCCGGCCCTGGATGGCCCCTGTGTTAGAAGGAGGTCAAAGTGATCCCGGTAGACAACAACCTGCTGTGGACCTCTACTAGGGCCTCTGGTCACCTCTGTAACGATGGTCAGCTCATGAATGAAACATGCAGTTACACTGCACCGCATACCTGAGCAGCTACACTAGCGACTGAAACACAGACTGACCTCTGACCCCAACACATGCTTCGTCGTACCGCAGTGTCACTGTGTCACAGCTATTTTTGGCACCTGGCCGGCATGGCCCATGGGTGTATGATGACAGAATAAATTAACCACTTAAGCTCTTTTATTATCCCCATTGGGATCTATCCTTAGCAATTTATACGGAAAGAACACAAAGGACTTACACCTTTTGGGCTGTTGGGCTGTAGCAGACTCCTGTCATGACTTGGTTCTGGAGGCGTGTAGGTCTCAGGTGCAGAAATGGACATCCACTGGCGAAGCGTTGAAGAAGCAAGGGTCTTTATTTACCAAAACCCACAATGGGAAACTCATGAGGAACAAGATACTCAAAGACGAGAAATACTAGGTACTCGGAATGAACAAGGAATAAACACAAATAAACACACTTAACCTACAAGGACAAACTGGCAAAGGTCAAGGACTGAACAAACGGGAACATATTTGTAGGAAAGACTAAGACACAGGTGAACTGAAACACAATCAGCACTGGGATTGGCTAACAGGCAACAGAACACAGGTGGGGAAAACGAGACTAAATACAAGGTAGACAAGCCAGGAGATAGCAAACAAGGCAGACAGGGAATCACAAAACACGACTACAGAAAGAGAGAACTACTACAGATGTAATAGAAAACCATACAGCAAAACAAGACCAATACCGAATGCTGAAAGGTCATAGAAATCTTAATCAGGTACAACTCCCTACATGCAGTCACTGTGGTTGTGCGATATCAACAAATAAATACTTTACCAAATATGATGTTGAAGTTGAAAAAACAACAGCAATGACAACAACAAAAACAATCATGACACTACAAAATATGACTCCTGACGTTCCTTAGTGGGACTCATCAAATGTGAAAAATTTATACATAATGAATTAATAACACAGTCATACTCTTCACATACTAGGGCATGTTTGAAATAATTATTAGAGTTGAATTTGACATGCAAATATGAAATAGATGTAATGTTAGAGTCCACATAAGTACCTTTCAAGCCTGTTTTCTCAACTCACTGATTTCTGCAAGACATTAGCCTATAAGCCATATCTCAAAGACTAGTGGGTCAAACCGAGCAACCAATATGCCAAGTTGTAGCTATGATATGATATCTGCTGTATTTAAACCTTTTGTTGCAAATTAAAGCCTTCTTTGATCATATTACAGCAACTCACAAAAGCATCAACAGCACCATGTTTTGAGCTTGCGGGTCTTATGCTTTTTGCACTGTTGAATTTGAATCCTGAAAATGTTTTGGACAGAGTATGACTGAAAAACAGTTTTGGACAGAGTATGAGGTAATCTGCCCGTCAGAGAGGAAAACGTGAATTTCTGAGAATTACCAAAATAGGTGCTGGTGGCTATGCAGTAAATAGAACACGCGACTGCGGTGCGCATCATCAACATATTAGTCTCTATATGGGCTAAACTTTGCTTACCGCTGTGTTTAGTTCTCGGATGTTGCGTTTGGACTTGCGGCCTGTCAAATGCTTTCCTTGTTTGGTTGCATTCGAGTTAGGGACTTGATGATGATGCTGCTGTGCTGCCAAAGTGACGTAATGTTTGAAATGAACTATGCTGCTCAGAGATTAATTGTGTTTTCTCACAGTCTGAACCTGCAAGCTACACGTGTAACACCGAGGAAGTACATGATTGAAAAAGTAATTTCCCCCCTATCTATGATTTATATCAAAAGGGTTGCTTTCACTTTATTGGAGGAAAACAGCATTGTTTGTCTGGTTTAGTTCTGCCTTTGTATAGGCCTATGTCCAAAGTAGGTTCCAACATTTATTAATGAGTTTAGTTATTCCTTATTGTTGTTTACTTATATTTGAAATAGCAGGTGTCTGAGGCAGCGGACTGGCCTCATGCTTCCTTCAATGCATGAGGAGTACAAGCTGCCTTCTTTTCAGCTAACAAGGGGGAGTTTCCCTGGAAGGAACACGTTATTCCAACCAGTCCCCTCCATCAGGCCAGGGAGAGGCAGTCTAGAGCCCAGGATTACTGCATGTTTTTGTGAGGGTATCTACCCTAGGGGACACGGGGAGAACATGCAAACTCCACACAGAAAGGCCATTTCACCAATCCCGCCTCGAGTATGGGCACTGAAACAGATCATGAGTGCAGTAAAGTCAAATAAAACATTGCATCAGCAGGTTCCTGCTGCTCATAAATAAAATAAAATAAATAAATAAATAAATAAATAAATAACAATAGTACAGTGCACATGCTGTACATTGTCTGGCAACCATTGTCTGGCAACCTGTCTCTTAACCCATTGTGTCCTAAGTCCGGTTAGAAAAAAGCCCTAAAAACCTAAGTCCGATTGGAAAAATACCCCTAAAACCTGACTTTTTCTGTAAAACTTGACAGGACTGTCAACGTCTAGTAAAAAAATGATATCTCAGCCTCTGAAGCAGCTAGAAACAAAATTCCAAAACTATTTGAATGCTCAGACCTTTGGCTTTCATGGAAAATTACTTGCCATGGTCCAAATCATTATCACAATTTTAGAAAAATCACCAAAGTCAGAAATTATGAAAATGTGGTAAAACGTCTGCTAAAAAATACCATTTCTGTCATTTCCCAGCCTCTGTAGTAGATTGAAACAAAATTACAATCCCATTTGATAGCTTACACCTGTGCCTTCCATAGGCAGTTACCTTTCTTGGTCCAAACCTTTGTCACAAAATCTGAAACGTCTACAAATTCAGAAAATATAATAAAATCAATGAAATGTCTACTTTCTTAGCCTCTGTAGCAGATGGAAGCAATATATATGAGATCTGACACAATAGGGTTCCATTAGAAAATACATTTATTTTGTAAAAAACACAATAATAAATATAGGATAATAAAATCAATAAAACTAGTAAACGTAGTACTGCTCTAATTGTTATACAAGAGATGGGAGGATGATGCACAGTGTCATTTGTCAAAGAAAAACTGCAAACGTGCTTCCCAAAGCACTCTTTGCACACAGATACCTGGCAAAACAGTAGCACGAGTATGTTTCTTTGTTCCAAAGTTCTCTACCAACCACACAACGCAACTCATCCTGTTGTCTCTGAGCTTGTCATGCTCAGACGCTGTCCCAAAGAAGCTGCAGAAGGTCCAAAAAGGAGCAAGAGAAGTTCAGGAACCATCTCAGCTTCCAGCGTGGTTCACATCAGCTGGCTGGTTATGGTGGAGCTGTAGACCTGGACCTGCAAATTCACAGACATATATTTTAGTCACCTTGGAGGAAAGAAAAATGTTTACCTATAAGCCATCATGTGTTCAGACATTATTCTCTCTACATTGTTTATAATTATTGCTTACAGAATTGTAGAAAATGTACATAAGTAAAATGTCATAGCTATTTTATCATCATATTAGTAGTAGTCTATTTTCATTCATTACTATTACAATGATTATAGTAGTAGTAGTAGTAGTATCACACACCATTGTATACACCATTGTATAGTTGTTTACAAATGCTTTTTATATTAGAATTGATATAGTCATCTTAGTACCTTTTTTCACCCGTGTATAAAGTTATAACAACACGGTGGTACAATAGTACTATCATCACATAGTATTTCCAGATAATAATGTGAATATAATAATGACGCCCTTTGTAGTCATTATTATACCGTTATGGTCACTGTAGTAGCCCAAGTTGCCATATAACGGTAAACATTCTTAATCATTGTGTTTGGCTTGCTGTAGTAAATTCCATGCATAACGGTACACATAGCGTTCGCCAATCGTCGTCATTATAACAACGTTATGGTCATTGTAGTAACTTGCTGTTCATCCTCCTCCCGTATCCTAACGTAACAACAATAGCACATATTTCTGCCGACCGGCTCGTAGTAATATTATTTGTTCTTACCTCGAGATGTCCGTGTGTTGCAACCTCCGATCGTCGCGTCGCTATAATCATCAGAATCTTCATCTCCGCTGCTGTCGCTGGTCATCCGTATAATAAATATCATCCACGCACGAAATATCTTCGATCCTTCGATCCTTTTCTCCGACATGCTAATGTTGCTACTGGCCAAAACACCTTAGAGTATGTATAGAGTAGAGAGAACACCCACCACCCTGAGGAAACCTTGAGGCGAGTGAGCAACTCAATGCAAGTGGATGAGAGGGGAGCTCGGGTGGCTCTCTATTTGATATATACTCTAAACCAAGGAATGAAAAAATCCGGAAATGCATTTGCGATACCCAGGGAGCCATACGTCATCGATTTATGGTCCATTTGATTGGCTATCGGCCCGGAAACGGCTGAAAAACAGCGGAAACACGTCTTGGTGTTCCCGCCCACTAAGGTATATTTACACTACAGTGCACCCGCCCATTAAGGGAGAGTTACCAAACGGGAATCCCGCCCTCTATGGGTTAAAGGCTAATCCACTGCAACATGCCATCTAGTTGTCCAGCCATTTAGCCATTTAGAATATTGTAACTAAGCGTAATCCTAACTATTCACTTAGAGATTAGGAATAATATGGTTGTAACCACAAATGATATTACCAATTTAACATTGTGCTTATCTTTCGCCTTTGCAAATCAATTTCTGACTGAAGCTATTCACTGTAATCAGTTGTTTTTGTGGTGATGGAAAGTAACTACCGTAATTGCCGGACTATAAGCCGCGACTTTTTCCCCGTGCTTTGGACCCTGCGGCTTATTCAGCGGTGCGGCCAATGTATGGATGTTTACGGCTAACAAACACTATAGGGCGTTCTAAGTCTAAATGCACGGTAGATAGATAGATAGATAGATAGATAGATAGATAGATAGATCTTTATTGTCATTGTAACATGTACAACGAAATTAAAAGTGCCAACCAATCAGTGCATTTGATCACTAAGAGAACATAAAAGACAGACACTACTAAATGCATCATGGAAAGCAAACGAAGAAGTACATATAACGCAGCTAAAGTCAGTCGAGCTGGTTGAAAAATAAGGAAATCTATCTGCTGCACGTCGCCTTGGGATCAATGAATCAATGGTTAGACGGCGGACCAACGCGAGGAACGCCAGCGCGGCGGAGACGCCATGAGCTCCGCGGACCGCGGCGCCAGTGCGCGGAGCACCAGCGCGAGCAACATGCTGAAAGCAACTTTTTCTCAAGTCTGCCAGTGGATCCTGACTGCGTGGAAAAGTGTCAAAACATCCACGAACGGGTTTAGAAAGGCTGGCGGCGGCAGCAGCAGCAGCGCAATCAGGAATAGGAGGGGGGGTCCGTGGAGGCGGCAATAAAGACGCCTCGTCGAGCGTCTTAAACATTGAGAGGATTCCTGGTGGTCCACAGCTAAATGGTGGACAGTTGGTTAACCAGATGTACGGTAGGCTACCTTTTTTCATGAACCAAATGAACCCGCAAGCGCTCATTTGGTTTCATGAAGTGATCGGAGTTGCGCATCTCCGGCTACACTCTATGGCCAGGCCTGGATGTAATATTTCTCAATCGGGGGTGCAGCCGAAAATGGCAGTTGGTTTAGTGGTGCCAAAATTGTAGTTAGTCAATGTTTAACTACCGCTATAAGCATTTGATTTGAAATATCTTTGAAGTTTTCATTGTTTGCATTCCGTCATGTTTGGTGGGGCAGTCAGGGCGTCTAGAGGGCATCCCCCCCCCCCCCCCCCCATGTCTATGCCTAGATCCGTCCTTGGTCTATGGCTCTAGCGTTAATTACATACAGCACGTGCAGTTCTGTAGTCGTTTAAATAATAAAAAGGATGCTTCTCAAACAGCATTTCGGTGCCGACAATCTCATCTGTGCAAGAACCCTTACATATGGTAATTAAGCATTAAAACACCCGCGGCTAATAGGCCAGTGCGTCTTGTATATGTACACAATTGATTTTTTCGCAAAATTTGGCCGATGCGGCCTATATTCAGGTGCGCTTTATAACCCGGAAAGTACGGTAATCTTTGCATCGTGATTTCTTTGTGAGCTTGTAGGTCTGCATATTTTGAATGGTTTTTTTAATATAGGACCTTCTTTATCCAACCAAAGTGCTGTATACTGTGTGCAGTAGATGTAAACATTCACACAAACGGCTCATCAAGAAGCAGTTAAAGGTCCTTAGCTGACCTGTTTTTATCCAGTTGATTACAGTCAGAAATACTCAGTGTTTAATCCCATTCTGGCATCCAGACAGTGTATTACTCACCATCCAGACAGTGTATTATTTAAACTCAATCACTATAAATGGTGAATGGTAAATGGTGCATTTATAAAGTGCCTTTATCCAAGGCACTTTACATAGACTGTGATCCCTTTTACCCATTTGCAGCACAAACCATGCAAGGTACTGACCAGCACATCGGAAGCAATTAGGGGTTGCAAGTGTCTTGCTCAGGGACACAACAACGCTAACTCTGGGGGGAGCCTGGGTTCGAACCGGCAACCTTGCAGTTGCCATCCGGAGACTGTACCCCTGATAGATGCCCCGTGGTAGAATATATATTTGAACACATCATATGGTAGAAATAAGCCACATAGCAGTAAAGTGCCAGATAATTGGGTGGAAACCATAATAATAAAAAAATACCCACATTTCCAGTTCATCGCACCTTAAAGGGTTTAAAATAAAATTCTGAAAATGCAGGACTGTCACTCGTAACAAGAGCATTTTTATACTCTGGTATTTCTACTTTCACTCAACTAAATGAAAGTACTTCCTCCACTGCTGCCCCCTAATGTTTGATAACCGTCAGCAGTAATTGGGTCTCTAATGTTCTCTCCACTCACACAGAAGAGAGGGAGAGAGAGAGAGGGAGAACCTGATCCTGTCCTTCGTTGAATATTAAAACCTTCTGATTGAACTCCGCTGACGTTTCTTTAAGTAACTCTTACTTGTGGGTGATAGGTATCAGTGCTGCCTGCTGGCCCTCTCTATTCTCCTGGCCTCTTTACACCCTGGCACGGCACGGCACGGCACGGGGAGAAAGGCCAGGTGAAGTGCTCCGCTGCACTTGATGGCCTAATGGGGCTCTCCCTTAATAGCTAGGGATTTTCCAAACGACTAATTTCCCAGTCAATTAGTAAATTGACTGGGTCAGGGGTTTTCAACCTTTTTGACACCAGGGACCACCATTTATTCAGCATTTGAGCCACGCACCACCATTTGATGACATTTTAGCCCCAAAGACCTAAAACTAAAGAATTCTTTTGGTTTTGTTCACAATTCCAGGCTGGATTTTGCAAACAAAACCAGGGTAGACTTCTTAATTACATAGTGCTAATTCAGATGATGAATATTTTATCTCTTGAGGGTGTGAAAATGAAACCAAATGGACCCGCAAGGGTCCATTTGGTTTCATTTTTACATTCTCTGGAGTTACATCTGGTTAACCAACTTTCCATTATTTAGCCTGCGGACCACCTGGAACCCTCTCAAGGACCACAGGTGGACAACAGGTGGTCCGGGGACCACCTGTTGAAAACCCCTGGACTACGTCAACGTTGCGTCAACATTCTTCTTTTTTTAAACGGTCGACAAGATCACAACTCATTGCAATGTGTCCACGGTGTCCTTATTTTTACCAAAAAACATTTGTTGTTTTTTCTAAATTCTTGAAGATGCATCAGAAGAATTCTTTATATTTGTTTGTGGCTTTTGTACCTTTTGTACCTTTGTTGAGTGAAGATAGACATGACAGAGGGACAGAGAAAAGGGGGGAGACATGGGACTCTCGAACCTGCGACATGCTGTCAGGCAAAACTCTTTATTATGTGGCATGCGGCGGGACCATTAGGCCAGTGGGCGCCTCGGACTGGGGCAATGTAAAAAAAAAAAAACAAAAAACATTATATAATTGTTCTATTGTATTTAGTATTTTACGAAGAAAAACAAATGGACATTGTTCAAATACAATGTCTATTTGCCATATCACTGTGTTTATATCATATCATATCATATCATGTTTCATTCATGCCATAATATGTATCGAATCGTAACCTTGCAGGGGTTGACACTAAGGTCTCTGAAGTCAGGTTCTACTTGCCCTCAGGTCATGGTCACAAATATATTGTACATTTTAATTTGCATTTAAGTTTACTTCCTACTTGGGTGCTTTAAACCAGGGGTTTTCAACAGGTGGTCCGGGGACCACCAGTGGTCCCTGAGAGGGTTCCAGGTGGTCCCCAGCTAAGTTGAACGTAAAAATGAAACCAAATGGACCCTTGCGGGTCCATTTGGTTTCATTTTTACACTCTCAAGAGTTAAAATTCATCATCTTAGCCAATAGTGGTCACAGACCCAGTGGTCCCTGACCCGAGCAAAATGATCGTTTAGAACCAAATGGACCTGGGAGAGAGATAGGTAGAGATAGCTAGAAAGCAGGGAAAGACACAGAGGCAGAGTGCAATGACTGACTTCAAGACAAATTTATCTTTTGTTGTGTTATAGTGCACTAAGTTGCACACTTGCCCGATCGGGCAACCAGGTAGCAGTCTTCACTTGCCCACCCATTTTTTTTTAACTTGCCCCGAGCAAGCGGGCAAGTTTTAGTGTCAAGCCCTGCCTTGTATCACTGTTAAAATGCATCATTATGCCTCTGTAGTTTAAACTGTTCCTCACTATGTTGGGGACACCCTGGAAGTCCCTCATGGGCCTCCTACCCTTTGTGAACCAGTGAACTTGGCACTCCCCTACCTAACCGTTGCATACAACAGACAGGCAGAGGACACCACAGGTGTCTTAAGTGTCAGTCTGCTCAATTCATCACCATCACAGCTCATCTGACCGCAGACGGGGTCAGCACCTTGTCGTCTGCTGGAGCATGATTCCATAGATGCGTGCGGGCATGCATGCATGAACACACACACACTCACTCACGCACGCACGCACGCACGCACGCACGCACGCACGCACGCACGCACGCACGCACACACACACACACACACACACACATGCTGAGACACTGGGACAAAGTGTGATGTTTCACCAGAGCTGTCAGACATCTGCACTGGGCAATCTGCCCCGTTCCACAGACAACCCAGCACAGTGATTCTCGACATGCTGGCTAAACTTGTCTCTTTTTGTCTTTGACTTTCAAGCCATGTCATTGCAAGGCTTTCAATGACATGCATAAGATCTTCTCATGCCAGTTTGGTAAGATGTAAGATTCCAAGACAGGGACACTTTCATAGAAATGAATGTGACAGTCGGTGGCCAGATTGATGTTGATTTCACTTATTATGATGAATTTGCCATTTCTGGCATCGCAGCAGCTGTGAAGCATTGCATCCCTGGGTAGTTCACGCTGATGTTATGTCTGATTGGCTAGCAGTGACCACTCTGCATCAAATAGAAACGCTGTGATTGTGGGGGTGGCAGGGGTTTGGGGGGGTTTAAAGGCAGAGACGATGTATGTTGGTTGAGACTTTTTTTTTGTTTTTCAGATTCATCAATCAATGAATTAATGCATATAGCTGGAACCCCCAGCAAAAAAAAGGGGGGGGGGGGGGTCAAAATGGAAGTACGAGTTAAGATGGGTACAATGCGGGGGACA
Organism: Benthosema pterotum; assembly: GCA_039105355.1. Classification (NCBI taxonomy): domain Eukaryota; kingdom Metazoa; phylum Chordata; class Actinopteri; order Myctophiformes; family Myctophidae; genus Benthosema; species Benthosema pterotum. Next base: position 50,066,591 of record CM076969.1, on the reverse strand, counting down.
ATAAGTCAAGTCAAATGATTGATGCGTGTCTGTCAGTTTTATGTACTGTGCACTGTACTATACATGTTGTATGTAAAACCTGGTCTTGGTTTGGCTCCTCCCCTTTCTTAGTCCTGCGCTTCTGTGTTTATTCCTACTAACAACAACATTAGATCTTTAGGGCAGTACTGCCATTGCTGACAGATTCTGGTGATTGACGGATTTGTCTAAGACAGTGGTTTTCATACCAGGGCCCACTCTTTATTGAGACTTTGAGCCATTTGACCACCATTTGATGACATTTTAGCCCCACAGACCCCAAAACTAAAGATTTCTTTTGCTTTTGTCCACAATTCCAGGCTCGGAGAAAACAAAACAGTCCAACATACAGATCGAAATGACCATTACATTGTCTAGTTTTGTAGACTAATTAGGCTAATTCAGATGAATATTTTAACTCTTGACAGTGAAAAAAATGTACACTCTCAAATCGAATCCTCTCAGGGACCACCGGTTCCATGACCAGCTGATGAAAAAAACCCTGCTCTAAGAGAGATTACCATTGAATTGAAATTTGAAGTTTATTTATTTATTTATTTTTTTATTTATTTATTTATTTTTGGATGCAGCTACAGTATATATTTTTGCAGCATTTGAGTGCACCACTGTCTTGCACACACACGCACGCACGCACGCGCCGGCACGCAAACCTTGATGTGTCCTTGAGACACTTAACCCCTATTATCTACTCCTGATGAGCGGGTTGGTTGTCTTGAATGGTTTACACACACAGACTAGTGAGACGATTGCCTTCAAGGTTGATTACACATGGCAATGAATGATACTGCTTATCTTGCTACTCTAGTTTCTCTCTCTCTGTCTCTCTGTCTCTCTGCCACTGTCTCTCTCTTTAAGGAGCTTTTGTTTCTTTTTCCCCAAGTATTTGGTGGACAAGAATGGGATATCCGTGTTTGTGGCTAATGTGATGTAATCCATCCTGAGCTCTTGCAGGCCGTGTGTGTGTGCATGTTGGTATGTTTGCGTGTCTATAGGGGCTGGGGGTGGGGGAGTGGGGGGTCTTGTTGTTTGTTCAGAATTTAACTGCATGGCTAGACATGATCTGAGGGTATTTGTTTCTGCTGTACTTGTCTTATCAGCTTATTCTAGATTTGAAAATTGACCCATAAGCTGAGGTCATGGTCGGGTCATGGTTTGTATTCATTTATGTAGTTTTCTTGTTGTGGTCTAGAGCAGGGGTCGGCAACCCAAGATGTTGAAAGAGCCATTTTCGACCCAAAATGAAATTCAAAATCTGTCTGGAGCCGCATTTTATTATTTTTTTTTCCTGAGAGTGTGCAAATGTAAACCAAATGGACCCTGGCGGGTCCATTTGGTTCCATTTGCACACTCTCAGAAAAAAAGGTCCTCAAAGAAAAACCATTAACATGGTGAAACACAACCTTTCTTCAGAAATGGAGTTTCTAAAAAAAAAAAAAAAGGAGTTTTACAGAACTCCACTTCTAGTCCACACAACATCTCTAAGGTATATTAATGACAAACTGAGTAAACTGTTGAAAATGGGTGCTTCAGACTGAAAGCTCCACCTCAAGTGCTACTTTAACTGGCAACTGTCAGACAGCGCAACACATTTTGGGTGACTGAAATGTTTATATGATTTTGGTGTGGATCACCCCAGTGTGTGTATGTAATAATGCTACATCCAGGGAGCCACTAGGGCTGTGTTCTAGAGCCCCAGTGTGTATGTAATAATGCTACAGCCACGGAGCCACTAGGGCTGTGTTCTAGAGCCCCAATGTGTATGTAATAATGCTCAGGAGCCGCAGGTTGCTGACCCCTGGTCTCGAGTAAAGGTCTCAACGGGCCTGAAAATTAAGGCCCGGCCCTAACTGGGCACTAACAGCCCTGGAATAGATTTTAGGCCCTACCCGGCCCTAAACTGTCGAGTTTGGACAAAATTTGAGAATTCGCCCGACCTGGCCCTAAATGTCGGGTCTGTTTTGGGTTTGGTCCTGGTCGGGTTCGGGCAGAGTTTGAGAACTTTAGTCCAGACTCTGCGTAAGTGGATAAAGTTGCCTACGACGTGGTCTCACGAGAGCATTTAATTTGGACTAAATGTTTAAATGAACTCTGGATGTCGTGTCCACAATGCAACTCTAGATTTGTTTTTATAATGGGATGAATCTAGAGTTGCTTTACCCTCCATTGACTCCCAATGACAAAAATATTCATCTGCGATCCGTTTGTATTAAACAACATTAAACTCACCAAGATTACAGCTGTATGGAGAGGTTGAATTATCTCTTTTTGTATTTGCAAAGTGTTTGTTTTATACATTGTACAAACAGATATATTATGAGCTATTTTCCATCAGTAAATAAAAGTGCTGGACTTTGGAGGCACTCGTTTGTATTGGTGGTGCCTCCAGCATTATGTGCAAATTCTAAACAGGGGGTAGACAGGGCCATTCAGTGACTAATGATGAGCGCTTCCAAAATCCAGTACTTAGAAAAAGAATCACCTCAGAGAATTTGTTGACAGAAAATGGCTGGTAACATGTCTAAGGTGGATTTTTATCATCATAGTCTCTATAGTCTGAGTCAGATGTGGCAGTCTGTATACACAAATCCCAACGCTTTATAGTATACGCACAGGACTACAGTTTGAGCTGAAATCCAATCACATTTTTATCTGTCGACCAGAGAGAGTCGGCTTAACAGCCATGGGAAGGAACTTAAGTTGAAACCGAGCGCACAAACATTTCCACTGCTTCTTTGGAAACAGGCTTGTGTGTGAACTCCCATGAATAAGTGATGTTTCCATCGGGTTCAGTAGTGCTGACTTGAAGTCGTCTAATCAGAACTTGAGGAGTGAAGGGAATAGTAAATGTTTAAGATAGACGTGCTATCAGATTAACACGTGAACTGTATCATTGGGATCAGTGCAGTCTTTGAGCAAGGTGAGGTCCAGTACTGTAGTACTTATCGGTGCACTTGCAAGTTTGTGATTCTTTCCTTGCCACATCTTTTGCAGATTTTGCAGATTTTCCCCTGCATTTTTAGTTATAGTACTGTATGTTTTATCTTGCCCTTTTCTACCTCTTGCTAATTAGATATTATGACAATATTGTGTTGGTTTTGGCTGTGGCACAATTTTTTATTAACCATTTTCGAAAAGTCTAGGAGGAAAATTAATGGGGAATCGACTTATGGAACAGGGGGGCGATGACGTCCATGTTCTGTGTGATATCGATATAGAATCCATTCTTATAAATTTGAATAACCCCCGTTCACACCACCAGCCGTGATGTTGTGACACATAGCAAAGCACAGTGATGACTTACTAGGCTGTACATGTTTTGGAAAAGCTTTCGTCTATAGAGCTGAGCAGTCCCGGCCAACTTGGGTTTCAAATAATCATGACAACACACACAAAACACAATGTTATCATACAATATCTAATAGCAATAACTAGAAAAAAAGGCAGGATACAACACTTTTTTTTCCTACTGTGTGTCGTCATGATTTGTTGAGAACCGAATTGACTTTGTCCGCGGCGTAAATGTCTATATGTAGATCATTTTCAGAAAGAAATGAGGAAAATGAATGGGGAATCTATTTCTGGAACAAGGGCGATGTCACAAGGGGGCGGGACTGCTCAGTTCTATGATGACATTGCCTGATGGGAATGCTGGGTTCTGCCCGTGTTTGTACTATGTTCCAGCTGTACAGTAGACTGAGACAGACTCCTGCTGTGACATAGTGCTGCAGCGCACTGTGCTTAGGCTATAGTCTGTCCAGGCTGAGGGGAGGGTAGTCTATGGGCATGTTCGGAAATGCACCCGGGCTTGACACTAACACTTGCCCGCTTGCCCGGGGCAAGTAAAAAAATGGTGGGGCAAGTGAAGACTGCTACCTGGTTGCCCGATCGGGCAAGACCTCTGTCTTTCCCTGCTTTCTAGCTATCCACAATTCCAGGCTGGATTTGGGAAATAAAACAGGCAAATTAACATACAGATCAAAATGACCATTAATCTTCTACATTCTCTAGTTGTGTAGACCTGGGCTAATTAAGATGATGAATTTTAACTCTTGAGAGTGTAAAAATGAAACCAAATGGACCCGCAAGGGTCCATTTGGTTTCATTTTTACGTTCTCAAGAGTTACATCTGGTTAACCAACTTAACTGGGGACCACCTGGAACCCTCTCAGGGACCACTGGTTGAAAACCCCTGGTTTAAAGCACCCAAGTAGGAAGTAAACTTAAATGCAAAATTTACAATATATTTTTGGGGGGCAAGTGACCATGACCTGAGGGCAAGTAGAACCTGACTTGCACTTGCCCGATGGGCAAGTGCCCGGAGACCTTAGTGTCAAATTCTGTCAACCCCTGGGCATGTTCGGAAATGCACCCTAACGCACTGGTTCACTCTGTTGTCGTTTGTTTATACCCGGTGTATTTGGGGCATTTGGTGCTCCTCGTTCGTTTATTCACACCGGTGTGTTTGGTGCACGCCCTGAGCAACCCTACGCTGGAGACGGGGTTGGCCGGTGTGGAAGGCATGATTGCGTCACAGCTGTGTCTCGAGCGCTCCCGTTCAATGAAAAGTAATGCAACTGTTGTGAGCTAGGAAGCTAGGCTATGGCTAACCACTGTATTGTGGTCCCCCAACTTTTCCATGTCTGTCAGGACCTGCACATTTATCAAATAAATGCATGCGGACCCCCTTTTGAAAATACTTTCCACTTTATATGGCTCTGACAGCGATTCTCACCATTTTTGAGTGAGGTGTGTTGTTTGGTTTTAACTACTCATTTGTAAATAAGGCTCACTCAACGCACTCAGTGACGTCTCCGCCCACTGCCCCAAAACAACTCAACGCACTCGCAGTTTGTGTTTCCGAAAGCACCCTATAATGCTGGCCGAAGCCAGATGCAGCTGTGGTTCTAATCACCTCCATCCCAAACGTTCTGGCCAATCTTAATATGGTTACCTAATGGTTTTTGAGAGTGGCCCAGTAAACCCAAACAAGCATTCTGTAATCTGTCATCTGTACCCGTACCCCCCTGCAAAAAATGGAAATGGAAAATATGGAAAAGTTTACAGTCATGTCATGTGTGACCATGACATGGATAATAACTAAAAATAATCATTATTGTCCCGAAAGGATATTTGTCTTCACAGTCACCAACGTTAAAGAAACGCAATACAGAAAACATGAGGTCCCAGTAAACAGAACCGTCCCATCATACATGTACATGCACACTGCATACAGTACCATTAGGGCTGCAGATATTGGCCAAAAATGGCAATCGATTATTCCTTTTGATAGCTCTCGGCGACTCGAATGAATGTTGACTTTTTCGAAAAATTATTATACTGTATATTGTACAGTATATTGCATATGAGGCTTCTGCTGGACGCTTAATAATGTTCAGTAAAAGTTTTGTTGCGCACAGGTCCTGTAGTTCGGATACCTGCCATGGCTGGAGCCGACTGTCGTCTCTTACGAGATCAAATTAATGATTCATGATCTTATTAGCATACAAGCCTGCAGGGACTTATTATGAGAAGACGCTCCATAGCAGCACCAATCTGTAATACAGCACGCCGTTATAGACACGAAATGACACGAAACAAATCAATGCATTTGTTTTTCAATCATTCATTATGTGTAAAACCCGGGTGTATCCGAGAAGACCTGTTCTTGTTGCATTGTTAGTCTTTTGTTATCGTTGCAAAAAGTCGCGCTGCCTTGCGTGGAGAGGAGAGGGAAAAAATAACGTGTTTGAAGTGCAGCTGCTCGAATTGCACCGATCATGTAATAATATCACCGGTGCTTAATTCAACACTACATTATATCACATTATATCCATAAAGACTACGTCTGCCTGGTTGGGTCTCTCGGAATGCCGTCGCATGTCAGATGCTCGGGCTCGGCTTGGAACAAGTCTGGCTGTGCTCCGTGTAGACAGTGTGTACCAGAAGGGGGCAGGGGCAACCTCCCGTATGAGGGCACTTCTGTGTTTTAGACTTGCGAAAGAGCTGTGGGCTGCAGGCCCCTTTTTAATCTGTGTGTGTGCGCACGTACAGCATGTCCCTGTAGAGTGTAGAGTAGACTGAGAGGCAGCGCAGAACGGTGTTAGCGAGCCGAGGCAAGCGCTGCATGCTAAATATAACCATATCACCATGCATTGTATGAACGACGCATTTTAACTTTAACTCTGCTCTCTTTTCCACACGGCACAGTCATGTTGTAAAGCGAGACTTCTGCAAGTCCAACAGCATTTTTAGGCTATTTTTTATAATAACCGAGTTAAGAAAATTAAGGTTCGACTTTATGTATATTATACATAAAGTTGAACCTTAATTTTCTTAACTCGGCTATTCTTATATATATTTTTTATTAGAAAATTTGTTTGATGTTGGAATAATCGCAGCCCTAAGCGCCGTCCTAACGGTGGGGCAGTTTGTTTAAAGCTGCAATGGCTGAGGGAACAAAACTCCTACTAAAACAGTCCTTTTTCCAAGGGCAAGGTTCTGTATCTTTGTCCTCATGCCAACCTTTGGCATGAGGTTAAAAAGTGATACAGAGGATGATCAGTGTCATTATAGATATTGAAAGAGCTATCCGTGTGTTCTTATTGTTCGTATCAGAAAGTGACTGTGTGGGGAGTCCAATGATCTTGGAAGTAATTCGAGTGGTACTGAAAAATGGGCAGGATGGTGTAAAAAGCATGCACAACAGTTACAACAGAATATGATGGATAATGCTTTTACACAGTGATAACACGAGATGAGGAGAAACAGATAATGATCTTAACTTACGTACAGTACATTCATTCATTCATTCATTCATTCATTCATTCATTCATTCATTCATTCATTCAGTCATTCAGTCATTCATTCATTCACATCCATCCTTGTATAGATTTAATTCATGTCAGGACTTTAGGATGTGATTACTGAGACCGTTTTAATCTTTCTGTCTGGTCCAATATCGGAGGTGGGTGGTGGGGTATGTAGGGGGATTATTGTTTTCATACCGGATAATTGCAACAGATCCTGTGACCTGTATAACTTGTGGTGCAGATACAACCCCAAATCCGTTGAAATTGGGACGTTGTGAAAAATGTCAATAAAAACAGAATGCATTGATTTGCAAATCGTTTTCAACCTATATTGAGTTTAATACACTACAAAGACAGTATATTTAATGTTCAAACTGATAAACTTTATTGTTTTTTGAAATTATACAATCTTTTGTAAATTGATCCCTGCAACACGTACCAAAAAAGTTGGGACGGAGGCAACAAAAGACTGGGAAAGGTCATGAATGCACAAATAACGCCTGTTTGGAACATTCCACAGGTAAACAGGTTAATTTTAAACAGTTTAATATTGTTATTGAGTATAACGGGACCATCCCAGTCGCTCACAATCAAAGATGGGGCGAGGTTCACCACTTTGTGAACAATTCTGTGAGAAAATCATCTAACGATTTAAAAACAATGTTTCTCAACATTCAATTGCAAGGAATTTGGTGATTTCATCATCTACAGTCCATAATATAATCAAAACATTCAAATAATCTGAAGAACTTGCTATACTAAAGCATCAAGGCCGAAAACCAACATCTAGCACTTGTGACCTTTGATCCCTCAGGTGGCTCTGCATTAAAAACTGACATCATTGTGTAAAGGATATTACTGTGTGGACTCAGGAACACTCAGAAAACCATTGTCAGTTTACAGAATTTGACGCTACACCTGCGATTGCAAGTTAAAACTCTACCATGCAAAGCAAAGCCATACATCAGAAAGGTTGGTTTGAAAAAACAACTAGAAAAACAACCAGAAATGCCTTCTCTGGGTACAATATCATTTAAAATGGTTATACACAAAGTGGAAAAGTGGGCTGTGGTCTGATGAGTCCACATTTCTAATGATAGTGGACCCAGAGAAGGCATTTCTGGTTTTTTTCAAACCAACCTTTCTGATGTATGGCTTTGCTTTTCGATGGTAGATTTTTAACTTGCAATTGCAGGTGTAGCGACAAATTATGTAAACTGACAATGGTTTTCTGAGTGTTCCTGAGTCCACACAATAATATCCCTTACACAATGATGTCAGTTTTTAATGCAGAGCCACCTGAGGGATCAAAGGTCACAAGTGTTTGGTGTTGGTTTTCGGCCTTGACGCTTTAGTATAGCAAGTTCTTCAGATTCTTTGAATGTTTTGATTATATTATGGACTGTAGATGATGAAATCACCAAATTCCTTGCAATTGAATGTTGAGAAACATTGTTTTTAAACCGTTGGATGATTTTCTCACAGAATTGTTCACAAAGTGGTGAACCTCGCCCCATCTTTGATTGTGAGCGACTGGGATGGTCTTGTTATACTCAATAACGATATTAAACTGTTTAAAATTAACCTGTTTACCTGTGGAATGTTCCAAACAGGCGTTATTTGTGCATTCATGACCTTTCCCAATCTTTTGTTGCCCCCGTCCCAACTTTTTTGGTACGTGTTGCAGGGATCAATTTACAAAAGATTGTATAATTTCAAAAAACAATAAAGTTTATCAGTTTGAACATTAATTATATTGTCTTTGTGTTGTATTCAACTGAATAGAGGTTGAAAACGATTTGCAAATCAATGCATTCTGTTTTTATTTACATTTTACACAACGTCCCAATTTCAACGGATTTGGGGTTGTAAAGTGCATTGTTAAAACAAGCAACAGAAAATATAAAATTGCATTTAAAGGGACATTTCAGCATTTTTTCAAAATAATATGTTACTGACATTTAGAAGATTTGGAGCACTTTCCTGGTGTTTTTCATTGTGTGTAATGTGTGGTTGTAGATATTTTAGAGTTTAGCGGTGAGTCCAGTGTCTCTGATGTCATCAACACTACTTCCTGGACTACATGTTGTCTCAGTAAGACAGCCCCTCCCCCTGTCCACAAGGATAGGAGAAGCATTGTGGGAATTGTAGTCCAGGAGTGATTCGGTGACATCAGAGACACTGGGCTCACGTCTAAAATTTAAAATATCTAAAACCACATATTACACACACTGACCCCGTGCTCCAAGTTTTCTAAACATCAAACATAAATATTTCTTGCAAAAATGGTGAAATGTCCCTTTAAGTATTAGCCTAAAAATTCAACATGATTTGTCCTATGGGAGCCTTAGCTTGCTCCCATTTCTTCATTTAGTTCTCAGAAAACGTGTATTGTAGACTGGATTAACCTAAATGAAAAACGACCCTCCAACATGGGGTCCAGGAAACTGGACCCCCGTCCCCTGACCCCCTGAATCTTTTGTACACATACATACTGTATATGTGTGTGGACACATACTGTAATCTGTAGTTAGTGTGTAAATGGAGCTGTTTGGGTATTTGACCCCTACTGGGGTCAACAACTCCTTTCTTGCCACTTCCTCCCTGCTTCCAAGATCATTGGACTCCCCACACCCTCACTTTCTGATATGAACAATAAGGCCATCACACGCCTAGCTCTTTAAAGCTCTTTAAATATCTAATGACACTGATCGTCCTCTGTATCGCTTTTTTCTTTTTTTTACCTCATGCCATCTGGAAAAAGGTCTGTTTTAGCTGGAGTTTTGTTCCCTCAGCCATTGCAGCTTTAAACAAACTGCCCCGCCAATGGGATGGTGGGTTGGTTTGTCATGTACCTGTATTGCTTGTGGAGTTGTGTTCATATGCATCAGCCAAATAGAGTCCCAGTTTGGATTTAAGAATGGTTTGATCATAGTGGAATATTTGAGTCATTCCACGGAAACAGTACGATTTGGAATTTTTTTCCTGAAATTTTTGGAATAGCCCACAATATTAAGGACATCTTTAGCTATAAGAAAAAATTACTATCTCAGGCATTCAATATATTTTTTATATATCTTTTAACATGGTAATTGATAACGGAGTTGAGCCAATTAAGTTAATAACGGAGTTGTGATTTTTGTACTAAACATAGCCACTACTCTAACTGAGTTGAGTAAAAGGAGAAGACCTGGCATGCCATGCCTGAGGTTATGGAATCAGATATATTGTTGGAATAACAAACAAAATCTTTATAACTAATTGTTTTATATCATTATTTCATGTAACAGAGTTGAGCTGTTATGAACTACGACCACACATGAGAGTACAAAATGCCTCTAAAACAGTGTAAAATAAGGTTTAAAATTGGCACTTTCTGTAGCATGTTGGTCAGAAGAGCTGTAGAATACTACTTCCTATTGGTGATGTCACTAAAGGGCCAGTTAATTGTCATTATGGAGAGTGGAATGACTTGTGTAACGGAGTTTAGTGCAACTGAGGGACACAGCTATGTAATACCATTTAATTGATTAATTATCCATTTATTCAAAAACTAAACATGTCCAGCAATAAAGTACAGATAGATATATATGCTCATGTCATAATTTTTGTATTTTTGTTGATGTTTAATAGTCAAGTCCACTTTCATTGAAGGCCACTGGGGACATGAAAAAATGGACAAAATTGGGGGTGTCTACTGAAAGAAAGCAAGATAATTTCTGATATGAAGATAAAATCCATGTAATGTTTACAGAATATTAAAGGGAACATTTCAATTGATTACAAAATCATTTAAAATATTTTTCAGTGATTCAATCAATAAAATACAGCTAAAACGGTCAGAGGGACTGCAAATTATACAGTTTCCGTGGAATGACTAATTTACTTGCGTGAGGGGAGTGGCTTTAAGTTCAGAGATCGGTGCTCAGTTTTTGGCAGTCGGTTTCTCGGGGTCCTCTGATTGGCCGGTTGGGGAGTGATGTAATTGGGTGATGCAATGATGATGTAAATAAGGGACCTTTTATGACTAAAGTTGTGAGTATCACACACGAGTAGGCCACGGCCTACTTATGACTGACACACAAGTTTGCACTCTGCCAAGTGCTGATCTAGCTCAGAGGTTTTCAACCAGTGCTCCGGGGATCACCAGTGGTCCTTGAGAGGGTTTCCGGTCGTTCCCAGCTAAATGATTAATAGTTGGTTAAACAGATATAACTCTGAGAGCATAACTACAGTAGACTAGAAACTAGACTCCTGTTATGTCACCCACAGCCTGTAAATCCAGCCTGGTATTGTGGAGAAAAGCAAAAGAAATCTTTAGCTTTGGGGTCTGTGGGGCTAAAATGTCATCAAATGGTGGCCCTAGGGATGTCCAACGGTTAACTGTTAATCGTTAAGAATTTTGGTTACCGACAACATTAACTGCTAATGATTAACTGATAAAATAAAAACATAAGCACATGTGGCTTTCGGGGCACGCTGGAATATTCCAATTTCATCCAAGTTATTTTCCTAATAGCCAGAGGAGCAGAGTGTGTTCACTGTAGCAGCCACTGAGCTTTCACTAAACTTTGGTCAAATAACTGTTGTATATAACTGTTTGTATGTATTTAAGCCTATATTCGAGTCCAGCTGAAAGCTGCGACTCCATCAAGTAGATCTGGGATGTGTGTGAGACGCCGTGGTGTCGAGAGTTTGTTCTAGTATCGTTGCCATGGCAGCCATCCTTATGGGCTATGGGGTACAGTTGCCATGGCAGCCATCCTTACAGGAGTCGACTAGTTGATTAATGCCCTAGTTGCTAGATGTTGTTGCTAGTGTTTTTTCTTGGCTTCATATTCCTTAAATCGGCATTGAACAAAACCTTTTTTGGCTTGCATATGTTAGTTAGAATGCAAATGACTTTGGCGAGAGGTTTCCATTGCACAAATAGAGTCAGTCAGACGCTGTTCTCCCTGTCCACCTGTCCACAGAGGGAGAAGAACAGGATGGCAGGTGGTAGTATTTGGGGGTCAGCAGAAGGGGTCTGCAGGAGCAGCTGGACTCACTTCACACTGGGTGTGATTTTTTTTTTTTTCATCGATGTCAGTAAGGCCATTGGGCTGTCTGACTGTCTGTCGGTATTCATGGCACAAGCAGTGCACTGCACATGCATGGCTATAATGGAGGTTACGCAATACGCATGTGGCTCTTCCAATGATGGACTCACCTCAGAGAGCTATTTGAGTCTTTTGGAGCGGGACATAGACATTCCAGGGCTTGACACTAACACTTGCCCGGGGCAAGTAAAAAAAATGGTGGGGCAAGTGAAGACTGCTACCTGGTTGCCCGATCGGGCAAGTGTGCAACATAGTGCACTATAACGCAACACAAGATAAATTTGTCTTGAAGGCAGTCATTGCACTCTGCCTCTGTGTCTTTCCCTGCTTTCTAGCTATCCACAATTCCAGGCTGGATTTGGGAAACAAAACAGGCAAATTAACATACAGGTCAAAATGACCATTATTCTTCTACAGTGTAGACCTGGGCTAATTAAGATGATGAATTTTAACTCTTGAGAGTGTAAAAATGAAACCAAATGGACCCGCAAGGGTCCATTTGGTTTCATTTTTACGTTCTCAAGAGTTACATCTGGTTAACCAACTTAACTAGGGACCACCTGGAACCTGGGGGGCAAGTGACCATGACCTGAGGGCAAGTAGAACCTGACTTGCACTTGCCCGATGGGCAAGTGCCTCAGAGACCTTAGTGTCAACCCCTGACATTCCCGTCCCCAAAATTTAATGTGTTACTGATACAGAACGTGTCTATGTAACTAATATGCGGTGTCCATAGATCTAATGCGGCCATTGTTACTGCTTAGTGCTTGAGGTGGACAAGGGAGTCGGAAAAAGCTGGTGCTAGCTGCGTATAATTGTTCTTTTTTTTAAAATAGATTACAATAGCGCATTTTTCCTTAACGGTTAACTGGAAAATATCTGACGACGATGGGTTAAGAAAATCTTTCCATTTGGCCATCCCTAGGTCAAAATTTTTGATTTTTGGTATCAAAAAGGTTGAAAACCACTGATATAGCTGATTAATACCCCCGCCTGCCTATACACACACACACACACACACACACACACACACACACACACACACACACACACACACACACACACACACACACACACACACACACACCACACACTCACTGATGGACCGATGGAAGGGCACCAACCATATACTGTATCTTGTATCCAGCAGTCAGATAAATAATTGATTAATCATCATCAGTTGACAGAGAGGAGTTTACCTAAGCGCAGGTGTTGTGTGATTATTCATGAATCATTAATCCACACAGAAGAGGTGACCCTAAGTGCAGGAGTTGTGTTAATGACAGTCTGCTCCGCATCCATGCTGGACAATACAGGACTAGTTTCAATACTTAGAGCAGTGGTTTTCAACCTATTCGATACCAGGGCCCACTATTTATTCAGAATTTGAGCCACGGAGGATCACATTTGAGGACATTTAAGCCCCACAGACCCCAAAACTAAAGATTTATTTTGCTTTTGTCCACAATTCCAGGCTGGATTTGGGAAACAAAACAGTCAAACATACAGATGATAAATAACCATTGATCTTCTGCATTCTCTAGTTGTTTATACCTGAGCTAATGATGAATATGTAAACTCTTGATAGTGTAAAATGGAACCGCAAGGGTGCATTTTACGCTATGGTTTCATTTTAATGCCATTTTCACGCCATGGTTTCATTTTCACGCTCTCAAAGAGTTACGTCTGGATAACCAGCTTTCCATCATTGAGCCTGGGGACTTATTCAGAACTCCAGCTTATAGAGTTGAACTTCTATAACCGTTGAGTATACATTTATGGGTAGTGGGCTACTTTAGAATGATGCATAGGGAATAATTGTCTGACTACCTGTTGTCTGAGTGTCCGCTTTGCCCATATTGAGATCTCCATATCTGTCTGTCTACCTACATCCCTGTCTCTATTAATAATAACTAGAAATGCACAATGCTGGAGATTTCAAATGTGGTTGCCTCGCAGACAATATTAAGCTTTGAGTATTCCATAAGTATAGGATGATTATGAGGTGGAGGAATTGAGGATGATTGTGGATAATTGTGGATAATTGCAATTGCAATTTTTTCACATGCTAGAGCATGCCTGAAATACAGAAATCAGAGATGAATTTCACATGTAATTATGAAATAAATGCTTAAACATGTAGCTATAGGTGTAATGTTAGAGTCCACAGAAGACATGTAAATATGATGTAAATGCTTAAACATGTAGCTATAGGTGTAATGTTAGAGTCCACAGAAGACATGTAAATATGAAATAAATGCTTAAACATGTAGCTATAGGTGTAATGTTAGAGTCCACAGAAGACATGTAAATATGAAGTAAATGCTTAAACATGTAGCTATAGGTGTAATAGAGTCCACATAGTTAGAGTCCACAGAAGTGAACCTTTCAAGCCTGTTTTCTCAACTCGCTGTTTTCAAAACATTAATCTATGAACCATATCTCAAAGACTAGTGTGCCAAACTGAACAGCCAATATGTCTAATTGTAGCTATGATGTCCTGCTTTTACATGTCATGATAAAACATGAATAAAAACAACACCTCAGTGACTCAACCTCAGTCGTGCTGGGTTATATACACACAGATACATACCTACTATACACGTGTTACCCACTTTCTACCCAGCACCAGATGGTATTACATCACCGTTACATCATCAACTAATCCAGCCAATCAGAGTTTTTCCCAGCAACCCGACAGAGCGTCTGACCACAGAGCGATTACAGTAAAGATGCTAAGATGCATAGTAATGCTATAATGTCATTTCTCTACTGTTGGTTGGCGGTTAAAACCCAGCTTTCTACCCAGCTTCTTCCCCATCTGAAGTCCTGCCCTGTTTTTTTGGCTGGTTCGACTACAACTCTCCCCATTAGATTTTCCTGCTGTCCACCCCACTATCAAGCATGTGACTCCCTTTGAAAATGAGCAAGTTATGAGAAGTTAACAATTAAGCAGAATTTATAATAATGGATTGCATTTTTATAGCGCTTTTCCAAGTGCTCAAAGCGCTTTACAGTGGTCCATTCATTCATACATTGGGAAGTAGAGCGGTGACAGTCGACGCTCAGCGTCCTCAATTCCCACATTCACACACCAATGGTGGCCAGCTCACACCGACCGACTCATTGGAGGCAACTTGGGGTTCAGTGTCTTGCCCAAGGACACTTCGACACATAGACAGGAGGAACCAGGATTCGGACCGCCAACCCACGGGTCATAGAACGGCCTGCTTTACCTCCTGAGCCACAGCCACCCCAATGTAATACACTTTACAATATACAATGTAAGCACTAATACACTAGACATCCTATAATATATGATGTCTAATGTATGTGACTTATACTATCTTAATCTAATGAGGTTCCATCTAACCTACCTACTGTAAGAGGGTACTGCAAGTATTATGCTTTGGTATGTAATACGTTGTACAAGTGCTATGGGCTGAGATGGAGTCTGAAGACGTGTGTTTTTAGACTGTGGTGGAAGATGGGGAGTGGGTCTGCGGTTCTGATTGCAGCGGGAACACACCAGAGTGACACGCAGGCTGCCACCTGAAGCAGGTTCCTCAATCATCCACTGCTCCTCCTCTGCTATAAAAGCCAGGCACTTCAATGTCATGGTAGACACAGACCCTGCAAAAGCTCTACTCCTTAGTCTTTTTGTCCTCTTCAGGCCTGGAGAGAGCATCCAGCCCTTGTTTTTGTTATAGTTTTAGGTTCTAATTAGAACCCAACCAAGGCAGACGCACTTGGCTTCGCTTTGTGGCACAACCCAGAAACAGTGGGTAAATCAGCCAACAACCCACTCCCTTCCATGGTAAATTCCATACAGCTGCAATGGCATTGTCATTGGGAGTCAATGGAGGGTATTGCAACTCTAGTTTCATCCCATCATTAAAAAAAAAAAAAAAACATCTAGAGTTGCATTGCGTCTAGTCTTAATCCAGTAACAACTGATCGTCACCAGAACCTTAGACTATAAATACAGTTATGCAAACTCACTCTGTTCACTTTCTTGGGGACAGCAACAAGTAGAAAGCAAGTACCGGTAGACATACATAACTTCATGTTGTTGTCCACTCACAAATTGTGCCTTGGATTGAGTTGTGCTTGAAATGTACTTTAATCTCCAAGCTGTTAATTAATCAGGGAAGGACGTCATAACGCATTTTCATGAGGTTTTTGGACAACATGGCATCATGACTAAATATAATAATACTAATAATAACTGGCCCTTTAATTGCATCTTTATACCTGGTCAGTGACACTGATTATCTACCGGTACACCTAGCCTGCAGAGCACTGCTTCATGGATTATCGAGAAATAAAACCCAGACAGCTAGGATGACACCGAGACAAAGTCTAGGTGTTTAATCATCCCGAAGGGATTTTATTTCTCGATAATGACTGCCAACCGGTTTAGTATCCCGCTTATTATGCCACTGCTTGATAAATAAATTAACCCACCAAACGTATAAGCGCTCCTACCTGCCAGTCCTACGTGCCGTCTACCTCAAGGGTAGACAGAATACGTATATATTAATTGATCCCATCCTTTAATCCATCTTTTGATCCAAGCGTATCAACTGCCGATCGTCGTGTTGTTGCATTTCTTTTGAGAATTGGCGCACCCTTTTTGAAAATAAATAAATCTGTCCCTGCACCCTGTAAGGTTGGTCGATTGGCAGAGGCTCCACACCAGTGTTGCCAACTGCCATAATCCAAAATGCACTAGTGGCACTAGAATGCACTTAAGAGCAGTGGTTTTCAACCATGTTCATACCAGGGCCCACTATTTATTCTGCATTTTAGCCACGGAGGACCACCGTTTGATGTCGAGTTTAGTCTCTCAGACTAATTTAGGAAAAATACTGTAACTGGCAAAATGTTGGTCAAAATAGCAATTCTTCATTTTCTAAATGTATAAATTCTTGAAAATTAGGTCATTCAGAATTAATTAAATATAATTTAACTCTTGAGCATGAAATGAGACCAAATGGACCCATAGGGGTCCATTTGGTTTCATTTTACAATCTCAAGAGTTATAGATCTATAAGGGTTATCAATGGTCCTTTCTAGGAAGGAAGGAGGACTCTATCATAGGAAGAAAAATGGAGGATAAACGAGGGTTTTTATTTCTGGCGCCTGTCAACCAATTTTGCCCCAACTCACCTGCAAAAAAAGCACTAGATTTTCCGCCAGGAGTATTTCCACTAATTTTGGTTCGGGGGGGGGGGGGGGGGGGGGGGGGGGGGGGTATATGTGAGCTCTACAAGCTCACATATACCAACTGAATGTATAAATCACAAGCAATAGATGTTCCACACTAAAGCAGAAACCCCTTTGATTTACATTCCTTTCACTGGATATTAAACCAGCATTTCTCATTTAGTATATAGTGAAGCACCCCTATGTTCTCCACAACATTTGGTACCTTCCACCCCTACTTAAGCCAATGGTAGAGTCCTGCTCTGTTTTGGCAGAAGAGCTCAGGACTGAAGGGTGCCATTAGTGCTGCAGGCCCAACAGGTGACCAAACAAGCAAACACAAGATTCCATAAACCATTTCTACTAAGTCTGTTTGTATAATTTACTTTAAAGACAGCCCCACTCCCCACAGTCACCTCAGGGGTGGGTGGGTGGGTGTGTGTGTGTGTGTGTGTGGGTGTGTGTGTGGGTGTGTGTGTGTGGGTGTGTGTGTGTGTGTGTGTGTGTGTTTTTGCAATCTCACAATTCTTTACTGTATATGTATATGCTATACATGTGCAGTAAAGCAGGGGTGCCTACATTTTTTACTTGAGAGCTACTTTCAAAATGACCTCAACAAGATCTACACATCAAAAATGCGATTGTTGCATTATTGAACATCCATTTTAAGGCTCCCTATAGAAAGTTTGAGCTTTGGAATTGTGGTGATGGCTATTGTAGTGTTGAAGAATAATGCGCTTAAAATGAAAAATGGAGAATTGGAAGGTTTTCTTGTATATGCTACTGCTGAAGTTTGAAAACAGTATTTGGGGTTTGAGTTGACAGTTTGCGATAAGAAACTAAGAACTTTCACATTTTTGTCCATAATTGTGAAAGATAACTGGCAAAAGGGATCAGTAACTCTCAAGAGTTACAGATCTATGGGGACTGTCATGTGATCTACCTGCATGGTCTGTGTGATCTACTGGTAGATCACCATCTACCTTTTAGACACCCCTGCAGTAAAGCATTGTGAGATTGTAAAAATGAAATTTCTTAAACCCTATACACATAAAAATGATCAGGCCATGGTGGGCTTACAATGGATGGCTTGGTGTCACTGTGATAACAGTATATAGTACACAACATGATGGAGAGCTTGATCCTCTCTGGAATGCGCATGTTACTCACTGGGACGCCATGTTAAAGCACTTAGCTTAGATGCAATTGATTCTATATCATGTTTAATCCATTCTTAATACACTGGGGGGACAAGGTTCACGCTAAAACCCTTTTTAAACGTCACATAATCCTTTTTTTAAGTTTTTTTTTCCAGTAATGGTCCATGAATGAAAATGGTAACATTTTTAAATGAATCTAGGTACCGGTACAGGTCTTCTCTGGCCTGCTCACGTCATGTCAGATTACTTCCGCTGGCTGCACTTCTCACCCGCATCTGTTCCTACGGATGCATTTCATCTGTTGGATGTAAATTCCTGTCTGTTAATGTGTGCCATCAATGGAGGATCAGATGTCAACTTTTTATTGTCTCTAATGCAGTGGCTGTTTGTGTTGGCTAAACAAAAATATCACATCTACATGCCCATACTTTGTGCCAGGCTGTGAGATTTGTAAATCTGATATTTTTGGCGTTGATGTTTGGAACATTTCAAGTTTTAAATGAGAAAAAAAAAAAAACATTAAAGGTAATAGAGGCAACTTTTTAGCCAAAAATCAAAATAGATATACAGTCAGATATATATATATATATATATATATATATATATATATATATATATATATATATATATATATATATATATATATATATATATATATATATATATATATATATATTTGCCTTTTCCCCCTCTACGTTGCTTCTACTTTGATGCTGCAGCTGTTTGCCTCCAGACAGACACTTGCTTCGTGCTGCAGACGGTCCACAACTTTGTTGTCAATAAATCATGAAAGCAAAACATTTGTCAGGCTCAGGACAGGCGTGGCTAATGTGTGAGGGGGAGGGGGGATGTGTGTGGAGTGAGGCATTTTAGCCAATCACGGAACGGCAGTCTCCAACAGATCTCACGATTTATTCATCTGCTTAACCAGATGTAACTCTTTGAGAGTGTAAAAATGAAACCAAATGGACCCGCAAGGGTCCATTTGGTTTCATTTTTACACCCTCAAGAGTTAAAAATATTCATCATATGAATTAGCCCAACTTAGTCTACACAACTAGAGAATGTAGAAGATTAATGGTCATTTTGATCTGTATGTTCCAGGCGAGCATCTAGCGCATTCTAGTGCATTTTGGAAGTGCCACTAGTGCATTTTGGATCTTGTCCAGGCCACTAGGTGGCGCAGGCCACCGGGAAAACTCCCTGTACTCCAGATGGCCAATCCGCCCCTGCTTGACAGGCTGTGATGTTTTCTTTTGCAGGTTTCTCATGGTACTAGTGTGTCTGATCTTCAGTGTCCTGTCCACCATCGAGCAGTACGCAGACTTCGCCACTGGAACCCTCTTCTGGATGGTGAGTCTAGTCTAATCATCACACTCTCCAGTCAAATCTGTTTCCTGGCCTGTCCATTTTGGAATCATAGTGCTTTACACACACACGCGCACAGCCCCAAAGACTACAACTTTTCGTTTTGTTCACAATTACAGGCTGGATTTGGGAAACAAAACAGTGTAGACTTCTTAATTAAATAGTGCTAATTCAGATGACAATTTTAAGTCTTGAGTGTGAAAATGAAATCAAATGGACCCTTGTGGGTCCATTTGATTTCATTTTCACATTTTTACATTCTCAAGAGTTACATATGGTTAGCCAATTTTTCATCATTTAACCTGGGGACCACCTGGAACCCTATCAGGGACCACTGGTGGTCCCCGGACCACCAGTTGAAAACCCCAGCTCTAGGACACTAGGCCCCGATTTATACTTTGTTGTATGATGTCACTCGCTGAAAACGGTAGATCAACAAGCGGCTGGGCATGCATTTCCAACTTGCATCGTTACAAGTAGGAAGGATGCATATTGTTTTGGAAAATGTAGCAGCCTCTGCTGCACCTTTTCCACACAGCGGTGAGCAAGAACGAACAAAACATGATTTATAAATGAAAATGGTAAAGGAAAAAGCAAATATCTAATTATTGAATATAGAGTAACTGCCTGGACCTGCATGAGTCTGAGTATGCGATAAAATGAAAAAAAAAAAAAAAAAAAATATGTTGTAGTAAGTAAAACATCTCTTGTAAGTCATGCGTATTTCTCTTCTCCTGTAGTGTCCTCACATAACTGAAACTAGAAGTCCCATACAGTGTTGCCAACCGCCGAAATCCAAAATGCACTAGTGGCACTCCCAAAATGCACTAGAATGTATGCGCTAGAGCAGTGTGTTTTCAACCATTTTCATACCAGGGCCCACTATTTATTCTGCATTTTAGCCACAGAGGAGAGGACCACCGTTTGATGTTGAGTTTAGTCTCTCGGACTAATTTAGGAGAAATGACTGGCAAAATGTTGGTCAAAATAGCAATTCTTCTACATTTTCTAAATGTGTAGATTCTTGGAAATTAGGTAATTCAGATTTAAATATCTAATGTTTATTTAAATAATAAATACAAATATTTAAATATTTAATATATAAGGTTTAAATATAATTTAACTCTTGAGAGCGTAAAATGAAACCAATTGGACCCGTAAGGGTCCATGTGGTTTCATTTTACACTCTCAAATGAAACCAAATGGACCCGTAAGGGTCCATTTGGTTTCTAAATGTGTAATTTGGTTTGGGTCCATTTGGTTTCATTTTACACTCTTAAGAGTTACAGATATATAAAAAATGGTGGAAAATGGTGAAAAACGAGGGTTTTATCTCTGGCGCCTGTCAACCAATTTTGCTCCAACTCACCAGCAAAAAAAAGCACTAGATTTCCCGAGTCTGAAAAAAAAGCTAAATATAGTGACAAATGCGTCAAGTTGGCGACACCGGTCCCATAGCACACTGGGCCCATAGCCTCAGAAAACCCAGACGTTTTATTACTCACGACGCTGCACGCTTCACCAAGCGTGACGGCGGCTACGCGGCTCCACGTATAATTAATGCAACAGAACAGATATACACACCATGGAGCACAGCTGTAGAGGGCGGTTTGTTGTGAAGAACGCCACTTAACTCGATGACAAGGTTATCATCATAGATACAGTAACGGCAACTAACAAAATGAACTAGAATGATGCCTTCTCAGGGGTTGACACTAAAGTCTCCGAGGCACTTGCCCATCGGGCAAGTGCAAGTCAGGTTCTACTTGCCCTCAGGTCTTGGTCACTTGCCCCCCAAAAATATATTGTAAATTTTGCATTTAAGTTTACTTCCTACTTGGGTGCTTTAAACCAGGGGTTTTCAACAGGTGGTCCGGGGACCACCAGTGGTCCCTGAGAGGGTTCCAGGTGGTCCCCAGCTAAGTTGGTTAACCAGATGTAACTCTTGAGAACGTAAAAATGAAACCAAATGGACCCTTGCGGGTCCATTTGGTTTCATTTTTACACTCTCAAGAGTTAAAATTCATCATCTTAATTAGCCCATAGTGGTCACAGACCCAGTGGTCCCTGACCCCTGCAAAATGATAGTTTGGAACCAAATGAACCTGGGAGAGAGATAGGTAGAGATAGCTAGAAAGCAGGGAAAGACACAGGCAGAGTGCAATGTACTGCCTTCAAGACAAATTTATCTTGTGTAGTGTTATAGTGCACTAAGTTGCACACTTGCCCGATCGGGCAACCAGGTAGCAGTCTTCACTTGCCCCACCATTTTTTTTTACTTGCCCCGGGCAAGCGGGCAAGTGTTAGTGTCAAGCCCTGCCAATCCAGATACTTTAGCAACTCTTGCTATCCAGCTTCAAACTTCCCTGTTTACGCTTTCCTCTTCGACCATGCCTCTTCTATCATGCCAGGACAAGGTCGGATCGGGGAGGGACTTAGTGAAGGGCTAATAGAGCATACAAATGGAACCAGATGGACCCTAACGGGTCCATTTGGTTCCATTTGTACATTCTAAAAAAAAAAAAGTCCTAAAAGAAAAAATAACATGGTGAAACACAACACATCAAGTTGTGTTTTCACCATGTTAATGATTTTTCTTTTAGGACTTATTTTTAAAGATTCTTTTCAGACCTCCATTTCTAGGAAACACAGAATGGGGGGGACTTTTTATTATTCCATCCAGGCACGATGCATTCGTAGATGGATGTTACCCTGTAATGCTGGGGTTAGTTTGTTCGTGGAGCCTTACAGTGATTATGTTTTTCTTCATTTTTAATATTCCTGAAGCTTACATGTAGAATCAATGAAGGCCCGTCCATTCACACGGGATTATAGGGTTACAAGTTCACACACACACACACACACACACACACACACACACACACACACACACACACACACACACACACACACACACACACACACACACCCACACACACGTAAGACAAGTGTTGACCACTGATGAGTTCTGTCTAGACTTCATGAGTTGGGGTCTGCAGTACCCCCATGTATCCACATGATGGTGGTAGAAGATCGCGGCTGAGTGGGGACACTAACCCCGCCATTTTATACCTCCACCTAAGGTGTAATAAGATCAGATATAACATTCATAACAATATAACAGCTCACAGAGTTTTGTTGTCATCAGTGGTTTGCAAAAACATGCAGTCATCTTATAATATAAAAGCTGCCCTTAGACATATCTTTGTAACTTTAAATGTTGTAGTTTTTTGTAATTATCCACTAAATTCAATTTCAACTAAATGTATAGTTGGTGGTCCGTGGCTCAAATTCTGGAGAAATGGTGGGCCCTGGGTTGAAAACCCCTGATATAGAAGACAAATGTATTTTGTTGTGCTGTGTCCATTTTTCCCCACACTGTCAGTTAAAGGATTTTTACAGTGAAGTGAATTGACTGTAAATCCACAGTGATAATACAATTTTCATGGGGGTCCATAGCCTAATCAATGAAGTAGTTCTCAATCATTGCCAGGTTAGGGACCCCCAACATGTACAATAATGTATCTGGTTGTGTGCAGTGGACCCTTATTTTGAAATGAGTTTGTGCCAGTGGCGATTCCTGGCACAGGAAGGCAAAAAAATATTGCTCTATTGGTAAAATAAGGGAATGCTCTGGAACTTCCACAATGACCCCTCCTCAAGGGTTAATGCAGGGGTTTTCAGGTGGTTTCATTTTACGCTCTCAAGAGTTTAAAATATTCATCTGAATTACCGTAATTTCCGGACTATAAGTCGCTACTTTTTTCACATGCTTTTGACCCTGCGGCTTATACAACGGTGCGGCCAATCTATGGATTTTCCGGGTTCCAGGTGGGCTCTGCAGACTAAATGATAGAAAGTTGGTTAACCAGATGTAACGGGTCCATTTGGTTTCATGTTTACACTCTCAAGAGTTATGATATTCACCATCTAAATTAGCACCACTTAATTAATAAGTCATAAGTCACATTCATGTTGGTCTTATTTTGATGTTTTGCCTCTTTTGTTTGCGAAAATCCGTCCTGGAATTGTGAACAAAACCAAAAGAAATCTTTAGTTTTGGGGTCTGTGGGGTGAAGATGTTGTTAAATTGTGAAAAAGTTGAAAATCACTGCTCTGACATGAAGCACCTGACTATAAGCCTGGTGCGGCTTATAGTCAGGTGCGGCATATACACGGAAAAATCAGTATTTTGTCCCAAATTTAGCTGGTGTGGTTTATATTCAGGTGCGGTTTTTAATCCGGAAATTACGGTAGCTCAATGTAGAGTAATGGTCATTTTGATAGATCATTGTTTCACTGATTATTGTGAAAGCAAAAAAGAAATCTTTAGTTTTGGGGGTCTGTGGGGCTAAAATGTGCTCAAATGGTCATCTGTGGCTCAAATGCTGAATAAATAGTGGGCCCCTGGTATCAAAATGGTTGAAAACCACCGGGTTAATACATAAAAAGATGCACAGTCCTTGTAATGCAGGGGTTTTCAACCTTTTTCATCCCAGGGCCCACCATTCATTCAGGATTTGAGCCACGGACCACCATTTGAGGATATTTTAGCCCCACAGACCCCAAATCTAAAGATTTATTTTGCTTTTGTCCACAATTC
The DNA here is from genome assembly GCA_039105355.1 of Benthosema pterotum. NCBI lineage: Eukaryota > Metazoa > Chordata > Actinopteri > Myctophiformes > Myctophidae > Benthosema > Benthosema pterotum. The sequence goes on along the minus strand of CM076969.1, from coordinate 50,042,305 downwards.
CAGGCTGGATTTGGGAAACAAAACAAGCGAAACATACATTACAAAATGTCTAATTCAGATAATTTATATTTTAACTCTTGAGAGTGTATAAATGAAACAGTTTCATTTTTACGTTCTCAAGCGTTAGCTCTGGTTAACCAACCTAGCTGGGGACCACCTGGAACCCTCTCAGGGACCACTGGTGGTCTCTGGACCATCTGTTGAAAACCCCTGTTGTAATGAATAAGGCCTGGACCTGCTACTGTGCTGTAGTTAGTGGACTGCAGATGAAATGCTCTGAAGCCATGGAGCGTTTTTAATATTCGATAAACAGCGGTGCAGGGGACCAGAGGACTTGTACACTTTGCACTCTCTTTGCCAGTAAAATAGAGGCTTTGTGTGGCTTATTGGACTATTAAGGCTGCTAAGTGACGCACTAAATCCAGGACTTACAACAGGTAGAAGAAAATGATGGCCTGTAGTTTGGAAACACTACAAAGAGCTTGCATCATCCGTCTCTCGTCTGGCCGGCAAGCAAGCAAGCAGGCCGCGAATAGAAACACACACAGACACGCACACACAGTTATTACGTACTACATTGTGTACACAGTGCGCACGCACGCACGCACGCACGCACGCACGCACGCACGCACGCACGCACGCACGCACGCACGCACGCACGCACGCACGCACGCACACACACACACACACACACACACACACACACACACAGGCACTGGGGCAATCAGAGGACAGGCTTGTACAGTGTGTTCTCTAAACTTTTGGACGGTGCCCTTTCGGGACGCGCCGTCGGTCGGCGTTACTCATTTATCTGCACCCATGAGGAGCCAACGACTGTCTCGCCCACCTCACCCCTGCCCCTCCCTCTCTTTATCTCTGTCTGTCTCACTGCCTAATGCCCCCCCCCCCCACTGTCTTCCTGTCTGTCTCTCTGTTCCCCTTGTCTGACACCCTCTCTCGTTCTCTCTCTCTCTCTCTGACGCTGTCTGTCTCTCTGTCCCCTGTCTCACCCCCCTCTTCCTCTCTCTCTCTCTCTCTCTCTCTCTCTCTCTCTCTCTCTATTCCATCTCCTCTCTCTCCTTAGAGTACTGTTAAAGCTAGTGTGTGTGTTTGTGTGCTCGTAGTGTCCATGGCAGTGTGTGTAGCAACAGCAGTAGTAGCTATACTTAGAAAGTTCAGGGTTAGTTGACATTGCATGAATCACAGGCTGCTTGTTTTGGATGGCACAGGCGACATTAGTCCTTCAGGATATTTGGCTTTCGTAGTAGCAGCCAAAGTAAAGTCAGTCAGTCGGACGGACCTAACGCACGCACGGCACTCACAGAGCACGCTCAGCCACTCAGTGCTGTGTTTGGTGCTATTTGTCTGTTTTGAGTGGACGCAAACAGCAAATGTGCCTCCAGGTCTTTAATGGTACGTTTTTTTTTTCTCTACACCCCGGGGCCCTCAGTATATAATGGACACCTGAAACCACCTCTGTGGTCCCTGACCAGCGGGCCCCGGCCCCCAGGCTGGGCTTGACCGTTAGGCGTACGAGGTGGGCCACGACCTGTTGGCGGCCGGTGGTATCACGGTATGATTAAAAGCACTGGTTTTCAACCTTTTTGATCCCAGGGCCCACTATTCATTCAGAATTTTTGAGCCACGGTGGACCACCATTTGATGACATTTTAGCCCCCCAAAAGTAAAAAAAAAATAAAAAATTTTGGTCCACAATTCCAGGCTGAATTTAGGAAACCAAACAGTCAAACATACAGATCAAAATGACCATTAATCTTCTACCTTCTCTAACTAGACTTGGGCCCAATTTAGATGACTATTTTAACTCTTGAGAGCGTAAACATGAAACCAAATGGACCCGCAAGGGTCCATTTGGTTTCATGTTTACGCTCTCAAAGAGTTACATCTGGTTAACCAACTATACCAGATGAATAGGTCCATCACAAACTGGTTCTGGTTGGGCCGATCTAGGCCAAACCACGCTAAAAATGTCCGGGCCGATTTTTTTTTTTCTTTTCCCCAGTGCACCACTGTGGGCCGGGCAGAGAGGGCCCACTATTTATTCAGCATTTGAGCCACGGAGGTCCACCATTTGAGGACATTTTAGCCCCACATACCCCAAAACTAAAGATTTATCTTGCTTTTGTCCACAATTCCAGGCTGAATTTTGGGAAACAATACAGTCCAACATACAGATCAAAGTGAGCATTGATCTTCTACTGTACATTCTCTAGATGTGTAGACTGTGGGCTAATTCACATGATGGATATTTTAACTCTTGAGAGTGCAAACATGAAACCAAATGTACCCGCAATGGTCCATTTGGTTTCATGTTTACGCTCTCAAAAGAGTTACATCTGGTTAACCATCTATACCAGATGAATAGGTCCATCACAAACTGGCATTGAAACCAAATGGACCCGCAGAGTGCATTTGATTTCATTTGTACAACTCTCCAAGAGTTGCATCTGGTTAACCAACTTTCCATCGTTTAGCTTGAGGACCACCTGGAACCCTCTAAGGACCACTGGTGGTCCTCGGACCACCTGTTGAAAACCCCTGCTGTACAGTGTACTAGTCACATGGCAACTGTAGTGCTCTGAGCAAAGCTGTTAAAGTTCAGTTCAGAAGCACCATCCGACTAACCTACAGTACCAACCAACCAGCTAACCTACTAACGGAACAGCTTCCTGATTCTGCATTCACACTGGTTTCTCCAAAGCTACGGGCTACCAGGACAACAGTATAGCAGATAGCACTGTGTCACATTGAATATTTGTATCTATAAAGATTGTTGGACAACCTCTCCAGAAACTTTATACATCCCCGTATGATAACAGCATCCTAAGCTTAGCAGGGAATATTATATTTTGATTGGAGAATATAAACTGCTGCCTTCAGGAAGGAGGTATTATCGTGTCCCAGCATACAATAAGGTCAGACTAAAGAGGTTCTTTGTCCAGCAGTTGACTGAGGCTAAATGAGGAGTTGTAGTCATGGAGTGATCTAAGTGATGGACTTGTCTTCGTGTATTTATTATGTATGTAATATTGTTTTTTGTGTCATGTCAAATGTGTAAACGTGTTTCTGCATACAATGGCTGTTGGGTCGCAAGACAAATTTCCGTGTCAACTGACAATAAAGTACTATAACGTATCATACCTTGTGTAGCTGCGTTGGTTGAAGTTCAAGTGACACAATTGTTGTTGTTGTTGTTTTTTGGTATTATCTGAATGTCTGTTGTTGACCTCAACAATGACTGATTTTTTTTATGTAGAAACGATTAGTTACAATGTGTGATACAATTTTGAGCCAGATTTTAACATGAATAAATTCACCCAACAGTGTGAGTGTAACGTCTGCTCCAACTGGGCCATAAGTGACATAATTTAAGGCAGATGCATCTTCCTAAAATATATGAGCAGACCCAGCAGGGGAGGTCAGGAAACCTGTGGCTGTGGGGCCTGGGCCTTAACTGTGTTCAGATGGGTTAGATTCCATCTGTGCTTTATCAAGATGCTTACTGTAAAAGCAAAATGGTGTGTGTGTGTGTGTGTGTGCGTGTGCGTGTGCACGCGCGCACGCGCGCACGCGCAACGCACATCATGTCACTTACTGTTTCTTGTTTTGTTTGTTTTCTTATCCTTTTTCTTGCACTGTCTATTGTCTTATTGCACTGGGGAACACTGGGAACGTTATTTCATCCCTGTATATGTCCTGACATACACTGGGGTGATAATAAAGAACCTTGAACCTTGAACATATAGATTATCACTTGAAGCAACTCTATCAAATATATTTTCTACCATACAAAATAATATGATATTGATATTTAGGGCTCCATTTTCGTTACATGCTTAAGAGTTAAAATATTCATCATGTGAATTAGCCCAACTTAGTCTACACAACTAGCGAATGTAGAAGATTAATGGTCATTTTGAAATGTATGTTCCAGGCGAGCATCTAGCAGATTCTAGTGCATTTTGGAAGTGCCACTAATGCATTTTGGATCATGGCAGTTGGATCATGGCGAAAAAAAAAAAAAAAAAAAAAAAAACTGTCCAGGCCACTATTTGGCACAGGCCACCGGGAAAACTCCCTTGGTCTGACTGCTACTCTCTCTCTCCTAGGTCAGACAATAATGGTGACATGGCTGGCCGCTCAAGTTCAACTACACTGGACCTTAGAGACTCACTGAACCATTTCTGTTTGTCTGTCTGTCTGGAGGACTTAAAGTTCTCAGTCATTTTCCAGTGTTGGGGAAGTTACTTTTTAAAACTAAGGGAATTATAGTTATAGTTACTTCTCTGAAAAAGTAACTAGTTGCTTTACTCCGTACTAAATTATGAAAGTAAGGGCATTTAACATACAGAAAAAGAGGTGGTGTTGTTCTGTGGTGTTCGTGGTCACAAGTTTAAAGTGGAATTCCTCCCATTTTCATAATTAATATACCTTAGAGATTTTGTGTGGACATGATAAAGATCTCCATATTCTGTTCATATTTATTAGAAATGGAAGTTGCGTTTCGCCATGTTAGTGCTTTTTCTTTTCAGGCCTTTTTTTGAAAAGGGGTGGAATACCCCTTTAATGGCAGTATGCTAGGCATGGGCTGTATCATACGCTTTTTTAGGATTTGCATCGGTTTTCTTTGCTGAGGACAATGCTTTGAACTTGGGCAACAGCCCAGCTTTAATGATCTGGAATCCCTTTTATTTTAGATTGTGTTGTAGCTATAGTAGGTGTGTGCGCGTGTGCGTGCGTGTGTGCGCGCGCGCGGTGTGTGTGTGTGTGTGTGTGTGTGCGCGCGGTGGTGCTGTGTTGTTGCATCAGCAGTACCAGCAGTATTGTATGTCATGAGGACGGTGCGCAGAGCGCAGCCAGACCAAGCAATCAGCCCTGTTAGGCCACCCACATGGCCCGGGTCATTACCCAACACTTAGGTGGCTAAATATTATGGATACATGGTGGCCACCGGAGGTAGGGGAGGGGAGGACCTCCTCATCACCCAGCCTGTCACCAGACACAATGCTGCCTTGTAGGGGTGGAATCATACAGTAACTGCATTTTTAATTCCAAGGATCAAAGTACCGTATTGTCCCAATTATAAGACGACTCTGGTTATAAGAAGACTTATTTGTGTAAAACAAATATTGAATGTCAACTAGTATACAGTAGTCCACACATATGAGACAACTCCCTTTATTAGGATTTTTCCATTGTATATTCAGGCCAATTGGGCATATCAAATTAAAAACAGCAACTATTGTTTTGCCATGCAAATAATGGTTGTAAAAATGAAACCAAATGGACCATTGCGGGACCATTTGGTTTCATGTTTACACTCTCCTGAGTTAAAATATTCATCACATGAATTAGCCTAAGTCTACACAACTAGAGAATGTAGAAGATAAATCGTCATCTTGATCTGTATGTTGGACTGTTTTGGTTTCTCTGAAATCCAGCCTGGAATTGTGGACGAAAGAAAAATAAGTTCTTTAGTTTTGGTTCTGTGGGGCTAAAATGTCTTCAAATGATGGTCCGTGGCTCAAATTCTTAATAGCGGTCCCTGGTATGAAAAAGGTTGAAAACCACCGCTGTAGAATGATCAAGTGAGGTTTACCAAAACAGTTCAAAATGTGAGATAAGAGTTTTCTGCCAGACAGTAACAATATGGTAGTGTTGTTGTTATACCGTACATAGGTGCACCCCTGCTCCTTCAATCACTGAGCCATTGTGAAGCTGGTCTGAATAGTATGAGCTGTCATCACCGGCACTATGACTGTGCTTCCATCTGCGGCAGGGGCGGATCTAGGCATGGGCATGGGGGGACAATGCCCCCCTAAATACCCAGTCCGCCCCCCCCAAACACAATGCCATGCAAAACAACCCAAGATATTTCAAATTAAAGTGCTCGTATTTAAAATGATTTGAAACACTACTACTACTTCTACTAACTACAATTGTGTCAGCACTAAATCAACAGCATTTCATCATTGAAAACAGACAACTCTCTGAGTCAGACCTTTAGCTTTATGCATGCTGTGTGTCTGTTGCAACTTCAACAACAACTGATGTTATTATTGATTATTTGCCTAATAAAAGTCCTGTAACTGAAAATGGTATGGGGGCGGCTTCATCGCCCGTGGCACGAAGCGACACGGGCGATGAAGCCGCCCCCATACCATTTTCTCTTGCCCCTCCAACATGTTCTGTTGCCCCCCCCCCCCCCCAATTGGGACATGTTACATCCGCCCCTGATCTGCGGGTGGGTGGGCCTGTTTACCCCCAGACCACCTCCGTTTCTCTGCTTTCTCTGTCAGCGTACCTGTCCAGACCTCACTCATATCACAACCTCAGATCTCTCTGTGATGGATTGTAAATTGCATGTTGGATTATAGTCTTAACGTGATGTGATGATCTGTGCTGTCAGAAATCATATTGTATAATTTGTTATAGTTATATATAGCAATGTTATCATATTATTATCAACTCTGTTGGGTGTTAAAAGGGATATTTCACTTTTGACTTTTTATGGGCATCTTATGGTCTTCTCAGGCTCATGTTAACACACCAGACAGTGTGTTACTCCATTCAGTATTTAGATATTTGGAGTTCATTTTAGCTGCCCCGCACCCCCTTCTTATACAAACCCAATATTTGGGTTCATCGAAAACACCCGATCTTTTTTTCTGGTGACTGATCATTTACAGTTTGCATTTATTTTCAAAATATTCATTTGGAAATATTTGTGTTCACATGATCATCAGTAGATAATATAATGACCAAATGTTTTTGGAAGGTGAAATATCCCATTAAACCTCCGACAATGTATGTCAAAACGTTTGGATTGGATTGAAAACCGTCAGAAGTTGCAAATCTACAAGCTTGAAACATGTCCCTACGTTTGATTCTTTTGTGTGATACTGTCTTAGGGCACTGTTTTTCAACCAGTGGTCTGGGCACCACCAGTGGTCCCTGAGAGGGTTTTAGGTGGTCCCCAGCTAAGTTGGTTAAACAGGTGAAAAGTTGGTTAACCATATGTAACTCTTTAGAATGTAAAAATGAAACCAAATGGACCTTTGCGGGTCCATTTGGTTACATGTTTCCACACTCAAGAGTTAAAATATCCGTCTGAATTATCCAAGTCTAGACAACTCCAGAATGTTTGACTGTTTTGTCTCCCAAATCCAGCATTGTATTGTGGACAAAAGCAAAAATAAATCTTCAGTTTCGGGGTCAGTTTGCGGGCAGTTTTCGGGGCTAAAATGTTAACAAATGGTGGTCCGTGACTCAAATGCTGAATAAATAAATAAAATAAATAGTCTTAGGGCAATAGGGCATCCCTCCATTTGCGTTAATTAACATTAGACTGCTCAACAATACATTTCTTCAAACACCTAGTGAAAGCAGTGCATTTACACACTCACAACGCGTCGCACCTATTTGGTGAAAAGCACCGCTGTACGGATGGACTGTAAACCTGGGGCTGAAGTGTTTAAAGGGGAATTCCACCCATTTTCAAAATTTTCCTGAGAGGGTACAAATGTGAACCAAATGGACCCTAGCGGGTCCATTTGGTTCACATTTGTACCCTCTCAGGAAAAAGGGGTCTGAAAGAAAAATCATTAACATGGTGAAATTTGTGTATTTCACCATGTTAATGATTTTTTTCAGGCCTCCCATTTTTAGGAAATACAGAATTGGGGGACTTTTTTATCATGTCCACATACACAACATCTCTAAGGTATATTAATGACATATTAAAATGTTGAAAATGGGTGGAATTCCCCTTTAAGTGTTTAAGCTTTGTATATTTTCTTTCCTACCGCTAACACAAGTACTTTTTCTAACTCTTTGTGTTCTGTGTCTGTGTGTTTTGCTCTGTCTGTCCTCCCCAACAGGAGATCGTGCTGGTGCTGTTCTTTGGCACGGAGTACGTGGTCCGGCTGTGGTCGGCCGGCTGCCGCAGCAAATATGTGGGCATCAAAGGACGTCTCCGCTTCATCAGGAAGCCCATATCTATTATAGGTGCACCTGGCCTGCTCCTTTGTTCCCTGTAGTGGACCCACGTCATGCCCTGCGTATCGCCACAACACAGGGGCCGATCTAGCCATAGGCATGGGGGGGGGGGATGCCCCCCTAAATGCCCTGACTGTACCACCAAACATGTCATGGACATTAAAGCGCTCATAATTAAAAAAGATTTGAAATACTGCTACTGCTACTAACTCAGGGTTCCCGTGGGATCTTAAAAAGTCTTAAAAGCATTGAATTTACGAATTTGAAAATAATGAAAATAATACCTTAAAAAAGACTTAAAAAGTCTTGAATCTGTGCATCTAGGTCAGGGGTGCCCAACCTTTTTTGATCCAAGATCTACTTTTCAGCAGCCAACCCCTCCGGGATCTACCAGTCCAATATCAACATTTCAAACCACACGCATCGTTGCCAGCCTGCAGTAACTTCACAACAACACAACACTACTTTGTTTTACCACTTTATGTCCATATAAGCATAAAGTACAACAGACTTGTCATAAATAGGCCTACAACAGTACAACATAAGTACAACAGACATGGACAAACACTGCCATTGCATTTTCTTATCCACCGCCTTTTTTTTCTTTCCCCCCCACATCTCCCGAGATCTACTTGAGATCAGGCCGAGATCTACCGGTAGATCCCGATCTACTGGTTGGGCTCCCCTGATCTAGGTCTTACATTTTGCGCGGTTTGGAGAGTTTGAGGAGCTGCTGTAAAAGCTCTCAGCATGTCATGCTGCAATTGGTTGTAGACTTGCAGATCAGTTATTTAATTAAGATTACTTTTCCTTTTGCATTTTTTAACGTTCAAAGGCTGTACGTCAAACAATATTCACATATTTTGGGACAGGCTTACTTAAAAATATTTACTTTTATATAAATATGGCACTTGTTCATTTCTCATGGTTCTGGAAAATGAAAATGTAGGTAGCACCAGTGCTAGTTGTGAAAAATATATAAAACGTCACTTATTGACAATGGCCGTAAAATGGGTATTACGTTTTTTTATAAATGGCCTAAAAAAGGTCTTAAAAGGACTTAAATTTTACTTTAAGAAACCTATAGGAACCCTGTAACTACAGTTGTGTCACCACTAAACCAACAGCATTTCATCATTGAAAACAGAAAACTCTCTGAGTCAGACCTTTAGCTTTATGCATGCTGCATGTCTGTTGCAACTTCAACAACAACTGATGTTATTATTGATGCTTTACCTGCCTGATGTACTGTAAGTCCTATAACCCAAAATGCCCTCCCAATTGGTAAAGGTTACATCCGCCCCTGCCCTGCATATCGCCACAGCGCGCTCCAACTCTGCACTCAGGGCTTTGGGCTGTTCTCCAAGCACACGTTTTCACTGCTTGATAACAGTTGTAGCAGCACTCTGATACTGCACACAGCAGGCCTGCATGAAACAACTAGGGCCGCAACCATTAATAATGATTACAGTACCAAGAACAAAACGTAAGGCTTGAATTTATTTATTCAAGCCTTTGAGTCCGGAAGATTACTGTTAATTTACCGGTACTTGACTGACACATGTGTAACATTCATTCATTAATCAAATTAGGACCTTACCCGTTGTGAATATATGAACAACAAATAATGTACAGTGTACATATATGATTAACAAATAATGTACAGTGTAAATATATGAGTAACAAATAATGTGCAGTGTAATGTAAAGTGAATTAGCAGATCATAACAGTGGGTGAATTAAAGTGAATTAATAGATTATACCAATCATGTAAGTATGTAATTGCTTTAATGCAGGGTTTTTCAACCTTTTTGACTCCAGGGACCACCATTTGATGACATTTTAGCCCCAAAGTCGTAAAACTAAAGAGTTCTTGTGGTTTTGTTCACAATTCCAGGCTGGATTTTGCAAACCAAACAGTGTAGACTTCTTAATTAAATAGTGCTAATTCAGATGAATATTTTAACTCTTGACAGTGTGAAATTAAACCCAATTGACCCGCAAGGGTCCATTTGGTGTCATTTTTACATTCTCAAGAGTTACATCTGGTTAACCAACTTTCCATCATTTAGCCTGGGGACCACCTGGAACCCTCTCAAGGACCACTGGTTGAAAACCCCTGCTTTAATGTGTAGGCCTAGTTGTGAGTAGGCTATACTTTAGGGAAAACAGTTTTGTAGCAAAGCAAGGGTGCCATGCAGGAACGTGGTGAAAAATCGGATGAAGTATCTGTTTCTGTGGACATATGAAGCCTGTGGCTGTGGCAAGGTGTTTAGAAAGTGAAGGGGGGTCGTAATAACTGTGTTTGTGTGCGTGCGTGTGCATGCGTGTCGACGCCCGAATCAAGAAGACGCACAGTGTAACCTTATTTGTGTTACAGTATATATCATAGATATATATAAGAAAAATAATATCAATGCATAACGCATCGGGCAGGGGAAGCTGCAGCTGGGGGCAATCCCTGTGTACTTGCGATGCGTGCAGACACGCATCGCAAAATGTGCATGTCCCTGCTGTTGTAGAAGTCAACATCATATAACAGGGGGTTTCAACCTTTTTGACTCCAGGGACCACTATTTATTCAGCATTTGAGCCACGGACCACCATTTGATGACATTTTAGCCCCAAGCCCCGAAGTCCTAAAACTAAAGAATTCTTTTGGTTTTGTTCACAATTCCAGGCTGGATTTTGCAAACCAAACAGTGTAGACTTCTTAATTAAATAGTGCTAATTTAACACTTGAGAGAGTGAGAGTGTAAAATTAATTTAGCCTGGGGACCACCTGGAACCCTCTCAAGGACCACTGGTGGTCCCCGAAAACCCCTGTCATATAATATATGAAAACAGCGGTCATTGGTTTAATTTTTACATTCTCAAGAGTTACATCTGGTTAACCAACTTTCCATGATTTAGCCTCGGGACCACCTGGAACCCTCTCAAGGACCACTGGTGGTCCCCGGACCACTGGTTGAAAACCCCTGTCATATAATATATGAAAACAGCGGTCGTGCGAGATTGTAGATGGGCCGTTTTCGTTTGCGAGGCGGCCAGGGAAAGAAATGCGCCTGCTGTCCTTGCGTTTCCATGACGCAAGAGTTGTGTTACCCTCCGTTATCATGGTGGGTCTGCTGCTGCTGCTGCTGCGGTTAAGCAACTTTCCAAAATTTAGCCTGGGGACCAGCTGCAATTCTCTCAAGCAACTGTCCATCATTTAGCCCGGGGACCACCTGGAATCCTCTCAAGGACCACGCGGATCACTGGTTGAAAACCACTGTTTTAAGCCATTATGCACGACTACTACTGTGTAAAAGCACTTGCACAGCCGACACGCCGCGAGGCAGATAATCGAGGCAGGGGCGTAGCTACGGGTGGGCTGGGGTGGGCCACGGCCCACCTAAATAGAGAGCTGGCCCACCCATTGAAAACATGACTAAGAACTTGAGAAAACAAAGGACAAAGACCAGAGAGCCTCTAGAGAGAGCTTGAGAGGTCTAGACTCACTGTAGTTACAGTATAATGGGTGATTTGCGGGCACTAATCACCCAGTATAATGCAAATGGAGCTTTTCATTCACCCTTTGTTTGTAAACCTGCCAGATCGTTATCATTTGGCAGGTATCAAAACAATAGCGCTTGTTTCTGTGGGGGGACTTTCACAAGGATTTTTCAAAAGTTAACTCTGGTCTGTTCTCCTGAAAGAAAATCTGTCATGATCAGCAGACACATTGGTAACTAATTTATAAATGGCCATGATTCAATAGTGAACAGCTGAAATCTATTTGATAATGATTGTGCTAATGAAACAAAACACTGTGTTGGTGACAGGATTATTATTTCATGTCAAGACATTAATTCAAGAAGATAACCCTAGTACAGTAAAGGTTATGGGCTGGGGTGGGCCACGGCCCACCTAAATAGAGAGCTGGCCCACCCATTGAAAACATGACTAAGAACTTGAGAAAACAAAGGACAAAGACCAGAGAGCCTCTAGAGAGAGCTTGAGAGGTCTAGACTCACTGTACTTACAGTATAATGGGTGATTTGCGGGCACTAATCACCCAGTATAATGCAAATGGAGCTTTTCATTCACCCTTTGTTTGTAAACCTGCCAGATCGTTATCATTTGGCAGGTATCAAAACAATAGCGCTTGTTTCTGTGGGGGACTTTCACAAGGAACAGACCAGTTACCTCTGGTCTGTTCTCCTGAAAGAAAATCTGTCATGATCAGCAGACACATTGGTAACTAATTTATAAATGGCCGTGATTCAATAGTGAACAGCTGAAATCTATTTGATAATGATTGTGCTAATGAAACAAAACACTGTGTTGGTGACAGGATTATTATTTCATGTCAAGACATTAATTCAAGAAGATAACCCTAGTACAGTAAAGGTTATATAAACTGAAATATAACCGTATATGGCAATAATAGCAATAAATAGATTTCTTGCACGTGCAAATTTGCGGCCATCACGCACGCAGCATGCCCACCCTGAATCGCTCATGCCCACCCTGAATTGAGTTTCTGGCTACGCCACTGAATCGAGGTGCGCTGCAGTAACCACTGGGTGATTAAGGAAATGCGAGGCGACACGGAGGATCGGCGATTCGTCGTATGTATGTCTCACTCGTGTCTATGCGCCTCTCTCATCATCATGGTGGATTATATAGTTATATTCCATGTTGGTGTCGAACGCCGCACATCATTGTGGATTATATAGTTATATTCCATGTTGGTGTCGAACGCCGCAACACTTGGGGGAAGATCGAGCTCCAGCTTGAAAGAGATGGGCGTATGTGGCAGCCGGTCGCTTGTGACGTGCATGATAGGGGCGGGGGCACTTTCCCCATATAAACTAATGGGGAAATCGTCGTGCACAAATAAATTCATTATAAATCAACAATTTGTTAATTTGAAAAAAGGGCTTCCTCAGTCTCTTCCTAATGTTATGGTCAATGACTGTGTGAAAAATCATAGTGATCGGTGCAGCCAGTGATGAGTTATGCTCGCTTCAGACATTCAGACAGACAGACAGTATATAAACTGAAATATAACCGTATATGGCAATAATAGCAATAAATAGATTTCTTGCACGTGCAAATTTGCGGCCATCACGCACGCAGCATGTCCACCCTGAATCGCTCATGCCCACCCTGAATTGAGTTTCTGGCTACGCCACTGAATCGAGGTGCGCTGCAGTAACCACTGGGTGATTAAGGAAATGCGAGGCGACACGGAGGATCGGCGATTCGTCGTATGTATGTCTCACTCGTGTCTATGCGCCTCTCTCATCATCATGGTGGATTATATAGTTATATTCCATGTTGGTGTCGAACGCCGCACATCATTGTGGATTATATAGTTATATTCCATGTTGGTGTCGAACGCCGCAACACTTGGGGGAAGATCGAGCTCCAGCTTGAAAGAGATGGGCGTATGTGGCAGCCGGTCGCTTGTGACGTGCATGATAGGGGCGGGGGCACTTTCCCCATATAAACTAATGGGGAAATCGTCGTGCACAAATAAATTCATTATAAATCAACAATTTGTTAATTTGAAAAAAGGGCTTCCTCAGTCTCTTCCTAATGTTATGGTCAATGACTGTGTGAAAAATCATAGTGATCGGTGCAGCCAGTGATGAGTTATGCTCGCTTCAGACATTCAGACAGACAGACATTTGCTTAGTTATAGTATTGATGTATGCAGTCAGCATAAGCCTAAAGACACCATTAGTTGCTTTAATTTATTTGAAATGTGTTTGTTTGAATAGCAGACTGATCAGCAGGTAATCAATTGTATTTTTTGTTAGTTAGAACATGTCTAAACATACATATATTTTAAGGTAATGGTTAAAGAACTGTCGTAATCCGATTAATTGATTAATCGTTTAAATAATCAGCAGATTAATCGATTTTGAAAATAAACGTTAGTGGCCCTAATAAACACATTACTTTCTCTGTAATTCTTTCTTTCTTTCTCTATCTCTTTCTCTTTCTCTCTCTCTACACTGTACATGTCGTGCGTCAGTGTCCTTGGGCAAGACACTGAACCCCAAATTGTTCCCGATGTGCTGTTTGTGCCTTGCATGGTTTCTGCTCCCGTGTGTGTGTGTGTGTGTGTGTGTGTGTGTGTGTGTGTGTGTGTGTGGTGTGTGTGTGTGTGTGTGTGTGTGTGTGTGTGTGTGTGTGTTGTGTGTGTGTGTGTGTGTGTGTGTGTGTGTGTGTGTGTGTGTGTGTGTGTGTGTGTGTGTGAGAATCGGTGAATGCAATGTAATTGACCATTTCCCATTTTTTTCCTTCTTTGTTTCCATAATACAGATCTGATAGTAGTCATCGCCTCAGTCATCGTGTTGAGTGTGGGGTCCAACGGCCAGGTGTTTGCCACCTCTGCAATCAGGTATTACAGACATTTCTCATGTACCTTAATTCCCGGACTATAAGCCGCTACTTTTTTCACATGCTTTTGACCCTGCGGCTTATACAATGGTGCGGCCAATCTATGGATTTTTACTGGTAACACAGGGGTAGTCCCTGAGAGGGTTCCAGGTGCGCTCCGCAGACTAAATGATGGAAAGTTGGTTAACCAGATGTAACTCTTTGAGAGCGTAAACATGAAACCAAATGGACCCTTGCGGGTCCATTTGGTTTTATGTTTACACTCTCAAGAGTTATGATATTCACCATCTAAATTAGCACCACTTAATTAATAAGTCATGAGTCATGTTCATTTTGGTCTAATTTTGAACTTTGGCTTCTTTTATTTGCGAAAATCCATCCTGGAATTGTGAACAAAACCAAAAGAAATCTTTAGCTTTGGGGTCTGAATAAATAGTGAGCCCTGGTATCAAAAAAGTCAAACCACTGCTCTAACATGAAGCTTATTGCCTGGTGCGGCTTATAGTCAGGTGCGGCTTATACAACTTGTATAAGCCGCACCTGACTATAAGCCGCACCAGCTAAATTTGGGGCAAAATCCATTCATCAGTTAGATTTGCACTCTCTCACAAACCTACATTGTGTTGTTCAGGGGGATCAGATTCCTGCAGATTCTCCGCATGCTGCATGTGGATCGACAGGGAGGAACATGGAGACTTCTGGGATCTGTAGTCTTCATCCATCGGCAGGTACAGTACTACCATCTAGAGTCTTTACTTTTAGATATTTTTAATCGGCCTCACACTGCGGTGAAGCAATCTGGCTCTTAACTCACCCTTATAGTAAGTGATTTGCGTGATTTGGAAAGCACTCCGATCCCCCCCCCCCCCCCCGGTAGCAAGATGTGCACACGCACATACTCTATACAGCAAGGGCCACTCCCACACAATCCTAATTGGAGGAAGGCCCCTCTCATCCTGATTGGGCGAAGGCTTTTCTCCCAAAGACAAAACTGAAACTAGAGTTTTTTTTTTTTTTTTTTTTTTTACCCCAGGGGCTCACTGGGGACAGGGAGGAACTACTTATATGGTCACCACACTCTATGGTAGGGAGGATTTGCTAAAAAAGAAGAAAAAAAAAACATAATATTTTAATTAAGTGAAATCACCTACTATAACTTTAAATCGATAATTTGTTTCTTTAAGGCAGTGTTGGGTTTTATAAACATCATCATCATCCGACATGTATTTTTCTTCTTTTTGTTCACATGCTAATAGCGCTCGTCGGCTGTGTTAGTTTTGTTAGCAAATGGGCTATCCTATTAGCCACATGATTTACAACGACCTGTTGTTTGATTGATATGAGCCAAACCCCTCCCCTTGAAATTGCTCATATACGGACAATGTTGGACTCGACTCGAGCTTCAGGAAGCTCGAGGAACTCCAGCCTCATAATCGGGCTAGAAAGGAGCACCTGCAATGCAGACATTGTTGCCAACTGTCGAAATCCAAAATGCACTAGTGGCGCTTCCAAAACGCACCAGAATGCGCTAGATGCTTGCCTGGAAGGGAAGCACTTGTAGAGACGGAAGCACACAACTAGAGAATGTAATGACCATTAATCTCCTACATTCTTTAGTTGTGTATAGACTTGGGCTAACACACAAATGATGAATACTTTAACTCTTGAGAGCGTAAAAATGAAACCAAATGGACCATTTTTACGCTCTCAAAGAGTTACATTTGGTTAACCAGCTGTCCATCATTTAGCCTGGGGATCACTGTTTGAAAACCACTGTCACACCAGCCAAAAAGCACTAGATTCTCCACCAGGAGATTTTCACTAATTTTGGCACTAGGGGGGTCTGGGGGAAAAAAGCTAAATATATTGACAAATGCGCCAAGTTGGCAACACTGAATGCAGATAGCTCAGGTGTGATCATGGAAGAGCAAAAGACTTGGATGTAGACAACATCTCACCTTGAAATAACCTTGGATGCAACGCACGTCGCACACCCCATCTACAACCACCTCATTCATGAAATAGCACATCTTTGTAAGAGCAGCAGCTGGTATTTTCTCACCCAGACTTTACCCAGTATCGGGGGCGCAAGGTGGGGGGGTGGTTTGTGTTGGAGGTAATTTTGGAGGCATTTCTTCACCAAATAAGGCCTGTGGAGGTCAGCTGAGCCCCGTGCAACATCATCATAGCTGCCAATTCCTCCAGAGGAGCAGAGAAGCTCTTCTGCCTTGGGGTCAGACAGGCTGCTGTTGTCCCTCCATGCTACATTTACCTCTGACTATTAAAGGGAGCTTTAGACTTGGCTGCAAGCCTGCGTAGCATACGTCAAATAGCTGATGTACTGCGCCAGTGGTTCTGAAACATCTTTAACGTCAAGGACCCCCCAAAGTTAAACGATAATCCCACCCCACAAGGCGGTCTTAACTTTATTTGCAGGTGATTTATTTCCCAAAACATGGTTCAGTTGTTATTACTACTACCACCATCTCACACTTTCAGCTGTCTCAACAGGTTGAACAAATTAACACATTTAACAGAAATTTGAGTTACAGCACAAGTACACACTGCTACAAAGCTGATAACAGTTTGGAGGATTGCAGCACAATTCAGGTACAACTACAGCAAATCTGAAAAACTGACACGGTAGTTAAGAATACACTTGTTTGCAATAGTGGCCAACTTGTCATTTCATTAAGACATTACAATATGTACAAAATAATTACTTCAGTAAAGTCAGAATCAGCAAATCATGGAGGTAAAGTCATAATGGAGCTAAAAAGGGAAAAGAGGAGAGGGGGTGGGTGGGGGGATTATATATACTCTATATTTGTTTTACAGAGGCCAGTTTCGAATTGCAGCCGTCTGTAGGTACCCTTTGAGAGCGGTTTTGAAGAACTCAAGGGATTCACTTGACTTAATGACTGTTGGCAGGGTGTTCCACACAGGTGGGGGTGTGGCGTACAGTTTATGTCTGTGTGTCAACACTATTGACATGGTGGAGAGACAATGCATTTCGGAGAGAGATCTATGAACTAAACTCCACTTCGCAGTTATATTCATTTTTACTTTTTCTTGGGCTGGCAGGGTCTCTCTCTCTCTCTCTCTCTCTCTCTCTCTCTCTCTCTCTCTCTCTCTCTCTCTCTCTCTCTCTCTCTCTCTCTCTCTCTCTCTCTCTCTCTCTCTCTCTCTCTCTCTCTCTCTCTCTCTCTCTCTCTCTCTCTCTCTCTCTCTCTCTCTCTCTCTCTCTCTCTCTCTCTCTCTCTCTCTCTCTCTCTCTCTCTCTCTCTCTCTCTCTCTCTCTCTCTGCAGCCTGATAGCCAGGGTTGTGCTCTTAATCCCTGAAGTGGTGTACTCTCTGTGGTCTGAAGTAGTGCTTGACCCTGACATCCGTGGTGTCTTTGATGTGTGAGAGGAACATCGGTGATCAGTGTGAAGGTTAAACTAATAAAACATGATGAAACGTTAGACGCGCTCCTCTGCGCGCCTCCCGCCACATGACCCGCTAATAAGCACATCATCTGCTCACAGGGATAGACAGACAGACAGACAGACAGACAGACAGACAGACAGACAGACAGACAGACAGACAGACAGACAGGCGGACGTTAAGGGATATTTGGCTACCGGTTAAGATTACTGTAAGCATTGGGCCTGGGCCTGGTCAGGTTCCCACCCCCGTTATTTAAAGGGGAATGCCACCCCATTTTCAACATTTTAATGTCATTAATATACCTTAGAGATGTGTGTGGACATGATAAAAAAGTTCCCCCAATTTTGTATTTCCTAAAAATGGAGGTCTGAAAAAAATCATTAACATGGTGAAAGACATCTGATGACATCATCCAGATGTATTTTACCATGTTAATGATTTTTCTTTCAGACCCATTTTTCTTGAGACGGTACACTCTAGACTCGCCTGCCCCAAAGTTATTTCAGTCCTCAGATCTCCATATATGGTGTTTTGTTTACTCCATATGTTGATCTGACCTCATCAGACCTTTTCCCCTCTCGATATTAAAATTACTGCATTCCTCTTGAATGTACACATTGTAAAATAAAGATTATACTGCAGTATTCGCGGTATAATTCAGCTAGTTTTGTAATTAGGTGCTGCAACTCACTTATAATGCTCTGTCTGTGAGCTTGTAGATTGTATATTTATCGCGCAGTGCACAGCTGTTAACATTGCATCATGCGGTATGCGCAGGACGTAGAGTGTGGGACTACACACGTTGTTGCTGTGGCTTAGATCCGTGTGAGAGAACATTGTAAACATGGCTAAAATGGCACAAATATTCCTGTCTAGATAGGAGAGATGGCTATGGATTTGTGAAATGCGTAATGTGAAAGTAGTGTGCAGTGTGCTGAGTTGTTCTGATGGCAAAATATTAATATTAGAATGAATGTAGGACTGTTCTATTGATGTGTTTTTTCCCACATCAACAGCACAGTCCTAGATTCATTGTTGCACAAAGTCTGATTGATCAATCTAATGTGAAAGAAAAATATCTACCAGTCTGACTGTTCTGATAAGAAATGAAATATGGCCGAAGCATGACATATACTGTAACTGCAGAAAATTGCCATTAAAAATGTGTAAACTGTGAAAATGCACCATTTATTGACTATAAGAGAATTGTAATATTTTGGGATGGCACAAAAATCGTGTTACTCCATGTCAAAAAGGTTGCCTACCCCTGCCTTATGTTGATCTAACCCCGCATGCCAAAGCAAGCAGGCCATGGCCTACTTGTGTTTGCACTCTACCAAGTCCTGATCTTGTTGGTTTAATGCCAGTCGTTACCAGCACCTGCTACTACCGAGAGCACCCCCACCACCTTCGGAGCCAGGTTACCGTAAGTAGGACTACAACAGAATCATAATATCACTGTCCAAATGAACACTGTCATCATTGTGTCCGTACAGGAGCTGATCACCACGCTGTACATCGGCTTCCTGGGTCTGATCTTCTCCTCCTACTTTGTTTACCTGGCGGAGAAGGACGCCGTGGACGAGGAGGGAAAGACCGGCTTCTCCAGCTACGCTGACGCCCTGTGGTGGGGAGTGGTAAGACACGCACACAACTACCAAACAAACAGCGCCACGTCTGACTTATGAAGTATGGGCAATACATGCTTCGAAAAATAGTCAGTTTCAGACAGGCATCAGGTGGAGACTTGTGGAGGAGCAAGAGGTGTATCGCCTACAAGCATTCTGAAGAATTGTTTGAAGGTCGTAAGTAAAAGCAGCCACATATTGTGGGGAAACAACTGTGAAAGTTATATCGTTTCTTTAAAAAACACATTGTTTTTATCATGATCCACTGATCCCAATAGATCTGATAGCGATACTGATCTTGTGTGTAAGGTGCAACTTTTAATAGTTCCAAAATTAGTAAAACCCACATACAAACTTGCCTGTGTGTGGGGAGGAAGAATGATGCAAAAAAAATGCAAAACTTTATTATTTGTTGGTGAAAGTAAACATCAGTCTCTCCAGATTAATTGTAAATTGACGATCACCGATCAAAGTGAATATTGGCCGATTATCGGAACTGTGCTACACACACTGGCACTCTGGGATTCCATTCTACACTGTAAAATCCCTTTTAAAACCCTTTATTCCTGCGCATACACCCCTCAGAGTTACAGACACGTAACGTAACATTTGGACCACTGGGGGTCCCTCAGACCAACCGTTGAGATCAGTGCTCTGAGCCATCCAATAAGAGGAGACACGCAAGGAGAAGACAATAAAAACCTTCATCTTATGAGCTGCAAATTCAACGTTAGGAAGTAAGAAAAAAAAACAGCTAGAAAATCACAAATGGACACAATTATCCTCATTATTCATTGTAGGTCATCAACAGGTAACGACAATATGACGTGACTTGGCTCTCAGTTTTTTAATTATATCACTTCCTGGCATGTGAAGCAATGATGTGATGGAATATTTTCTCCTCTTCTGCTTCCCCTTGGTATAAAATACCATACACACATACTTAAGCTAGTAGGTATACATCAACCAGTGATCTGCCAGTGATGTAAATTGTCAGCTATTTTTGCACATTCATATCTGTAATCGTTCAGTGCAAGAGCCATACTTGCATCTTTGCCAACTGGGATTCAAAGCTGGGTCTTGGCAAATGTTACTTTACCAAGTAACACTTGCCATGAAGTGTTCACACTAATGTGTAGTTCCATGCATTACTTAATGGTTCCATACGTTACTTTATACAGTACTATAAAGTTCCATGCATTACTTACTAGTTCGAAACACTGTATAGTTACATTACTTTACACAGTACTATATAGTTCCATACATTATGTAATAGTTCAAAGCACTGCATGGTTCCATAAATGACTGTATGGTTCCATATAGCACTGTATAGTTCCATATATTACTATATAGTTCTAAACACTGTATAGGTCCATACTCCATACATTACAGTATAGTTCCCTACTTTACTGTATAGTTCATGGCATTACTGTATAGTTCCAAACACATTTGCATAGTTTCACTATGCAACACTAGTGGCTATAGTTCCTGACATTACTGTGCAGTTCCTCCCTCCTAATGGGTGTTGATGAAAGCACGCGAGATACAGGAACAGGCGTAGTGGCGTCAGATTGAGATCAAAGCCCGCCGTACGACTCTCTCTTTCAGCGGTTTTCCGTATCATATCGAACCACGCTGACTGCCCTCGTGGTTTAGCTAAACCATTCATGTCTTTATCCGTTTCCATTCTGCCCCGCTGGCCCTTCATCGTGTTGTAAATCTGCATGTTTTTTTTTTTTTTTTTTTTGTGAAAGAGTCCAACACAGAGACCCAGGTGTCCGGCGGGAAAATGTCTTACGTCCAAAACTTTTACTTTTCACAATTTAAGAAAACAAGGGTAGAGTATTGAGTAGAGTAGAGTCTTCGGGGTGTTTAGATTCTGTTGGTGTAGCGCTATCAAGTACGGCAGTAATTAAAAGACGGGAAAAATATTATATATACAGTATATATATACAGTACATATACTGTATATTTATATGTATAAATGCGTAAAACCTGGAGATAGGAGTTTTTTCCCCGACAGGAACAAGGTGTTGTGTTGTGTGTTAGCTGGGGTTTCCAGAACAGTTAATTAAACAGTTTGAATTGAAGGCGTGCGGTAATGAGAAACCTATGGTGGGCCTTGTGCAGGGGGATCAGCGCTGGAGATAGGAGTTTTTTTCCCCCGAAGCACGTTTCCTAATATTAACCAGTTTATTCACCTCTGGGCCTCTCTCTGGCCCAAAAGGCTTGTTTTTTTTTTTTTTTTTTTTTTTTTTTTTTTTGTAGGGCGCCAATATAAAGTGTCAGTTCCCTTAATTAAAAAGTTTTAATTGTAGGGATCGCTACCTTTTTTTGTAAGGAGGGTTAGAGGGGTCACAGGGTGGTCCTTCACGCACTGTGGCAGAGGTGAAGAAAAGCTGTGATTTGTGTTGTGTCGCGGCACAATGAGGAGAAAAGAATCACACGCTCGGGGATTTGTAGCTTTTTGGGTTTTTTTGCGGGCCCTACAACTTGAGAGTCACAATGAGCTTGTATGTGTGTTGCTTGCGTGTGTGCGTGTGTGCGCGTGTGCGCGTGTGTGCATTCAAGCCTTGAGTGGAGATAAGAGATTTCTGCCTGACAGCAACAATTTAAATATTTCCGCGTGTATGTGCTTGGTGAAATGACGTGTGTGTGTGTGTGTGTGTGTGTGTGTGTGTGTGTGTGTGTGTGTGTGTGTGTGTGTGTGTGTGTGTGTGTGTGTGTGTGTGTGTGTGTGTGTGTGTGTGTGTGTGTGTTGTGTGTGTGTGTGTGTGTGTGTGTGTGTGTGTGTGTGTGGTGTGTGTGTGTGTGTGTGTGTGTGTGTGTGTGTGTGTGTGTGTGTGTGTGTGTGTGTGTGTGTGTCCCGGTGTGCTCTCTCTCTCTCTTCCCCTCGGCGTGTTTTGCGCGGTGAGATGTGCAGGTGCAGAGGGCCCAGCTGGAGAACGGGCTCATGCCATGATTCATATCCTTCTCTCTTTCAGTTTATCTCATTCTCTCCTAATGCGTA
Organism: Benthosema pterotum; assembly: GCA_039105355.1. Taxonomy (NCBI): domain Eukaryota; kingdom Metazoa; phylum Chordata; class Actinopteri; order Myctophiformes; family Myctophidae; genus Benthosema; species Benthosema pterotum. The sequence continues at coordinate 50,019,823 of CM076969.1, read as the reverse complement.
ACTTAACCATTACGTCCGGAAACATCCTCTCTCCGTGCTTTAACTGTTTTGTTTTCTTGTAAATGAACGCTCTACTCGCTCATGCTACAGCAGGGGCTTTCAACCGGCGGTCCGGGGACCACCCGTGGTCCTTGAGAGTTCCCCAGGCTAAGTGATGGAAAGTGGGGTAACCAGATGTAACTCTTTCAGAGCATACAAATGTTTACACTCTCAAGAGTTAAAATATTAATTGTGTGAATTAGCCTACAAAGTCTACAAAACTAGAGAATGTAGAAGATTAATGGTCATTTTGATCTGTATGTTTGACTGTTTTGTTTCCCCAAATCCAGCCTGGATGGAATGGTGGGCAAAAGCAAAATAAATTGTAAGTTTTGGGAGATCTGTGGGGCTAAAATATCCTCAAATATTTCTCCTTGGTTCTTGGTGCTCGTGTGTGTGTGTGTGTGTGTGTGTGTGTGTGTGTGTGTGTGTGTGTGTGTGTGTGTGTGTGTGTGTGTGTGTGTGTCCACTCCAGCTGGTGCTTGTTGACACTCGTTAATGTCAAGGCTATTATCTTTATGCGCTGTCAAATAGTTCTACATCTATTCCGGCAGTGCCTCAGGTGTAGAGTCACTGGATGGTAACCGCAAGGTTGGAACCCAGCCGGTTAGAACCCAGGCTTAGTGTCAATGTGTCCCTGAGCAAGGCACTCAACCCCTAACATTCATACTGCCATAAGTGTATGAATGTGTGAATGGGTGAATGTGATGCGTTATCTCTGTAAAGCACCTTGGATAAAGGTAAAGTCTACACAAGAGAATGTAGAAAACATTCTACAAAATTCGCATGCTGGCTCCTAATTGTACCAATATCAATACAGCTTGGGATTGTGGACAAATGGTGGATTCTGCACGCCCCCCCACATCTAAATCTGTGCCCCCCAGCCTAATCACCCCCCCCCCCACCTCACCCCCCCTGACCCAGAGCAAATGGATTGTTTTCGTCTTTGTGGGAATCTCCTCAATCTCTAAAAAAAAACCTTAACTTTCCACGGATTGAAATTCCAAAATAGCAAAAGTAGCAGATGGCCCAGAAGCTTTGTTTACACGCCACACTTCAAGCTTGTAGAACTTCTACATTCAGCGCCTTTGTGTGACGCTGTAGCGTGCTAAAGTACGCCATTCATTTACACACAAAAACAACACAAACGCTTCAAATACGGAGATAAGAGCTTTTCTTTGATTTCGTAATGATTCTTTTCTAAACAGATGGATTCATTCCCATATCGCTGCATGCACACGCGCGCGCACACACACACACACACACACACACACACACACACACACACACACACACACACACACACACACACACACACACACACAAAACCCTGATAAGCCCTCTAGACTAGAAGCGTCTGACCTTTGTGTCAACGTGAAGGCGTTTTCTAACACACACACACACACACACACACACACACACACACACACACACACACACACACACTGAATATAACCCTCTCAACTTTATTTTATGTCAGGGGGTGTTTTCAAGTGGACCATTCCACCCCCTGATGTCAGGAGGGTATTGTTTAGTCATCGGATTTGTGGACTGGAGGGATTAAGCCCCCTCCTCCCTGGTCATCTTCCAGCCCTCCTGGACGTCCAGCCCCACCTCCCCTCCCCTCCCTCTCTCTTTCTCCTGCAGCCGCAAAGCCCTTTTAAGTATCTCACCTTACATCAGGCTGCTTTGTGTCAGTGGTGGTACTGCAGACACCCGCTGTAAGCCAAGTACCAGCGCTGCAGCTCAACGTGTCAGAATTGGCTCGGCTTTCACAGTGGGTGAACATGCAAATGTGTGTGTGTGTGTGTGTGTGTGTGTGTGTGTGTGTGGGGGGGGGGGGTGGCTTCATTGCTGTCGGACAGAAACCTCTTATTAAATGTGTCTCGACCGAAGCCCAAAACGGTTGCAACAGATTTGTTATTTTGCGTGATGGTCACAGCCACTTCATAGCAGTCGCGACTGTCTTGCATAACTGTCGAGGGTTAATGTTAGGCCTAAGCCCAGGTTTTATAGGTTATGTTTAGGGTTAAGGGTTAGGGTTCCCATCTGTAAAGCCACTTAGAGGAAGTAGAAGTCATCATCGGTTATGATGGACTTCAATAAGCAAGCACCACAGCAGGGATGTCAAACTCAAATTACACAGTGGGCCAAAATGGTACAAGGCCTGACCCGCCAGACTGTGTTTCAGTATGCGGTGTACCGGTTTACGAGGATGTCCCAGTCAAAAACCAAAAAAAGTGAATTTCTTTCAAAAATCAATGTCGCTTCAATAAAAAACTACAAAAATAAATGTGAAAATACATTATTAAAATTTGGTGTCATGTTCTGTGATGGTCACATTGTAAAATGAGAGTGAATCAATTGAGTTGTAAAAGTAAAGCAAAGACTTGCATTATCGTCTGATCATCTATTCCAGTGTAGATATACCAGAGTGCCGTTATTAATAGCATTTAAATATCATCCTGAAGATAATTAATTCACAGGCCTGATTTGGCCCGTGGGCCCTGAGTTTGACATACGTGCACTACAGTGTCACACGGAAGCGCCAAAAGTAGAAGATCCGTCAGCTCAAAACGTGGCCACAAGACGGTAGTTTTGAGCTTGTAGATATACCTTAAAATTTGATACCGAGAATGGACAGTTTTTTCCACTCAACAGAGGCGACATGCAAATGCAAGGCGGGTGGTATTTGTTTTCCTCCCGCTCCCCTCCCCTCCCTTCTCTCCTCGCATGGAGGATTCCTACACTCACTGAGGATTAGTGCGGCGCGGAGGGGAGGGGAGGGGAGGGAGGGGGGGTTGGACCACCTCCACTGTCATCACAGACAGTCACTGAAGCACAAGGTCCGAAAGGGTCTGATGAACTTTACCTCTATTGTCTAAAAAAAAAAAAAAAAACCTGGCCGGCACAAAAAGAAAGAGGGAGAGCATGGAGGAGGAGGAGGAGGACGCTTTGTCAGCTCGGCGGGGGAATTTTAATCAAATCAAAGTTCATTTTAAAGCCACAAAGAGGCCGTTCTGTGCTGAAACGTTCCGATAGATGAAAGATTCTGAAAACCCATTGCGTTTTCAGATTGTCACTTTTGTGTGGTCACAAAGCCTGTTGTCTAGTACCGTGTTCCTGTAACATTTTTCATGAGGAGAACCCCCCACGTTACTGTAAGTCAATGGTTTTCAACTAGTGGTCCGGGGACCACCAGTGGTCCCTGAGAGGATTCCAGGTGGTCGCCAGCTAAATGATGGACAGTTGTTAACCTAATGGACCCTTATAGATCTGTAACTCTTGAGATCATAAAATGATGCCAAATATCATTTTTACGCTCTCAAGAGTTAAATTCTATTAAACATCTGAATTGAATCACATCTACACATGAATTGTTATTTTGACCAACTTTTTGCTACGAGAGACTGAACCCAACATTAAATGGTCCTCTGTGGCTAAAATGCAGAAAAAAATAGTGGGCCCTGGTATGAAAAAGGTTGAAAACCACTGCTGTAAGTGATGTCTCTGAAATGATGCATGAGTAAAAACCTAGGACATGGAGAGGAGAGACTGACTGTATGTCCTGTATTCACTCTGTGTTCTCAGGTGACTGTCACTACCATCGGCTACGGGGACAAGATTCCTCAGACGTGGATCGGCAAGACCATCGCCTCCTGCTTCAGCGTCTTTGCCATTTCCTTCTTCGCTTTGCCTGCTGTAAATACGCTTCATATTTTTGCAGCTTCATGTCAGAGAGTGAGAGAGAAATTTAGAAAGAGTGAAATTAAAATGTCAACTCTTCCTGCACAGTGCAGTATACAGGTAAAGCCTGTATACTGCCTGTATAACATGGACGATATTGGTAGTGGCGATACGATCCACTGCGATATAGTGATTTATTTCGATATACTGTACATTGATTTTTCAAAAAATCAAGTTTTCGGGGGCACGGTGGAACAGTGGTTAGGGGTGTTGCCTCACAGCTAGAAGGTCCCGGGTTCGATTCCCGCTAGGGATGCCGCTTTGTGTACTGGCGGCGTGTGTCCTCCTGCGCCATCAGTGCCCATACCTGAGGCGGGGTTGGCCTTTCTGAGTGGAGTTTGCATGTTCTCCCCGTGTCCCCTAGGGTAGATACCCCTCACAAAAACATGCAGTAATCCTGGGCTCTAAACTGCCTCCCCCTGATGGAGGCGCTACGTCCAACCAGGGAAACTCCCCCCTGTCAGGTGAAAAGAAGGCAGCTTTGACTCCTCATGCATTGAAGGAAGCATGAGGCCAGTCCGCTGCTTCCCCAGGTTGGCGGAGGGTGTGTGTAGAGCCCAGGATCACATTAGGAATTGGCACTGGGTGAAAAAATGGGTTACATATATATTTTTCATATATATATTTTTAAATCGAGTGTAGAATGTAGTTACTATATCTCTACACACCTAGTACAGTAACCCTAATGCCTGTGTATTTTGTCACCAGGGTATCCTGGGCTCAGGCTTTGCCCTGAAGGTGCAGCAGAAACAAAGACAGAAACATTTCAACAGGCAGATTCCAGCTGCAGCCTCCCTCATTCAGGTACATGCACGCACACATGCACACATGCACACATGCACACACACACACACACACACACACACACACACACACACACACACACACACACACACACACACACATGTGCATGCTCAGACACACATTTCAATCATTTGTAGACACAGATTTCCAGGCCTGTAAGCTTCCATTGGGATCCCTGGGTGGGCCCCGGACCCACCGTTTGAAAACCAGTGGTCTGAAAGGAGTGTCTATGTTGCATACACACAGACATGCGTATCCATGACAACAGAGCTGCTTGTCCAAGCCCCAAACACACTAAAAGTACTTCTACATTGCAGCCAGCGTCCTAATGTCATAGTTGGTATGGCTTATGGAATTTAATTTGTGGTTCTTCTGAGACTAGACATTGGTCTAACCAGGGAATGGCGGGTTATTGCTCTGCTTGAAAATAGCAGAAAAAAACACTTGGAACTCCAATCTCTGACGTCAATTATCTCCATATTTAGTTCTGCTCCACTGGAGCTCTTGAGAGTGTACAAATTAAATTGGAGAGTGTTGATTATGACGTTTTACATGAATATTAACTGTAAAACAAATATTCTCTTTGGACATTGCAACATGAATGAGGAAAAAAAGAAAAAGAAAAGTTGCCCAGTGCAGAAATGAGCCAAATATACAAATAAATGTCTGCCGTATTTAAATAAACGTAAAAAACAACATTAATAGTGGAAAGAGCTCAAATCATGACACAGTGTGAGCTTGTGCATATGCTATTTCCACTATATTTTTTAAAAATATTTGAACATATAGTTTTTCAACATGAATTCAATTGTAAACAGTGTTGGGCAATATTACTTAGGAAAGTAATAATATTGCCTTACTTAGTAAGTTGGTATCAAGAGTAATATATAACATTTTACATATTTTTTTATGTTACTTTTTATATTCAACGGTCCGTAGCCAAAATAGTAATTGTCGCACTAAGCCTGTGTGCTCTCAGAGAAAAAGAAAAGAAAAAAAATCTAATCTGTGATCCATCACAGCACACACTGTTTATAACATCCGGTTCTGTTTTTTTGGGGGTCCTGCGCATCGTTCAAAATAACGGTCAAAATGCTGGCTGGCGCCATATGGGTCAACAAATGAATTAATGCTGGTGGAAAAGTGTTTATTAGTTTTGCAGTGTATTTTTACACTACAGTGTGGTATTAGTGGGTGTTTACACCTGTTGTTGTTCCATAGTTATGCAGTAAACAGTAGCTAGGATACACCAGGGCAGTTAAATGAAGCAGGATATGTTCCTACTGTAATTATGGGGTTGTATCTGTGCCATGTAGCAACTAGAACACATAATGTGCTGCATGCGCGCTTTGCACACGCGCACATGTTTGTCTTTGCTGATGCATAATGTGTGTGCACGTGCTGTGAGGCGACGGTTGGTTCCTCCCAGGGGATATTGCTTCATTTTATAGCCCTTTATATCTGGTACTTACAACATAAGTATGGTAAACACTGTGCTAAGCACATATTAATACGCTGTGGCCCAGTGGCACAGACCTAAACAGTGTTGTTGACGTGAGCCAGGTGCAGGTGTGCTTTTGTTTCTCCATAACGGTAATTATATTCTGTAATTGATGTGCAACCGGTATGTAATCATATGTTAGTCGTAGGGATGCAGCGATATGGGCATTCTTGGCCGACGCCGTTGTTTAATAAAAGTAGAAATTTGGGCCGGGAGTTTAATGGCGTGGTACATGATGGCTCGCATCTACTCGTCTGTCAGGTTGGCTTGTTATATTAAGTAAGTTTTAGTGTGTGTGTAAGTAGGCCGTAGACCTTGGCCTCATTCTTGTTTAGACATGGCAACATGGCCACTGAGACTACATGAATATAGTTGTATATATTAGACCATACCTGGGCATTATGTGGCCCGAGGGCCAAATGCGGCCCTTTGGCTGACTCTGACCGGCCCGTGAAAGGGTACTGTTTGCCTGTTTTGTTTGTGAAATCCTGCCTGGAATTGTGGACAAAAGCAAAATAAATCTTTAGTTTGGGGGGTCTGTGGGGCTGATTAAATGAATACTGAATAAATTGAGGGCCCTGGTGTCAAAATGGTCTT
>CM076969.1:49943135-50008135 GCA_039105355.1 Benthosema pterotum | reverse complement strand
GGGGCAGAAAAGGGGAGTGAAGAGGAGACTGAGGCCCAGGGAGCGAGGGAACGGCTCCATGGGGGCGTCCCAGGACAGAGAGAGGACCCTGTCCATCCCCACCATCACCTACGAGCACATCGAAGACGCCGGGGACAAGAAAGACGTGGCCTTCTTCCTGCAGGAGGAGCCGTCAGGCACCGTGGAAGGTAAAACACTGACACCCCACCAGGGCCGGATGGAACATTCCCCAATTGGAGGGGCAGGAGAAAATCTTGTAACCAAAAATGGTATGGGTGTGACTTCATCGCCCGTGGCGCGAAGCGTCACGGGCGATGAAGCCGCACCCATACCATTTTTGGTTACAGGATTTTTATTAGGCAAGTAAAGCATCAATAATATCAGTTGTTGTTGAAGTTGCAACAGACACGCAGCATGCAAAAAGCTAAAGGTCTGACTCAGAGAGTTTTCTGTTTTCAATGATGAAATGCTGTTGGTTTAGTGGTGACACAGCTGTAGTTAGTTAGTAGCAGTAGTACACAAACCCATCGACGTAGCACACTCTAAGTGCACTGTGTCTGGGCGTCATCAGGGTTGGGGAGTGCAGAGTTTGCATGTTCTACCCGCGTCTCAATTCAATATAATATACAGTAGGAGATCTATGAGTCATTGGCCATTCTCAGCTTTGCAAACTTGCAGTTTATGATCTGGTCGGAGGCAGATGATTCCTTACTACATCATGTTGTAGTCAGGTGTGTAGTCATCAGGCTGGGAAACCCCCAAACTGGAATCAGAATGACTCAAAACAATTCCCCCTCTGATCACGTGTGGGGTATTTCTATGACTAAAACCAACAGAAATGTTATTCAAGAGACTTTGACTAAAACTGAATTGAAGTTTGCTGTCAAAATTTCACACTTAACGAAAAACATCATTTAAGTGTTCAATGCCGGCCATCAAATTATTGGTTTAGGAAATGGACAAAAACAAATGAGATATCCATAAATGGAGGTCTCCGTGGGGTGAGTAATCGATAGAAAAATTGTCATTTTTTTTTAGGTGAAGTATCCTGTCAACCCTTTCTATACTCAACACGCTTGGTGTTCTAAGCATTATGTCATACCATCGAGTGGCGTGCTATGAGCTTGTAGTGGCGCGCTATAAGCTTGTAGGTTTGATATCTTTAAATCTTTGAATACATTATTTCAGAAGCAAACATTTTTAACTCAGATCTTTGCTTCTGGGGATCCCTAGAACATGTTTTCAGGGCGTTCGCAGCCAAATATAGATCATTCTGGTGTCCCTGGCATGAGATCTGTGTTATTGACACAGTAGCCTGGCCTAACCCGCAATGATTTTGCCCTTGGGGGGGGGGGGGGGGGGGGGGGGGGGGGGGGGGGCGGGGTGTCGTGGGATCCACACGGCAGATCGAGCTGATCTGATTTGATCTCACCAACGTGTCCCCGGATTTCCGTTAGGCTTTCCGTTTCGCACAACGCGAAACAAAAATGAAAGCCTGGGTGTCGAGGCTATTGACACAGTAACATAGATCATTTTTAGAAAAAAATACATTGTAGTGTCAGAAACTAGGAGACAAGAACGAGAATCTAGTGTAAAAAAATAGAATGTAGTGTCGGAAACTAGAATCTAATGCCCTGAACTTGAATTTAACGCCAAAAACTAGAAAGTAGCACTTGGAACTACAATCAAGCATTAGAGACTAGAATCTAGCACCTGCAACTTGAATCTAGTGTCGGAAACTAGAATGTAGTGTCAGAAGCTACAATCTAGTGTCAGAAACTAGAATCTAGACATGACAAAATGGGTTGATGTCGATTTGCACCATTGCAACCTTTAGAACAGTAGTGTGGAGGAACTGTACACATAGAGTGGATGGATGAATGCATTGGTGATGTTTTAGTGCAGTGTGTAGCCCTGTCCCCAGCTGTAAGACCATGTCATATGAGGGCCATTTGCCAAAGTGATTCATCACCCTAGTGAATATTTTTTGGGAGGGTATTTATTTTTTGGCAGTTATTCCTCTCTGTCGTCTTTATATGATTTTTTTGCCCTTCAGGGGGCTGGGGGGATGATGTCATTCTGCCTCAAGGGGCCTTAGAAAACATAAGCAAAATTATTTGCATTATTGCGTTTGCAATAGCGAAATAGCCAATGTACAAGCTCAGTTTGCTCTGCTCTGCTCTGTTCTCTCTCGCGTCTAATATTCCCACTGAATAGTTGTCTGCTGTGTTTGAAACTCAGTGTTCACTTATTATGACATGACCAGAATAGCAACGCTAAGGTCCATGTGGTTAATATAATCCTAAACTAGGGAAGGGAATGTCCTTCGTTTTAAGGGTTTGTTTTTCCTAGGATAGTGGCCACAGGGGACAACTGTTGCCCAGAGAGTGTTGTTTATAATGGACTCCAGCTTATAATTACCACTGCTTCCTTACCCCTGGTAAGACTTCACACGATAACTACTTTACTTCTATTTATTGATTGATTTATAGAGCTTAGCAGTCCCACCCCTCTTGTGACGTCACCCTTGATCCAGAAATGGATTCCCATTTCATTTCCCTCATAGACTTTTTCCAAAATGAGCTATATAAAGAGGACACACACAATATTATCATACGATATCTAATTACCAAGAAGAAGAAGAAGAAAAACAGCAGTATGCAACACATTTTGTTTTGTTTTTCTTCTTAGAAATTATTTGATTTTCCCAAAACATTGTGTGTGTGTGTGTGGTCATGATTTGTTGAGACCAGAGTTGGCTTTGTCTGTGGCGTAATCGTCTTCATGTACAGTAGATGATTTTTGAAAGGTCTATGAGGAAAATGAATGGGGAATCCGTTTCAGGAACAAGGGCGACATCACGAGGGGGCAGGACTGGGGTTTGCAGAATGGGCACTGAGGCCTACATTTCCCTTGAAAGCACAGCCTGATTCGGCTGGGTTCCATCCAGAACAGTCTGACCATCTGAAATGTCACTTCACAAATCAGTCTGGCCAGGAGCCTGTCCTCCCCACAGGTAGGCGGGGCTTATGAAGGTTGAAATGCAGCCGAGGATTCTGATTGGTCTGCGGTGCGTGTTGAGGAAAAACATTGCTGCATTTCACTTGTCTACAACACGGACCACCCTGTTTAGAGATATACAAATATACAGTTCTATATAAAACATCAGGAAAAACTGTATAGGTTTTGTAGGAGTCAAGGGACTCCTGTTCCCCCATTGGCTGGCTTAGGAGTATAGTCCCTTGTTTGTGCCGAATCTGGGTTGCACACGTTTAGTTAGTTTTCAGCAGTGGAATGAAAAGGTAGCTACAGTCACATTTTTATTTTTATTTTTTATTACATCTTCTCCTCTGATTGGCCCTGACACAAAATGTCATGTCCATGTCCAGATAGATTGATATTTTTTTGGGAGGGGGGTGTCCCTGATTTGAAAATCTTTTTTTTAAAAGCGCTGTTGCATATACGGCTGCTGTTAGTGTGCAGTTTGGACTTTTTGATGTTTTTTGTCACCACCTCTGCCCCACTTACAAACTGACGAGGCCATTAAAAGCGACGCAGTATTTAATGTAGCTTGGTTGTTAATTTGCACCCAGTAAATGGGGAACATTTCTCCTCGCTCCCCTTTAGAGCCGGGATGGGTGCCAGGTGTTGTTAGCAAGCAAAGCACATGGAAGCTATTACAGTCCCAGCGGTGATTAGAGGTCGCGACTGCCAGCTCTTTGCTGTAGCCTCTTGTCCAGTCCACCGGCCACGGCTATGAGGACACACTTACACAGGGATTAATGTAGAACATGGGTTTTCAACCTTTTTGACTCCAGGGACCACCATTTATTCAGCCTTTGAGCCACAGACCACCATGTGAGGACATTTTAGCCCCAAAGACCTAAAACGAATTAATTCTTTTGGTTTTGTTCACAATTCCAGGCTGGATTTTTGCAAACAAAACAGTGTGGACTTCTTAATTAAATAGTGCTAATTCAGATGATGAATATTTTAACTCTTGAGAGAGTAAAAATGAAACCAAATGGACCCACAAGGGTCCATTTGGTTTCATTTTTACATTCTCAAGAGTTACATCTGGTTAACCAACTTTCCATCACTTTTCCACCTGTTGAAAACCCCTGAAGTAGAACAATACAAAAAATAATGAAAATACGGATCTGTCAAGGCCACAAGTGGAGGAATTTTCCCTTGTTTTTTTTTCCCCAGTAATGCTGCAGATGTTGCCAAGAAAGACTCCCTTGTTTTTCCTTTATTGTTATTATCAGATTGGAAAGCATGCATCTCTGATGCCAGAATGCGTCTGTTTGTTTTGGATGGTTTCACATCCAAGGGATTAGGCTACTATAAATATAATCTTAAAGCCAGGGAGTGTTGCAAAGTATTATAATCTTACAAATATTGACAATGAGTGGTGGAAGGATTACTGAGCTTTTCTATGTTACAAACTGGAACATAGAAATACTTTGTTGCAAATTAGACCTGACACTATGAGTTTTTCACTTACTTTACTACTACTAACAACATCAACAATAATAATAATGATAGTAATGATAATTAAACAAACATTGAGACATAATCAAGTAAAAAGAAAGGGGATAATGTGTCCAAAACTATTGATGGAGAAACGTTGATGTTTCTGACTGAGAGCATCCAAATGCACTTAAAGGAGAATTCCACATCAAAACACATTAAGGCATCAATCTACCTTGATTCCTGTGACATGATTCATAATATCCTTGATTTTTGTCACAGATGTCCCATTTTCTACATTTCACCATGAGGTCAGTTGCAGTTGCAGCCTCTGTTTGCTGTTGCACCAGTGCAGTTAACATGGCTGCAGGTTGTCTTTATTCTACTGCGGGTATTTCTGTAACTCCAAACTTTTTTTTTTTTTTTTTTCACGCACATTTGAGTTGAGAATTTCACGCTGAGTTGAGAATTTCACTCTGGGGCAGCCTTTACTTGTAATCCCAGAGGTAATCTATTCCTCCTCCTCTCCTCCCCTCTCTTTTGCCAATCACTCCGGTAAAAACTCCTGTCCCATGGATGCCACCTGAGTTTTTAAAAATCATATAGTGGTCCGATTATCTTGTAATGTGTGGTTTGAAAAGGAAAAAAAAATGTAGTTACAGAAATACCCGCAGTAGAATAAAGACAACCTGCGGCCAATCCGCCCATGTTACCTGTTCCCATTGTCGTCGTTGGGACTGGGGACCTTAAGGGTGAAAAGTAAAAAATGGGGCATCTGTGACAAAAAACAAGGACATTATGTATCATGTCACAGGAATCAAGGTAGATTGATGCTCAATGTGTTTTGGTGTGGAATTCTCCTTTCCACAGTAAGTCAACGCTGGTTGAATTTGATTGAAATTTACAGCCTAGCTGTTTGGCAAGAGGGAGGGGTGGGGGGTTGACTTCCCGTGTTAACTCCCCATACCCACCACCCCCCCAACACCCCCACCACCACCTCCACCAGCGACCAAATGAATCCTCCCGGGCCCCAAGGTTAATAAATGCATTTTATGTGCTTTTTCCTGTCAAAGCGCGTAATCATAAAAGCAGTGGAAGCAAACATAAAGCTGACATCAATGCACGGCGTCGCCATGCAGCCACGCCAGCTGTTATGAGGGGAAAAGTTATCTCGTTTGGAGCTTTAATTGGATCAATGGGAGTCACATAATGAAGGAGAACACATGTCCTCCTGGCCTTTGATGGCACCGGGAAGAAACCAACACGTATATCACTCTGAGCAGTGTGCGTGTGTGTGTGCGTGTGTGTGTGTGTGTGTGTGTGCGTGTGCGTGCACACCCGTGCTTAGGTCTTTGTAGTGACTTCATTTTTTAAACTGTATATTGGTCATTTTACACCCAGTGCTTCTCAAAGAGTGGTTCTCAAACTCACAACACATCTACAAGGCGATGTGAGCTTGTAGATCAACACACAGGTCAGGCCATGATTAATTTTAGTTGACTTAAAGGTAATAGAGACAACTTCAGTGTGTACAAACACTGTGTTTGTAAACAGATTCGTTTACATACAGAATCTAACTCCACCTCACCTCCACTCTATTGGCTCATTATGAATCTGCTGGAGACTGTGATTGGTTAAAACCCCCATCCCCCTCTCACATTAGCACCGCCTGTCCCGAGCCTGACGAATGTTTTGTTTTCATGATTTGTTGACAACAACAAAGTCCTGGAACGTCTGCAGGACAAAGCAAGTGTCTGTCTGAGGGGAAACAGAAAGTAGAAGCAACGTAGAGGGGGGAAAGGCAAAAAAAAAATATACTGTAGCTATATATCTATTTTGATTTTTGGCTAAAAAGTTGCCTCTATTACCTTTTTTAAAGAGTGATTCTCAAAGTCGCAACACATCTGCAAGGCACTAGCTTGTGAGCTTGTAGATCACAGGTCGGGGCATGATTCAATTATATAGTCAACTAAAATCTTACATTTAATGAACTAAAACTAGACTAAAAAATAAAACATTTCAGATGACTAAAATATTTCACAAAATCTTTGTCTAGAACTGAATGTGAATTTGCCGTCAAGACGTGCGATGATACGCAATCAATGGAATGGAGACCTGACTCATGCATGCCATGGAAAAGGGGTTTGTTTCTGTTTTTAGATGGTCATAAAGCCATGTGAAGCAGCAGCAGCAGCCACAGGCAGCGGCCTGCTGTCACTAATGATAATGTTTAGAGTTGTGAAAGCATGGTAGCGTATGTTCCCCTCTACAGCCGCTACACACCAGAAACCATAAAAAGTAGACATCTGTAATGTCAACTGTCTGCACCAGACCAGCACCAGGGACTGTTATTTTCTATGGGCTGCACCACATGAACACTTCACCATGCCCAGGCTCAGGGCTATGCGCACACGCACACAGGCACGCATGTGCAGTTCTGTTTTATTCATTAATATGACTATGATGAGGCATTTATTAGTAGTCACGCTTTAATCCTCAAATGGCATTACCTTAAAAGGTCTTCTTCTAAAGACCTGTTCAATGACATAAGGCAGGGGTTTTCTACCTTTTTGCATTTGAGCCACGGACCAACATTTGATGACATTTTAGCCCCAAAGACCTAAAACTAAAAAAAAATATTTTAGTAAAAAAGGGATAAGGGCTTTGGTATAACGAAAATGGAGCCCCATATACTGTATTACAATATCAAGTCTAAACTTGACTGCATCAATATTTTCAAATTTCAATTAACCCCAATGTTTGAGAATGCCAAATAATAACACAACGTGTTAGCCTCTACTGTACCTTATTTGAATTTCTGACTGCAAAAACGTGATGCAGTATGTTCCTGTATACTGTATATGCACTGTATGTGCGTCTTCAGAATGAGAATCACATGCTGGAAATCCAGGCCCAAAAACATGTAGTCTGTAAGTCTTGAGTGTTGCATAACCCATCCCTCCTGAAAATAGAAGCTAGCATTAGACATGTTGTTGTCTGGTTCCTATAGCTAAAATACTATACTGTATCTGTCTCTATAGATCAGTGGTTCTTAATACACCCGCTGCTGCAAGAAAGGGGGACAGTAAGTGTCACTGCCAGAAATACCTGACTTTTAGACAATTATGGAAAAATCTATGGTGGGCCGTTCGAGACACGGAATACCTTAAAAAATTCCTCAATCTCTTTGCTTTCATGGAAAAAAAAAGTGAGTTGATAACATGTTCTGTTCTGTAGATATTAGCAATTGAATACAGTGCGCTATAATAGCAGATGATGCAGCAGGCCAGAGGCCATTTTCAATAACTCAATTCAAAGTTTTATTTAGCATTTAACATTAGGTAATATTACTGCTACACATCCATGCCATATATCAAATTAAACCTCATGATGCCTGCTTGAATCTAAAAAAATAAAGAATAAAATAGCATCTACCGTTATGTAAATGTCAGCCTTGGAAAGCAGCATTGTTACTCACTAGTGACTGAATTATGTCACATCAATCTGTTTTTGATCACTGATAACTCCAAAATGGTACATGCTAGAAACTCGCTTCTTCTTTTGTATTCAAGAGGACATCATAACCTTTCATTAGAGATATGGCATGTTCATGTAGTCCCCACAGATGATGTTCTGTGGGTGCATTTTCTTGCAGAAATCAGTTTATGATATAGCACAGTTAGGGAAATATACCACACTCACATCCACATCACACTCTGTGATGTACTGTACTAAACTTGAACGGCACCATACCAAAATGTACTATACAATACCCATAACCATATAAATACATCAAAATAATATTATAAATAAAATCATGCCAACCTCAATAAACAACTTTTTTTTTTTTCATTTACTTCCACAACACATCACAACGAGCTTGAAGAACTGCCATGTTCAATGCCTGATGGATTTGAACTATTTCATGTGTAAAGTAGTATTATTTTGAGACCTGGTTACTTATTTCTCTCCAACAACCTGGCAACACTGTAGGAACCTCTTTGGGGCAGTATTGCCAACTTGGCACATTTGACACTATATTTAGCTTTTTTTCCAGTCCTGGTCAACTCCTGGTGAAAACAACTGCACAATTTTGGAATTGTCACTAGTGCATTTCGGATTTTGGCAGTTGGCAACACTGCTAGAGAGAGAGAGAGAGAGAGAGAGAGAGAGAGAGAGAGAGAGAGAGAGAGACTCTCCCTGCCACGTGTGTCAGCCACGTGTTCCCATAGCAACCACACAACAAACACAGAGAGAGAGACGGAGGAGAAGGGCAGGATCTTATGGATCTGTACACCGAAGGAGCTTGGATTTATTGACTTTTGGATCTAATAGCGATCTTTTTCCTGATCTTTGGTGGTTGACCTGTTAAGGGGCTTCCAGACGGCAACGATAAACGCCGGCGTTATCGACGGGCGAGTTTTTTTATGCCGGCAGTGCCGAAATAAGAAAATCGCCCGTCGATAAACGCAACGCGTTTTATGCCGGGAGGGGAGGGGAGGGGGCCGGACGAAATGCGTGGCTCAGAAGCCAACCGTACCAACCAAGCCAACAGACTACCAACTTCCCAGACAACTTCCAGTCAAGCGCTACCTGATCATGATCACGCTGAATTTACAATTCATTTACAATGAATTAATGACTCACCAGTCACCAATAATGATGGCTGCAGCCGTAGAGGTTGACATTTGAACGTAGACTATAGTTAGTAAGTTGCGTAGGTTAAAATAAAATCGGCAGCATCCATCACGGTTTAAATATGTTGTATAATAAACTCTGCTGGCTAAAAGCATGTAACCAACATGCTTCGTCATAGCGTGACCGTGACACAAACTCACAACACGTCGCGCAATAATGCGTTGTAAATAGAACGTTAGAGCAGAATTGCAACAACTCACGTCGTGGCTCGGCTCAGGGTCGGATATAGAGGGGGGGCAGGGGTGGGCACAGCCCACCCAAACGTGCATCCTGCCCACCCAATGAAAGGTAATATCAGTGGTTTTCAACCAGTGGACCACTAGTGGTCCACAAAAGCCGAATAAATAGTGGGCCCTGGTATAAAAAAATGTTCAAAAGCACTGCTTCTTATGAAAAACTTTGGAGTTGCCCACCCGCCATTCTTCCAGCCCACCCTAGTAGGGCTGGCTAGATCCTGCCCTGGCTCGGCTGCGCCAGAGCCTTAAATGATTAGGGAATCCACTCCCGGAACAGAAACGGTGAAGTCACTGTGCAGGTCTACTGGTAGAGTGGGTCCTCATCGTCCTCATTATGTTGTATGTTTGCTATAAATCGCCAAGCGTTTTACAAAAAGTTCACTGGAATTGAACATGAATTGAACTGCTCGTTTCGTGCACGCGCGCGCGATAAAAATCAGTGACGCTGGGCGGAAAACGACCGACGATAAACGCTTTCTTGAACGCGGGTCGATTTTTGAACTTTTGTGCTAAAAAACCGCCGTCCCCATTGAGAATGAATTAGAGTGGGCGATTTATTCCTCGCCGTCTGTAAGCCCCTTTATTTGGAGACAAGGTAAGGTTAAAAAAAAGCCTTGGTTGCTGTTTTTTTTTTTGTAATGGCGGCACTGATTGTTTGAGGATTGCTAGTTAGATCCAGCTAAATGATGGATCCTTTGTAACCAAACGGACCCTTATGGATCTGTAACTCTTGAGATCACAAAATGAAACCAAATGGACCTCATGCTCTCAGGGACCACTGGTGGTCCCCAGACTACTGGTGTGTGTGTGTGTGTGTGTGTGTGTGTGTGTGTGTGTGTGTGTGTGTGTGTGTGTGTGTGTGTGTGTGTGTGTGTGTGTGTGTGTGTGTGTGTGTGTGTGTGTGTGTGTGTGTGTGTGTGTGTGTGTGTGTGTGTGTGTGTGTGTGTGCGCAGCCGTCTGCTCTCTCTCTTGTTCCTGCTGCTGCTGCGGTGCGGTGGCACAGCAAGTTAGGCTATATTTCAGTTGATTTTTAGATACAATTGGCTACTCTGTCTGTGCATGGTGTGCTGTGATCGTCTGCTGTGGTGTTGTCCTTTGATGTAGACGTTTGATATCCACAGGGTGGATGCACAAGGGTTTAATCTAACATATAATGGGGGAAATGGTTATCGTCGTGATTGGGCTGATCCGCGTGATTGGCAGGGGGGACGGACAGAGAACTTCACGAGCCCGCGTGGACGGCAGTCCGTGGGTTAAATATTCACATGCCAAGAACCCCTAAATTAACATATATGTTTACGCACACACGCGCACACGCATGCACACGCACACACACAAAAAATGGTATGTTATGTACAAGAGAGGTAGACATGCAGAGAGCCCGGTTATTGAACAAACTCTCTTAAAAAATGTACTTTTAACACATTTTGAGAAGCACAAAAGCCATAGGGGTTTAATTTTAAGTTAAAGTTAAATTGAAACTCCAATTCAAAGCATATTGGGCCTTTAAATAAATCATGCGCCATGCCCATACATATAGTTATCTGTCCCAGCTCAGTATCTGCACAGTCACACCATGTACGGTGGTTACCTAACCGACCTTGATGAGATCACACTTAATGGAGAAAACCTGGAAATATAAGCCACCCTGTTGTCTATTTACCAGGACATATAGCGTATAGGGCACCGAGGTTGTCTGCTAATCAGAGGGTCACTGCGGTCACTCCCAGTACAGCCCATGTCTAAATGACCAAGCAGGACACTAACAACACATAACAGCAAGTGCTTATATTTAAAATGATTTGAAACACTCCTACTGCTACTAACTACAAATGCCGCACCACTAAACCAACAGCATTTCATCATTGAAAACAGAAAAGAAAAACTCTCTGAGTCAGACTTTTAGCTTTATGCATTCTACGTGTCTGTTGCAACTTCAACAACAACTGATGTTATTATTGATGCTTTACTTGCCTAATATTAGTCTTGCAACTGAAAAAGGTATGGGTGCCACTCCATCGCTTCGCGCCACGGGCGATCTTGCCCCCCCAATTGGGACATGTTACATCCGCCCCTGTGACATCATCAAGTCGTGTTTCACCATGTTAATGAATTCCCCATTAAGTGGTTTATAGAAGGTCTTTAAAGCTGCATATAGTACTGACAACTGACAAAGGAATCTTTGATATCACATAAAGAAAGAGCACACTGTCTGGAAAAATAACAACTGATGAAGTGAAAAAAGTAATCGCAAGTTACAAACACTGTGTTGGGATCTCTTGTGATATGTGATATCATAGCTAGCTTTCTGTCACTTTGAAGTTACCCCAACCCTTTAACAACCATCTCTGACTTATTGTATTCTTTTCGCCCACACAGGTCTCACCAGAATATTCAACAGAGCAGGTATGTTCATCACTTGCCTTTTTTATGTCACCTTCTATTCATGCCTACAGGATTACAGTTCTGCTCCTGAATAGCAGCATGCCACTGACTAACCTTCTTTTCAACCTCTTTCAACCTTGGGATTCCTATTCTGGACAATTATAGGTCATGTCATTGGTTCAAGTGAAAGCAAAAGCAGTGGACATACTGTAGCATTACTAAACATCAGTATTTTATACTTTTATGCAATGTCCTAGTCCCAGTGTTGCCAACTGCCAAAATCCAAAATGCACTAGTGGCACTTCCAAAATCCACTAGAATGTGCTAGAGTAGTGGTTTTCAACCATTTTCATAACAGGGCCCCTATTTATTCTGCATTTTAGCCACAGAGGACCATCATTTGATGTTGAGTTTAGTCTCTCAGACTAATTTAGGAGAAATAACTGGCAAAATGTTGGTCAGAATGGCAATTCTTCTAGATTTTGAAAAATGTGTAGATTGTTGGAAATTAGGTAATTCAGATGTTTGAATATAATTTAAAGCGTAAAATGAAACTAAATGGACCCGTAATTTGGTTTCATTTTACGCTCTCAAGAGTTACAGATCTATAAGGGTCCATTTGGACACTATCATAGGCGGAAAAAATGTGGAAAAACAAGGGTTTTATCTCTGGCGCCTGTCAACCAATTTCGCACCAACTTGGTGTTCAACGTATATGTTACACTTTAGCTATTGAAAAATATCAGATCCACAAGCTCATATCACCACCGAGTGGCGCGATATGAGCTTGTACTTTATATCAGTTTTGTTTTTTTTTTATTGTGAAAATGATGCGCAAATCTAAGAATATACCCTATTGGCCTGAATATAAGACTGTTTTTTTTCCCAATGGAAATATCCCAAAAAATTGAGTCGTCTTATATTCAGGGGCTATACTATTTGACATTCAATGTACTTTTTTCTGTAAATGGGTCGTGAAAAATGAGGGTCGTCTTATATTCGGGACAATACGGTATTCTATTTGACACCTGGTTGTAGTTTCTGACACTAGATTCTAGTTTCTGACTAGTTTCTAGTTTTTGTTTCTGATGCTAGTTTCTGACAGATTCTAGTTTTTCTGAAAAATCCATGTTCCTGTGTCGATGTGTGATGCTGAACATATTTCATGCCAAGGACCCCCAGAATCTCTGCAGACCCCCCATCTGAAGACGTGTTGTTCTAGGGATCCCTGAGAAGCAATGATTTTAGTTCAAAATATTTTCTTCCGAAAGAATATATTCAAAGATTTGCATCACATTTTCACTTTTTTTTCAAAAAAATATCAGAGCTGTGAGCTTGTAGGTCTGATATTTTTCAATAGCTGAAGTGTAACATAATGCTTTGAATACCAAAATATGTTCAGTACACAAAGACTTTAACATAACTCACTGGGGGGGAAATGAATGGGGTTATGTGGGGATGATGTCAGCATGCAGCATTAGGACATTCCAGCCTCATGGCATCTCCCTTAACACTCTCATGTTCCAACTACGCAGGACAAGCACTTAAACTAGACCTTAGAAAAAAAAAAAGAAACCAGGCCACATTTATAATATAAGGTGCTGGGTTTTCAGTAAGCGGGGAAAGCCGACGAATGTCTGAAAGGTGACATCAGGGGAAGTTTTCTCATGCTGTTCTTTCTCTTTGCTTCTGCCAGTTGCAACTCTCCTCCTTCTTTCCCTTCTATTAAGCTCTACTCCTGTGTTAATCATTAACCAGTCTGTCTTTATAATGTGGCCCAGACAGAATTTTAATTAGACTGGGGCTGGCTTGGCCGGGCCTTTGTCCCCGCGACCGGACCGTGAGCTCTGAGCCAAGAGCACAGAGACTCAGAGACATTATTGTGCTCCGCTCTGTCCTGTCCCGGCTTGGCCCGACCCGGCCTCCCCGTTTGTCTTTATTTTCTGGCTGTCCCTGCCAACGGCGGGCAGGGGTTGAGGAGCGGGCGGGCTGGCTGGCTGGGATGGGAATGGACGGATGGACAAATGCAGGGGGGGGGGGGGGGGGACTGTGATAGTGCGGCGTACAGGGCCTACAGACCGCAGATTGCACATTCCAAGTTTCGGCCAAGCTGTGACGTCACATCCTGCATTTCTGAATGGGTGTCAATGAGACTGATATTCGGCCTGCCTCACCACTGTCCGAAATTCAGACAGGAACTAGCCGGAAGTTCCCATTGAAACCCATTCAAGAAAGTAGGACGTGACTTCACACCCTGGCCAAAGGACGGACTTTGCAAAAAACAGTGTAGAGGCACCCTGAGGGGGAGGTGAGCCGGACACGGTACCCCACAGAGACTATCAAAAGGCGGAACTTCCGTTTTTTTAACTTCCCCCGGAAGTTGCCATTTTCAGCCAATCGTGGCATGGTGCTCCCGAAAGTGTATACCCCGCGGAAACATTTTATTTGTCCCTTTGTGCTGACAAAGCCGTTGTAAAGGTTTAAAAGATGGAATCATCTGCACTTTGCACACTTCTATAACTGCTTTGTTTGTTGAAATCATTCTTTTTTTTCCTGAAAATAAGAACAGACCGAAAGTCAAGATGCTAGTGAAAACTGAACAGGTTTGTTTTGCTGGGGAATGTAAATACAGCAACTTCCACAACTACCATTGATATGGAGGATGTTTATAGTAGTCATGCTAGATAAAACCAGGCTTGTTTAAATTTGATGTCAACGTGGAAAATCAACTATGTTTGATTTAATGAAAGCAGTGCTTTCATTAAATCAGAAAAAGAAAACTGAGCTTTAATCCATGCCGTTTCAGCTTACATTTATCTTGCTATTAAGGGCCATTGGTTTTGGAAGGAAACATGTTGAAATACAGTCCAGCGTCTCCGGCCCTCAACTTGTACCATTTTGTTTTTATTTTGGCCCACCGTATATTTGAGTTTTAGATCCCTGCTCTACATACTATCTGTCTCTCTATCGTTCTGCCCCGTACTTACTGTATTGTGTGCTCGAGGTACCCTGCTTGTTTTACTACCCGGGGGGACGGCTCCCCATCTGTCCTGTATGTAACTGAACCAAGCCCATTTCCAGCGATGGCGCCGATAGCT
The DNA here is from genome assembly GCA_039105355.1 of Benthosema pterotum. Lineage (NCBI taxonomy): Eukaryota > Metazoa > Chordata > Actinopteri > Myctophiformes > Myctophidae > Benthosema > Benthosema pterotum. The sequence goes on along the minus strand of CM076969.1, from coordinate 49,993,245 downwards.
CTGGTGCTGTTTGTGTAGCCGATAACACCACCATAGTTACAGCGCGTTGCATTCGCCACCCCAATACGAAGGCTGTTCCATCAGGCTTTCCTCTCGCCCTCTCTCTTTCTCCATCCCGCTATACTGCTTTTAACTAATACATGAACGTTCGGGCCAAATAATACTCGGACCATCAGAAAATTGTTGTCCCATTTAATGTTGCGACATTGAGGAGTCAGAAAACTGAGCACAGCCTGAAAGAGGGACAAGCGGCGTGAATAAGAGCTAACAGGAGCTACTAGTAGTACTACAGAACAATCTGAAATACAGTAAAGGGATTTATAATCCTTAAAGCTGAGCTGTTGCCTGATGTTTGTGCAACATTACTACAAAACGATCTAAAATAAAGTTAGAAAAGTTCCGTGAGTGTATGGAGTTCACGATGGCCTGCCTTTGTTTATACTCATACCCGGGTATTATTTGGGCCGAGCCTTCCTGTTACCGTGTGAACTTCTCTACCCTTACCCCCCTCTCTCTTTCTTTCCCTCGTTCTCCTCATTTTGTTCTCTCTCCCTCTATCTATCCATCTCCCTCTATATATCCGGTGATGCGGGGGACGGAGTGGGCGGGGGGATGGGGGGCAGTGTTAAACAAACTCCTGGGTTGATAGCAAGACTTGGGGAGATTGAATGAAGTTGTAACCGGTCGTTGTGTTCTTGGAAGCACATTCTGGCCCGTCCCCATTCTTCATCACAATGGAGGCCGGGCCGCGGGGTCTGCGGGGGTCGCGGGACCACGGGGGCCGTGGGGACGGGTCTGCGTTGGTGGAGGGGAGACCCGTCAGCGTGCGCTTGACAGCCTGGCGGCGGGTCAAGACCCTCGCTGCACATGTTGTTCTAACGCTGTTGTTTTTAACTCTAGGCGATCCCACAGTGTGCACTGTTGCTCATTCAACCACTTATATCAGGGGTTTTCAACCTTTTTCACATCCATAAGGGTCCATTTGCGATCTCAAGAGTTACAGATCTATAAAGGTCCATTTGGTTACCAACCCTTGTTCATGTCAAGGACCCCGTTGAAAATATTTCATGTCGGAGACCTCCAGGAGCCAAGTTTAGAATAAAAATGTTTTCTTAAAAAAATAATCATAATCGTTACTACACCTCTGTGGCTTTTGCTTCTTCACATAAAAAAAAAATCCCATCATCCACTGGGTTAACTAAAGCCACCTGATTGGTGGGCAAACACGCGCTGGAAATCCACCATCAGCATAACTGTTGGCCGGCTTGTTTTAAGCCCTGTGTCTACACTGTGACATTGCTATGTTGAGGGTGAGGTTTGTGGTACTTCAGTGTTTTGTATCTTACAACATTATGTATGAGTACAATACAGAGAATGTTTGCATTCGCCATCTTTGTTGAAGAAGGGTCTATGTCTGAAATAACTAATCTTACTCATCTTTCATATTAGTTTAAACCCTGTGGAAATGTTGGAAAAGTCTTAAAATCCATAGTTTTTCTGCAAACTTCCTCTCCCCCTCTGTCCACGTTTGGTTGGATTCTAGTCCACAGACTTCCATTGACCCAATTCCATGTCCCATAAAATGCTGTACAGCTCCTTTTCATTATTGATGTAATACCTATGCTGGTCTAGTCTGTCTGCTATTGAGTTCTTATTGACGGTACGCCTGAAATTCATCTGGTGAAAAAGGTTTTGGTGCAAAATCTAATCTAGGATTAAATCTTTTAATCATGTTATTGTTTCTGTAATTAATTAATCTCAATTAATTAGTCAAACTCCCACCCCTAATAATTACAACAGTCATGGTAGCACTATACTGTAACACTCCTGGGTTCCTTGGCTCATGACGTTTCCTGCCCATTCTGAATTTTCTTGTCTGACCGACACATTTTGTTTGCATGCATTAATTAACAGTATCACTTTTTTGTGATGGCGCCAAACTTTTTTTTTATATAACCCAATGCCTAAAGCAGTGAAAGTGTTAATTTGAATGAAGAGGAATCAGACTCTTCCATGCATATCAAAATGTATTTGTGTGAATATTTCTATTCCTTCCGTCTTTTCTCTTTGCTGATGACACCTCTGTTCTGAATAACCTTCAGGCCGACCTTCTCACTCATGGTCAGCTTTCAATATAAGATGGCCAGGTTCTCCAGGTATCTTCATATCTTTATTACAACTCTGTGTTTGAGTGTTGTATCATTCTCGTTTGGACTGCAAGTTAGTCGTATAAGCTCAGTAAAACTATGCCTAAACCTAACCCTAAACGTAAACCTCAGTAAAACTATGCCTGAATCTAACCTTAACCCTAAAAATAACCTCAGTAAAACTATTCCTAAACCTTACCCTAAACATAACCTCAGTAAAACTATTCCTAAACCTTACCCTAAACATAACCTCAGTAAAACTATTCCTAAAGATAACCTCAGTAAAACTATTCCTAGACCTTACCCTAAACGTAACCTCACAAAAACTATGCTAAACCTAACCTTAATTATATTATTGAAAGCAGTTGTTGAAGTAGCAGCAGCAGGATTTGAACTCACGAAGCAGATGCATGGATACTACTAGTAGTAAGCAGGCGGGGCAAAACAAGCGCTCCTTTCCAAACACATCCTAGAGCTAAAAACCTCACGTCCTGTTCAGCAGGCTTTTACAAACATTTTCCGCTCAAGGCCCCAAAGTCACAAAGATTAAACATTATAATTTGCCATCTTGTTCATACATAGTGTGTACAAACGAAACAAACGTAAGACATTGGCATTGACTGAAGAGTATAAATGCAGTTTCTCCATTTTGGCCTGAATTTATGTAAATGCAGGTAAATTTACAATTAGCTCCCTTAGTGATTTCCAGATAGATGATTCTCAGGCCTGTTTTGAAAGAAACACAATGCCATACATCCTTTAAAGGCAATATAGGCAACTTTAGTGTGAACAAACATTTGACTGCTGCACTGTGATTGGCTAAAACGCTCCTAAATTAGAACCGCCTTTTATAAGCCTGACGGATTTTTGCTTTCATGACTTGTTGCCAACAACAAAGTTCTGGGCCCTCTGCAGGACGAAGCAAGTTTCTGTCTGCAGGGAAATACCTGCAGCATCAAAGTAGAAGCAACATAGAGGGGAAAAAAGCAAAAAAAAAAAATATATATATATATATATAGCTATATCTATTTAAATTCTTTTGCCTCTATTACCTTTAATATAATGGATGTTGAACATTGTGTTCTAAATTCGGTTAATACCAGATCACGGTGGTATTCTCTAGTCTCACAGGCTTGTGGCTGTGGGGGTCACTCACTTTTGGTGAATAAAAAACTAAATATGTTCCTTGGACCTATAAAAACAGGCCAGCTGCAAACAAATGTTTGGGGAAACACTTGTTTCCCAGGACTATTTTTCACCCCTTTAATTGTTCTCAACCGAGATGAAAATGACCTCACCTCCTCCTCTCCTCTCCTTTCCTTTCCTCCTCTTCCCTGCAGTGAGGAAAAGTGTGGACAACACGTCCATGTCCGCCTCCATCGACATCTCCCGGGCCAGCAGCTTAACGGACGAGATGTTGGACTACACGTGTGAAGACGTCCCCCTGCCCGTGTTGAGGGACCCCACTCAGTAAGTCCACAAAAGCATCTCCCTCCTTGCACCCCTTCCATGCATCCATCCATCCCCCGACACGCTGACCCTCCTTTTTTCGTGGTGCTTGCACCTCTTCCAATAAGCATTCAAATGTGTGCCGTGTGAGTCTGCCATGTTGTGGCATCCGTTGGCCTTGCCACCGTTGCCATCACTAAACGGTGCCATACATCTGGCCACCGCTAGGGGTCACTAACCGATCAGTATGTTTGTCGAGTCCTGGGTGTTTGCTTGTGTCTGCACAGTTGCCATGTGTTTCTTTAATGTTTGTTGTCATTTATTGGCGCTTGTTATGTGGTCCGAACATGTGATACAATATGTGGCTATTATTCTTTCTATCATTCTTCATTCTTTCTATCATTATTCTTTCATACTTTGCTACATGCTTACATTGTGAATGTGTTTAAGAAATGTTGTTTCTTGCTGGACACAGATGTTGACTGACCTATAACTGACAGACCATAAGTAGCTCACTAGAACCCCCAACCTCGGGAGCCACCAAAGAGCACCACTTCATTTCACATGGGTGTGACTTTTCACTAGTCAACACCTTGGCTGGAAACCTCGTAAGGTTTTCATTCTTTTACAGGCATTGGAACAAATTAAATTCCACTGTGTCCCAATGGATCCGATATTGTTTAGTCAAAAGATGTCTGTCTGGATAGGGAGGTTTCTGCTGGCTATTTCCCTATGAGCTCCTAACGCTAGCATAGCGGTCAGAGTGTGTTGTTTTACAGATTAGGCTTTATGTTTGGGTTTAATTGAGTTTATTTAGTCCTCTGCATGGGTTGGTGAGACATATTGAATGATGGTGGTGACAACTGGTTGTTTGGCTGACAGACATACATTGTGATATTCACAATGTTTAGAAGTGCCACTTACACAGTGATGTATTTGTAGTGAGACCAAACGTGTGTCTGGGGAACTCTGATTAGTCTATAATTAACCTCGAAACCCAGGCTTTCATTTTCATCTGCGTTGCGGGGGGAAAAAAACTTAAAGCCTGGATTGACACACGGAGCAAACTGTCCTTCAAGTGGGCGTCAACATTTCGGGGTGGCGTGGCTCCAAATGATGTAATATAGCACAGCAGTGGAGGGGCGGTATAGGGGGGCACGGGGGTCCGCAGTCCCTCCAATCCTCCCCCCTTTGTTAAGACCCCTGAGTAGAGCGCCCCTCCTAGTCGGGTTCGGGTCTCTAAATGAAGCTGTTTTTTGTTGAGCTCACTTGAGGGTTAAAAAGGCTCTGGAGGGCCCTGCTCTTAACCAGGTACAGAGAGCGTATGAAGGGGATTATCTCCTTTAGTCCTTCAGGAAATGTTCCAAAGAAAAGCCCCTCTCAGCTGGTCGGGGACGTGTAGGTTGCACCGGACGCTCTGTCATGGCCAAGAGAACATGTCTTCACCAGGGGTGTAGTCTATGGGGGACGCGGGGGGACACGGCGTCCCCCCACTTGTTTCCCCATTCTGTGTTTCCTAGAAATGGAGGTCTGAAAAAAATCATTAGCATGGTGAAACACATCTTGATGACATCATCAAGATGTGTTTTTCACCATGTTAATGAGTATCCTTTTTTCTGAGAGTGTACAAATGGAACCAAATGGACCCGCTGAATGAATGAATGAATGAATGAATGAATGAATGAATGAATGAATGAATGAAATTTTTATTAACAGAGATGAGAGTTACAGTACAAGTCAAGTACACACTGCTACAAAACTGATAACAGCTTGGGGAATTACAGTACAATTCAAGTACAACTGCATCAAATCTGAAAAGCTGATTGGACACACTAGTTAAGCATACACTTGTTTACAATAGTGGCCAACTTGTTCATTTCCTTGAGGCATTCAAATACCGTACATACAAAACAACTACTTCAGTAAAAAACAGAAGCAGCAAATCATGGAGGCAAAATCATAGTGGAGGTAAAAAGGGAAAAGAGAAATGTACAAAGAGGAGAGGCGGGGTGGGTGGGAGGATTTTATATACATTTTTGTTTTACAGAGGCCAGTTAAGAATTGCAGCCATCTGTAGGTGCCCTTTGAGAGCTAGGGTCCATTTGGTTCACATCTGTACACTCTCAGAAAAAAAAGTCCCACCACAACCCTGGTCATGTCCAAGAGAACATGTTCGTCGTTGAATGGCGGATTGCAGTACATGTGAATGGATGCACGTCTGGTGTATTTTCTTTGTTTGTTTGATCATCGTATACTGTATGGTGGTATTATATTGACTTTGGTTTCAGGAAACATAATATTACAGTATATAGACCCAATAATTGCATTATTTTTTTAATCGGATGAATCAACAAAATTAATTTAACTCAAGACACTCAATCAAGTGAGTGTCTGTCTCCACACATTCACAGTGTTTGACCATCTTGCTGCCTGGTATCACCATCACAGCATTGTGTTTACATTGGCTCTGTGTTGGCAGGACTTTGCACCGTGGGCGGTTGCGTCTGGTTGTTTGTCCAGAACAGGACCATGCAAGCGGGGGATTGTGAAAGAGCTTTACCTTTCCCCACGCGGGAAAAGACCCGCTGCACGGCTTTTTATTACATCACTGTTAAGCCTTTAATTCATACCCCTTGGCACCGCGGTGTCGCCTGCCGCCAAGCGCAGCCAGAGAACAGCCGATCTATCAGCGGACTGCAGATTGCGTCAGCACGAATACAATGCAATGTCATCGTGTAGATCTGCTATTCTCTGTACGTGACAGATTATAAATGAGGCTTCAGGAGCAAGCAAAATGAGCGGATACGGGGTCTTGCCAGACACTAAACGTAAAAATGTTTTTAATAGATTGTACGGCTTTGATATGGCTTGGGTGCTGACAGAGTGGTTTATAATGAAGTTTGGGTCGTGTGTGTGTGCGTGTGTGTGCGTGTGTGTGTGTGTGTGTGTGTGTGTGTGTGTGTGTGCGTGTGTGTGCGTGCGTGTGTTTGCGTTTGCGTGCGTGCGTGCGTGCGTGCACACTACCTTCAACAATGACATAGTCACCAATGAAATGTGTAGCAGGCTATTTCTGCACTTCTGCATTGCACTAACTCTCAAGCAACATATTGTGTTTTTATGCTGTATGTTGGTGTCAGACGGAATTTTCACTAGTTGACCGTCATCAGCATTGTGTTTTGTGATACTGGGAAAATGTGTGTCTGTTATCAGCAGTGGCGGGGGCTCAGGGGTAGAGTCACCAGGTGGTAACCGCAAGGTTGCCGGTTCGAACCCGGGATTCCCCAGACTTAGTGTCGATGTGTCCGTGAGCAAGTCGGGTAACTCTAAATTGCTCCTGATGTGCTGGCTGTGCCTTGCATGGTTTCCGCTGCAATGAGTGTATGAATATATGTGTGTGTGTGTGGGTGTGGGTGAGAATCTGATGCACAATCTATGTATAGCGCCTTGGATAAAGGCACTATATAAATGCACCATTTGCCATTTCCCACCAAGGCTGTTACAAAGAATATACCGGTATACATGCAAACAGTGCATGAGTTAACGATGGCATTACATTTATTTGATTCCCAAAAAGGCAAAAAGGGATAGTAAATAGTGTACATATAGTGTGTGACTCAAAACTCCTCTCCAATATAGTTATGTCACTGCAGGTGTGTGATTTTCTTAACTGCATTACTACTAGTTACAGTATCTGTGGGCAGGGTGGTGTGTCACGGTCACCAGTTGGAATTGATTTAACATGCATTCTGGTTCTGTTTGCTGGGAAGATATCATTGGTGTCAGGTACAGTACTCCTTTGTGGTTTTTGTTTTCTGTACTTGCGCGCGAGCGCAGGCCTGGCTCTAAGGGTAGCTAATAAAGAAAAATTCAGCATCCTCTTTTCCTTTTACGTTAGTCAAACGTCTCAAGAGACTACTTTGTGTGTTATGTCAGCAGTGTTGGGGAAGTTACTTTTAAAAAGTAAGGGCATTATAGTTATAGTTACTTCCCTAAAAAAGTAACTAGTTACTTTATTCCTTACTAAATTATGAAAGTAAGGGCGTTACTTTACTTTACTTTACTTTACTTTAAAAAAAAAAAAAAACATACAAAAAAGGGGTGTTTTTCTGTAGTATTTGTGCTTACAAGTTTAAAGTGAAATTCTTCCCATTTTCAACATTTTACTGACATTAATATGCCTTAGAGATGTTGCGTGGACAAGACAAAGATCTCCCCATTCTGTTTACTAGAAATGGAGGTTGTGTTTCGCCATGTTAATGATTTTTCTTTTAGGACCTTTTAAAAACGGGTTGGAATTCCCCTTTAATTTCTTTGCTGAGGACAATGCTTGCTGTCTACACTTCACCTCAATGTTTTTGTTTTTGTCCACGTCCTATACCACAGTCGTTTTCAACCTTTTTCATACCAGGGCCCACTGTTTATTCTGCATTTAGCCACGGACCACCATTTGAGAACATTTTGGCCTCACAGACCCCAAAACTAAAGATTTATTTTCTTTTTTCCACAATATCAGGCTGGATTTAAAAAACAAAACAGTCAAACATACAGATATAAAGAACCATTAAACTTCTACATTCTCTACTTGTGTAGACTTGGGCTAATTCAGATGATGATTATTTTAACTCTTGTAAACATGAAACCAAATGTGTTTGGTTTCATGTTTACACTCTCAAAGAATTGCATCTGGTTAACCAACTTTCCATCATTTAGTGTGAGGACCACCTGGAATCCTCCCCGGACCACCTGTTGAAAACCTCTGCTTTACCAGCAAGAATGTAAAATAGTGTTTATATTTCCGCGCTGCAAAGGCTCCGGTCACGCTGTCATCCTCGTATCATTGCGTCTGAGAGCGTATTTTACCGCAGCTAAATGCTAGTGTGTGTGCGCAGCAACACTCCTGGTTGTGTCTGTTTCCTTACAAGAGGCCAGCGCCTTTAGTTACACGAAAACCCTGTTCACTTCATGGCGCCACTTCAATGGCGGCTCATCTATATACACTTCTATTGAATTGGGACAACCGAGGTTACCGGATGCATTTAAGTCTATGGGATCATAAGCATTTTTTTCGGCCCCTCAATGTCACAGCTGTTCTACTAGATGGCTCTGCTCTGCTCAACGAATAAGACTGGCTCTGATTGGCTTATACTTATCACGTGACACACATAGATATATTAAAACTAGATCAGGCATCCGGAGGAAACAATGCAAGTGGACGAAGGGGAACTTTCGTTCGGTGCCTTCTCTATTCAATATACTCTATGTTAGACAGTGAAGAAGCGAGCTGAAGAAGACAGACAGCACACAGTGCAGCGAGTCCTGCCGCCGCCGTGAAGTAATGATAGTAACGATGGTACACTAATCATAATGCCGTTAGGAATTTGAGAAATGTAAGGAGTTACGTTAGAAGTTACTGAAAAAAGTAATCCCTTACTGTAAGGGCGTTACTTGTAAGGGCGTTATTCACAACACTTGTCAGACGGCTTGTTTAAGTTTTGAGAACTTTAGGCATTTAGCAGACTCTTAGAAATAGTTATTAAGAACCTTGACAACACTCAATTTCAAATAGGAGTAACTAGCTTTATAATATTGAACATCAATCACATTCCCTGCATGATTGTATAGTGTATATTCTTCAACATTCATGACATCTCATTCATCCATAAAACCCCTCTGCCGACTTCAGAATCACTGCTTTCTGCATTTCCACACTGTGTCATTATTGGACTAAACACTTGATGAATTGATGAAAAGCTCTCCACCGCACATTTTCTACTTGATATACGACACTTTGGTAAGGTAGACTGCCATTAGTTGTGGTCCAGTGCGTTGGTTACGGCTGTGTCTCACTAGAACACGTTGCCAAAGACAATGTTAGCAGAGAATATATCGCTGGCTGTAGTAGTTCAGTGACTGAGCTTTATACACTTGAAGTGGAGATGTGTTTTCATGTGAGGAAAAAGTCCAATAACCTTCGCCGTTTTCCAGTGTTTGGCTGAAAAGCGCAAATGCTGCCAATTCTACAAGTTCAACAACTGTCTCACTCTGACTCACTTTATTTTTATTATTTTATTTTTACTTTTTGCCCTGATCATATAATTTTAGGTACGTTGGAGAACAGGCAACCACCACCACATGGACTGTCATAAATAAACAAGTAATAATCTCTGCAAGATCCTTTTCTCAGTGAGATATACTGTATAGGTTCTTCTAGAATCCAACACATGCTTTTTTCTTTCTTTCTTTTTTTAGATGTTTGTTGTAGTGATAGACAGATTATCAAGTTCGATATTCAGGATTTTATTAATCATCAGTATCAGTGCAAATAATAAATAATCTTTTTTTTTTCTTTATGTCTGAAACCCGGGCCTGTACATCATGAAAGATGAACTCTTATTGTATGTATGTCTGTATGTATGTACGTTGTATATATAATTAGATTCGTATTGACTTTGAGGGTGATTATAACTACTGTAGATCCTAGTATATAACCGTCAGTCTGGATTCCTACGGCTGTCCTTTCTCTCCCTCGGTCTCCTTGGTCTTCTCTCTCTCTCTCCATCCGCTGGTCAGCAGAGACCACAGGGACGGTCTGTGAACCGTGGCATCCCATAATAGGCATGACCGAGTGGCACTACCCATGGGCGTCACCGCCATTCACTATGCGGGTGCCTCAGCACCCGCAACTTTTCACGTCGGAAAAAAAAAATGATGCGAAAAAGTGGGGGTGCTGGCCAAATCGCAACTGTCCATGCTGCGGGAGAGGCAGAGCCATATGAACCATATAGTGTAGACAGAGTTACGACAACTCCGTCCACTCCAAGAGGCAAGTTCAATGGCGGCTTTTCTACTGAGACTCAAATCGGGAATGGAATGGGGACAACAAATAGGGACAAGTCCTGGACCTGAAGTAGGCAGTAATGCAACGGCCTCCGGCAACAGCCTTGCAACAGCCCCTTGAAAGCATGCATAAAATAGCTCTTATTTGCGCTGTCGCCCTCATTGAAAACAATGCATTTCCAACTCCAGTTTGTCCCTATTCAGGCTGCATGAACAGCAGCGCGAGCGTTCAGTTTGTGACCCATCAATGTCGCAACTCTTCTACTAGATGGCAGGCACTGATCTAGGAAGGAGGGAGACGGGGTGACCGGCCGCTTGCATTCATTGCTTTGATATGAGTTGCACAGTCGGCGACGGTGCGGTTTTGAAACTTCTTCGTCAATCCACTACATTCTCGTCTCGACACGTCAGGTCAACCATAACTCACAAACGTCTCGTCATATTTTAGTCATCATAGATAGCCGTTTTATCTCGTCACAGTCAGTCTTGTACTGCATTATAACACTGCTTCATTGAAGTGTGTAACCATTACATTTATTGTGAAATATTAGTAAAAAGTGTTTTAGAGGGGGAAAAAAGCCCAAAAATTTTCGCGCCGCGCTAACGCGCGGCCGCAATTTAACCCTAAAGCGAAATCAGCACCCGCATCTTTCCAGACGCGGTGACGCGCCTGGCACTACCTAAACCGCTGTCATAAATCATCTGTCTTATAATTTGATAGAGCTGCCACTCCTGGAAACTCTGATTCACTTCAGCCTGACTGTATACTGCCAGCGACTTCTATAGTCCTTCTACAGGACGTGTGGCGTGTGCGTGCGTGTGCGTGTGCGTGCGTGCGCGTGTGCGTGCGTGCTTATGAGTGCAGGAGTTTGTTTTTTTTCCTGGAAAATTGTCTTCACAATAGACCTTTCAGTAAGCTCCTCCCCAAACTGCTATAGTCCAATCACAGCTAAGCATAACATGTGATAGACAAACCTCTCCACCAATAGCTTTCCTGTATGACAGAAAAGCATGTATGTTGACAAAACATTGTTTTACAACATATATGGCTCACACATTTTTTCCACTGCATGCCTTGTTGATGGATTTGTGATGAAGAGATTTTGAAAGTCTGGTTCCAAAAATGAACTGGTAACCCTAACCTGAATAAGTGAGACCTTTTGTAAATTAATTACTTCTGTAAAAAACAGAATAAATATAACACATTATTGTCTGGTGTGTTGCCTTTCGATGTGTACACTGTGCAATTTTATAGAGGCAGGCATGCGAGTGTCATGGGAGTGACCATGATATTTCCCTGTAAAGAGCTTCCTCACGCACACATAGGAAATGAAGCGAAAAGGACAAGGCATGTGCAAAACAAGGCGGAAATCATCAGAACCAAAGTCAGGATGTTTCCATTTCAGCTCATGCTCTAATCTAAAGGGCCGTCCATCACCACCACCGCACCCCAAAGGCAATCAGCTAATAAGTAGAAGAATATAAGCATTGAAAACCTAGATCTAGAACGGGTGTTGTCACACGGATGTTCCCACCAGACAGTAGATGGCACTGTTATTTTACTGTAATGTGAACTTTATTCATTCCCCCTGTGGAGTTGTTGTTATTGTGGGTTGGTTCCAGTAGAAGTATAAACTCATGGAATAAATGTGGTCGATTTTTATGTCCATTGTCCAATGCATTGTCGATGCAGTTAGCAAATTATTAAGATCTTGATGTCACATTAAAAAAAATAATAATTCAGGATTCAAATATAGCAAACATAGCTGATCTACAGGCTCAGAACGCATTGCAGCACGGCACATTTTGAGATTGTGGATCAGCTATTTTTGATAGGACAGTACATGCGATGTGGTCTCTCTGGAGTGTGGACCTACACTATAGTGCCACCAGGTGAATACTCTGGTCATTTTAAGAGACTTAACAGGCTCGGTTTGTGGATCACCTGAAATGTCTTGGAAATGAGGGACTGTCCCATGCAAAGAGGGACATCTGCTAACCCTACATACTGCACACAGCATTAAAAAACCTGTGTACAATTTTAATATCAGGTTCCTCCCAGTCTGTCATATTTTCCATGACATCAGTAGCGTACAAGCCGGTGTTGTTGTTGTTGTTGTGCTGTGCAGTAGATTGGGGACATGGCATTAGGGATGATGGGACACTCCCATAACAGCTGGTTTGTTTTGGTCTCTAGCGGCACGCTACAGAGAGGGACAGCGCTGTCATTTAGCATGTTGTCATTCTGGAGTCACGGCCGCTGCCCTGAGGCACGCACGCAATAATACTGTACACACACGGAAGCAACACACACTAGTGTTGTAGTTCTTGAGACATTGTCTCGTCTCGAGTCCAGTCTCAAGACAATTTTTCGTTGTCTTGGTTTTGTTCTTGTCCTGCCGGTCTCACACTTCATTTGTCTCGTGGTCTTGTCTTGGTCTCGCTCTCAATTTGGCTTGTTCTCGTTGTCATCTCGGAGAAAATGGCCCGGGTCTCTTCCACCACAGAGACCACTCCAGACGAGACAATGCAAAGGAAATGTGCTATAACCATTATGAGGACCGAGGAGCTCATTCATAAAGACAGCAGAGTGGTGCTGCATGGATGGAGCACAACAAATAAGTATTGGCCTTGGCTTGGTCTTGCCTCGCAGTGATCTTGGTTTCTGTCTTGGCCTCGACCTCTAGGTCTTGGTCTTGGTCTCGACCCCTAGGTGCTAGTCTCGTCTCGATCTCGACCCCCCCCCCCCCCCCCCCCCCCCCCCCCCCCCAAGTATCAGGCTTGTCTCTGTCTTATTTTGGTCTCGACCTAGGTCTTTGTCTCGATTTAGGTGGTCTTGACTACAATACTAACACACACACACGCGCACACACACAGGCTACAGACAGTTGCAGACAGTTAACAAACTGTTGCAGACATTGCATGCAGTGCCTTAGCTTTGTATACACATTGTAAGGTTTTTCACACAGTTAGGACTGTGAGCTAATCTCCATCTGAAATGAGACGTTTTCTTTTTAGATACGAATCTGTATTTATTTTTCTCTGTGTTTTCATTCACACGGAACTCGTCCTACACACAGCTGTGGGAGTTTTTTTCTCTTTACACGCGAGGAGAAATGCAAAGGGAAATGCCGCTCCTCCTGACTCCAGGGTGCTGTTGTCACGGCGCTTATGTTGCTGTTTCACTCGTGTCCATTTCCCCCCAGCCAACTAAAACTAACGAAAAACCCATAACTGAAATAAAAAAAAATAATCTGAAACTAAATAAAAACTACAAATAAATAAATAACTAAACTATAACTGCATTGTGTGTTCATAAAACAAACTAAAACTAACTGAAATCATACTTAAAATACCCTTCATTTTCTTTTTTTTTCATCAATAGGTATGACTTTCAGACATTTATAATATAAACTTTTTTATAAACTTATGGCAGTTTTCAGCACCATGCGGTACCACACGATACCAAAGTACATAAAAGTACGTTTGGAAAAAAAAAAAGAAACAAACGATTTTTTCACTAAATAAAAACTACCAAATGTGCCCTAAAAAACTAATTAAAGCTAATTAAATTAAAAAAGACAGTAAAAAATGAACTTAAACTAAAATAAAAAATCCATAGCTATAGTAACCCTGTGCAGCTCTCACCGGAGCGGCCTGTAAGTGTGGGATGGCCCCTGACCCAAAACCCACACTGACCCATTTTAAATGGAGTCCCCATGCTCAGTTCAAGTTCACTTCAGGGGTTGACACTAAGGTCTCAAGTCAGGTTCTACTTGCCCTCAGCTCATGGTCACTTGCCCCCAAAAATATATTGTAAATTTTGCAGATGTAACTCTTGAGAACGTAAAAATGAAACCAAATGGACCCTTGCGGGTCCATTTGGTTTCATTTTTACACTCTCAAGAGTTAAAATTCATCATCTTAATTAGCCCAGGTCTACACAACTAGAGAATGTAGAAGATTAATGGTCATTTTGTTGTGTATGTTAATTTGCCTGTTTTGTTTCCCAAATCCAGCCTGGAATTGTGGATAGCTAGAAAGCAGGGAAAGACACAGAGGCAGAGTGCAATGACTGCCTTCAAGACAAATATATCTTGTGTTGTGTTATAGTGCACTAAGTTGCACACTTCACTTGCCCGATCGGGCATCCAGGTAGCAGTCTTCACTTGCCCCACCATTTTTTTTTTTTTACTTGCCCCGGGCAAGCGGGCAAGTGTTAGTGTCAAGCCCTGACTTCCTGTTCTCAGCCCTGAACCTGCTGACCTCTCTCTGCTGACCTACAGAACAGCAGGTGTGTCAGAGGAGGAGACACACTCTGTGTTTCACATGCAAATGGATAAGTCTTTAATGAGAATCACAACGCCTGGGTCCAGGACATCAGGCTTATCAAATATAGCCTGATGAAAGGTTATATTATACTTCCGGAGCTTATATTTGATCATCTCTGATGAAGATCTCCGGACCAAAACATTGTGATTCCCATTAAAACGTTTCATTTGCATGGGAAAGGCGAGACGGTCCGTGCATCCATCCACACAAACAGATTTTAACCATATTAACCCTGGAGTCTATCTTTATTACTGTAGGCCTTGTGTGTGTCTGGCCTGAGACTGGGAGGTCAGGGGTCAAGCTACCCAGCAGGGTCATCCTAACACCAGTAACAACGAGGAGAGACCGCTGGCCACTGTTGGTCAAGCGGTCGTGGCCATTATAAATTTGTCTCAACCAGTGAACCATCGCGGCCGTTCCCATCGCGGCGTTTGCGATCGTGCGCCACAACCGCTCCCTGCTAAACCTAGCTCTAACCGTAAACATAACCTCAGTCAAACCTTGCCTAAACCTAACCTTAAAGGGATATTCCACTTTCAAAAAAGAAAAAGAAAAAAAAGGTCATGTTTTGGTCTACTCAGTCTCATGTGAACACGCCAGACAGTTACTCCGTTCAGTACTTAGATATTTACTTAAAACTACATTTTAACCATGACAGATTATTCAAAAACAACCCATCTTTTTTTTTTTTTTCCTGGTGACTGATATTGTCCTCTTAATACATGAGAGGGCTGTGGAATTTCATTTACAGTTTTATTTTGTTTTTAATATATTGTTTCATTCATTTTGGTAGGCATCCCCAAATATAGAGGCGGCTACATCTTCGAAAACAATATTTTAAAAATAAATGAAAACTTTAAATGAAATTCCACGGCCCTCTCACACGTATATGTTGCGACGTACGTCACGGTTGCAATTTGATTTCACCCCTCTTGACGATGGGACTCAGTGCATCCCTGCCTGGCACAAGCATCATGTGGTTTGATGTATTTGTACATCAAACCACTTCACCATACAGAACCAGCTGCCATGTGACTCTGGAACTAGTTAATTAACTACTTTTCAAAAAACAATACATTATGAATGTTTTTTTTTTTTTATCTATTCACTGTATACACATTGTGTGAAAATAATCTAGTGAGGAATACCTACATTTCAAGGTCGTAGATCGGCTGTATTCACAATTTACTGATGCAATAAATAAATAAAAACTATATATACAACTATAAACAACATAATAGGGACACAGTTTGAAGTTCCTCTGTGTACTAGACCACTCCCACTCTGTTTGTCTTTGCTGCCAAGCACCGTGTGTGTGTGTGTGGTGTGTGTGTGTGTGTGTGTGTGTGTGTGTGTGTGTGTGTGTGTGCGTGTGCGCGTGCGCGTGTGTGTGTGTGCGTGCGTGCACGAGAGAGAGAGAGAGAGATCCAGCTGCTGTAGCCTCGACACCCAGGCTTTCATTTTCGTCCGCGCCTTGCGCGAAAACGGAAAGCCTGGACTAACGCGCGTTGGAAAGTGGCCTTGAGGGGCGGGTGAACCTTCCGGGGTGGGCGTCGCTCTAAAATGATGTGACGTAGAACAGCAGTGGACGGGCGTGGGAGGGGCCGGAGATGACGACACGTTAGTGATATCAAATCAGAGCGCAGCACTTCCACCGTGGGGATCCCACGACACCCCCGCCCCCCAATCCAAAATCATTGAGGGCTAGACCAGGCTACAGCTGCTGTGACATCACAGGGCTTGTGAAGAGGAAGTGGCAGAGGGCAGCGCCCGCACGCTATCCTCTCACCCTCCCTGTGGGTCTGGTGTGTGTGTGTGTGTGTGTCTCTCAGTGGTGGAACTTTTTTTTTTTGTAAATGAATGGCCTGCTTTATTATGCTTGAGTGTCACACTAAAGCACCAAAAGTGTCAAACCTACAAGCCTCTAGAAACTAAATCCCAAAACTAAGAACTTTCACGCTTTTGTCCACAATTGGGAAAGAGAACTGGCAAAACTTTGATCAAAATTACAATTATTCTCCATTTTCTAATCATTTGGACCCTTGAAAATTACGTGATTCAAATGTTTAAATTTAATTTAACTCTTGAGGGCAGTAAAATGACGCCCTTAAGAGTTACAGATCTATAACTCTTCTATATTTTAGGGGACAGTCATGTGATCTACCTGCATGGTCTGTGTGATCTACTGGTAGATCACCATCTACCTTTTGGACAGCCCTGCTCTAGAGTCTCTTGGTGGCGCTATTAAAGGCATGTTTGAAAAAAGGGCAGGACAGACATTTCTCCTCTGCCCTCGAGGGAATCTGGCTAATTGCACAGTTCCATCGTGCTGATCGCACGGCTATAAAGATAGTGTATGTAGATCTTTGTGATGTATGGACAGAATCTGCACAAGAAATATAAAGAAATGTGTTTTCACTGAATCACGCACAGTTTGTTTTGCTAATTTGCAAATCAGTATTCTTCTGGTGTTTTTGTTTTATGTTTGCTTTACAGCAGGGGTTTTCAACCTTTTTGATCCCAGGGACCACCATTAATTCAGCATTTGAGCCACGGACCACCATTTGAGGACATTTTAGCTGCACAGTCCCCGCAACTAAAGATTTATTTTTTTGCTTCTGTCCATGACCGTTAATCTTCTAGTTGTGTAGACTTGGACTAATTCACATGAGAGAGATTCTAACTCTTGAGAGTGTAAACATGAAACCAAATGGATCCGCCAGGGTCCATTTGGTTTCATGTTTACGTTCTCAAGAGTTACATCTGGTTAAGCAACTTAGCTGGGGAACCCTCTCAGGGACCACTGGTGGTCCCCAGAGCACCTGTTAAAAGTCAGTGTTAGGGGTTAAATAACTTATTTCAATCTCAAATCGCTTGCTCATTCAGTTCAAAAACACACCTTTTTCCACAAATTGTCAATCTATTTTCTTCCCATCCCCCGTTGACTGTAAACAAGCAGCTGTTTGTTTACTTTTTGACCTATGTAAGGCATGCTTTTCTCTCTCTCTTTGTCTCTCTGTCTGTGTGAACCAGCAGTGATTTCCGTTTATTGTGCGTTGAAGCGAAGTGAACACATCAGAATGTGTGAGAACCGAAGGGCCACCCGGGCCGAGCAGAGCAACGCACCATGGTGCCAGCTGCAAGAACATTTCAGAAGTGAATTTTGCAATTTATCTTATTATAATTGGACCTCACTAGCTGCAGTATTTATTATTCACCTAATCTGAAACCGCTCACAGAACCATTTACTTCCCAAAAGGTAGATGGTGATCTACCAGTAGATCACACAAGCCATGCAGGTAGATCACATGACAGTGTCCCCAGCACTTGGACCATTATAGATTTTGTAACTCTTGACAGCGTTAAAATGAAACCAAATGGACCCGTAAGGGTCCATTATGAATATCTGAATTACATTACATTAGAAAAAGGAGAATAACTGTTATTTTGACCAACTTTTTGCCAGTTCACTTTCCCAATTGTGGACAAAAGCGTGTAAGTTATTAGCTTTGGGTGCAAGAGACTAAATTCAACTTCACAAACTGTCAACTCCAAACAACAAATACTGTTTTCAAACGTCAGTAGTAGCATAAGAAAACCATCCAATTCTCCCCTCCATTTTTCATCATAGGTGCATTATTCTACAACACTATAACAGTTAGTAACAGTAAGGGGCCTTGAAATGGATTTTTTTTTTATGTGTAGATCTTGTTGAGCCGGTCGTTTTGAAAGTAGCTCTCAAGTCCAAAAAGCGTGGGCACTCCTGATTTACTTCTATATGCGTCATCTTAGACATTGTTCACAGGTTTACTTTAAATTCAACTCAGTCCTCGAGAGGCCGCAAAATCCTTTTTTTTGCGACCTCGACCGCTGTCGCGACACCTTCATAACCGTTGCATGTGATGGTTAACTGTCAAATGCATGTTTTACATGCATGTTCTACAAGCTCATATCGCGCCAAGTGGCGCGATATGAGCTTGTAGTTCTGCTATTTTTTTGAAAAATTGTGAAATTGTGCTGCAAATCTCTGAATACATTATTTTGGAAGCAGACATTTTTAACTCAAAGTTTTGCTTCTGGGGGATCCCTAGAACAACATGTTTTCAGATGGGGGTCCTGGCTAGCATCACTGACACATAGATTTGTTCAGAGAAACTAGAATCTGTTAGAATCTAGCATCGGAAACTAGAAACTAGTCAGAAACTATAATCTATTGTCAGAAACTACAATCAGTTGTCAAATAGAATATATTCTTAGATTTGTGCATCATTTCCCCTTTTTTAATATCAGATCTTGATGCAAATAATGTTGTACTTTGCTCAAGGACATCCAACCCCATGCAACCCTCATCCCTCCATCCCTCCCTCCCTCCTTGTTCCCTGTCTGCTCCCAGAGCAGACCTGTAAAAGTCTGCATGGCCACCTGCAAGGAGACCCTTCATTAGTTCTCCTGCTAACCTGCTGGCCCATAGATACACTATAAAAAGACCAGGGCTGTATAGTAGGGGTTAATTTGTGGTTCGAGCTTCGGCAGGCTTTTTTTGAGCGAGCTTCGAAGGTTCGTTTCCAATTAAATCATTTAAAAAAAAACATGTGAAACATGCAATTCTGAAGACATCCTATGGGGGCGACATTGCATAGATTATTGGTCAAATAACGGTTAAATAAACAGCGCATTTCTGCTGTGAATCATTAATTTAAGATACATTATTATTAAACATGTACATCCAGTATCCAAAATATTAATAATTAGACAGTATATTTCCATTTTCCAAACAGAAGGATTTATTAAGTTTCTCAAAATCCAAAAATAATGCAATTTAACACAGCTCTCTTTTTTTGTAACAGGTTTTTTTTTTAACAGGTCTTACTTGAACATGCTTTTCTATGTAAATGAACACAGCTTTTAACATTTTTTTTAAACGGGTCTTACTTTAACACAGGGGTTTTCAACCTTTTTGATACCAGGGACCACCATTTATTCAGCATTGAGCCACGGACCACCATTTGATTACATTTTCACACCAAAGACCTAAAATTAAAGAATTCTTTTGATTTTGTCCACAATTCCAGGCTGTATTTTGCCAACAAAACAGTGTAAAAACAGGAACAGAAAATAAATTAAATCACACAGACCTGGCTGTGCCCCCCCCCAACGGAGGCCAGAGGGCTTTAATAGACATAACAAGTTTTAAAACAAGTCCCTTTAAGTAAAAAGGAAAAAAAAAATACTCACTCGATTCGGCCCGCGGCCCTCGCAGCTGCAGCCTACACTAGTTGCATATTATGCGCTAAGCAGACCAATTTGTTGACGTTTTCGGGGAGAAGGCAACTCCTTCTCTTGTCGACAATATATCCCGCTTTGGAAAAAATTCGTTCGGAGGGAGTGGAAGTGGCCGGGGTGCAAAGGCAACGTTTGGCTGCTTTGGAGAGCATTGGGAAACGCTTACAATTGCATTTCCACCAGGCCAATGGCCCAGACTTCGCCTTTGATTTGTCCTGCAGGTAGAGATCCATTTCTTCTTTGGCACCTCCACCGCCCGACTCTTCCTCCTCTTCGTCCCCCGACTCCTGCAGCATTTCAATCTCACGCTGTTTATTTTTTTTTGCCGGTGGTGCGGCCGACACCCGCTCTTCTTCACGTTCATGGCTTTCCTCGCTCGTGTCGCGCTGGTGCAAGTGATCGGCGAGGAGAATAACCTGGAGAATAGATCAAATGAAACTAGACTTAGAAAATAATTTAAATGGGGGGCAATACCGGCAACGGCATATTTTTGTTAGATGTGAACGTGTTGTTCACAATCATTAATCGCATTAAAGCATTTGAGCCACGGACCACCATTTGATGACATTTTAGCCCCACAACCCAAAACTAGATTCCTTTTGTCCACAATTCCAGGCTGGATTTGGGAAACGAAACAGTCAAACATGGAGATCAAAATGACCATTAATCTTCTACATTCTCTAGCCTGGGCCTGGGGACCACCTGTTGAAAACCACTGCATTAATAGACCGAAGCGGGCAGGGTATATGTATTTCATATTTAAATAATAATTAAATAACCTGAGTGTGTACGTTTCCCTTCATCTCGGCGTCGAGGAATTTGAGATGTTTGTACCGCGGGTCCAGGGCTGCAGACAGGAGATAGATGCTGTTGGGCTCCATGTCGTTTAGCTCCCATCTGGTGTCTATTTCGCGGATGATGGACTTTTTCAGCTCTCTAATAGCAGGCGTGTCTTTGTCTTGTGGGGACAAGTAGCGCTTTTTCAGGTTGATTAACATGGGCACTGTCGCTGACATTGACACGTTTTTTTCTTGGGAAAGCAGTTCCGTAAGTGTCAGGCAAGGGTGCAGGACTTCGGTGGCGGCTTCTGCTAGGGCCCACTGGTCGTCTTTGAGGTCCAGTAAACGATCGTCCCTTTTGGAGACGGAGGGGTCGTGCAAAACAGCTGATATTGCCCATCGTTGTTCCACCAAGCGATCGAGCATCATCAGTGTAGAATTCCAACGTGTAGCAACATCAGCGATTAGTTTGTGCTTCGGGACTCGGTCGATCGGGACGCCATCCTCCGCCTCCTCCTCCTCCTCCTCCCCCGACTCGTCCTGCTGTTCTGGTGGCTGTTGTTGTTGTTGTTTAGCTTTCAGTGCTGCTGTAGCTTTCGAACTCTTTCTGAAATGCGCAACAAGAACTCTGGCCGCTGCAACAGTGCGCTGCAGTGTGTCATTTGCGCGCAGGGAGGCTTTTATACACAGTTGCAGTGTGTGTCCGGAACAGTAGACCCCCTGGACCTCGCCCCAATGCTCTGGGTCCCGTTTAAGTGCTTCATCACACAGCTTCATGTTGCTGGCGTTGTCGTGTACAACGGAGACTCGCTTGTAGTTTGGTATGCAATAGGCGTCAGCAACTTCACTAAGGCGCTGTGCGATGTTAGCTCCAGTGTGAGAGACACTCAATTCTTTTGTTTCCAGGACGTATCCCTGTAGAATCCACTCGCTGTTAATAAAATGGCAGGTGACAGCCATGTACGACTCCATTGCAATTGAAGTCCAGCAGTCTGTAGTGAACGAGACGGCGGTGGCCTCATCAACACGTGACAACACTATTTCGCTCACGGCCTTGTGCTTCATGGTTAGGTGTTTGGAAACAGTAACTCTTGTTGGCACGGTAAAACCTGGGACCATGTCTTTACACATCCTCCTGAAGCCCACGCCCTCGACTGTACTTATGGGCTCAGAGTCTAAAGCTATGAAATTAACAACGCTCTCCAACAACTTCTTCTTCCTGTGTTCAGTTAATAATGGTAAATCCAGTCGTGTCTGCCGCAGTGTTGTTGGGGTAGACTCATCCTCCAAATCCAACTTGTGTACCTAAAATAAATAATATCATATTAGCCTAATAAGACATTTGCTCATATACATTTATGTGAGGCCAAGCAACTAAAGTGCACACAAGGATTAACGCCAGGCCAGCGTGGGCTACTTACGTTTCTTAAATGAGCAGCCAGGTTTGTCGTCCCACCGCAGTATGACATTTTCTTGTCACATATTTGACACACAGCCTTTGTTTTATCTCCCGTCAACGTGTAATATTTCCACACTGGTGATTTCTTCGCACTTGTTGCTGCTGCCGCTGCCGCCATGGTTGATTCAAATCATTTCCTCTTTTATGACCCCTTGGCACAACGCGTCACAGGTCATTCATTGACTGTTGTATCGCGTAATTAAGTGCAGCCTGATTTTTTTAGTGCAGTCTTCTTGCCGCGATAAATTTTCGCGGAGGGAAAAATGGGGGCGGGGCCGCGGTAAATTAATAAATAAATAAACGAACCATTCGCGTTCATTAATATTCGTTCGGGAGCCGGCCCTACCGAGCGAATGGTTCGAATCCCGAGCTTCGGTATACAGCCTTAAAAGAGACCAGTGGAGGCACATGCATCATGTCCAGGGCCTCTCTCTTTGTGTCTCACACTCTCTCTCTCTCTCTCTCTCTCTCTCTCTCTCTCTCTCTCTCTCTCTCTCTCTCTCTCTCTCTCTCTCTCATGTGTCTCTGATGTCTTGGTACAGTGGACAGCATGTGTCTCTGATGTCTTGGTACAGTGGGCAGACTGTTAGGAAGTGTCTCTCTCTCTCTCTCTCTCTCTCTCTCTCTCTCTCTCTCTCTCTCTCTCTGCACCTCTGTGTGGCTTCCAGACAAATTGACATTTTTGTCCGTGTGGCATTGGTACAGCCTCCTGTGCCCCCCCGACACACCCGCGGCCCGTGGCATACAGTCATGCAAATCCATTATAGTTCCTGTTTGGGAAACGTTTTGTAAATGCCAAATACTGTCACCCTGACAAATCTGCTCCACAGGGGGAACAACTCTAGCCCCCCGAGGTGTGCGTGTGTGCATGAAGAACAGCCGCCCAGCGATGCAACACGCTGTGAGCTTGTGTTATTATCGGCTATATGGATGATGAAATCGGTCATAAATCTATGAGGAAAAAAAAAAACATTCGAGAAAAGATG
This sequence comes from Benthosema pterotum, assembly GCA_039105355.1. Lineage (NCBI taxonomy): Eukaryota > Metazoa > Chordata > Actinopteri > Myctophiformes > Myctophidae > Benthosema > Benthosema pterotum. Next base: position 49,969,973 of record CM076969.1, on the reverse strand, counting down.
AAATGTGGAGACAGAACAGCGTCTGTAGTGTTTCTGTTGTGTTCCGTAACGTGCGTGGTGACTGGGGGGTGTACTTTACGAGGCTTTATGCTGGACTTAAGCAGAGAACCATGATGTGAAAATAACCAACAAATCCTCTTAATATTCTCTGGCTTTACTGTCGAAAGTCAGAATGACATACTGGTCTGTCAGCGAGGGCCTGGGTTAGTGTGTGTGTGTGTGTGTGTGTGTGTGTGTGTGTGTGTGTGTGTGTGTGTGTGTGTGTGTGTGTGTGTGTGTGTGTGTGTGTGTGTGTGTGTGTGTGTGTGTGTGTGTGTGTGTGTGTGTGTGTGTGTGTGTGTGTGTGTGTGTGTGTGTGTGTGTGTGTGTGTACAGAGATGAGGTAAGATCTCTCTCTGCGGGGAGCAGCCTGCTGCTGGTGCTGTAAGCTTTATGAAAAAAGAGAGAGAAACAAAAGGCAGAAAAGAACAAATTGTGCCTCGGTTTTCTTGACTCTCTGCCAGCTTCAAGAGAAAGAGGGGAAAAAAAGAAAGGGACCCAGGGCAGGGGCGGATCTAGGCATGAGCACGGGAGGGGGGGGGCAATGCCCAGTCTGCACCACCAAACACGATGGCATGCAAAACAACCCAAGATATTTCAAATCAAAGCGCTTATTATATGTAAAACTGATTTGAACTACTACTACTGCAACTAACTAACTATAGCTGTGTCACCACTAAACCAACAGCATTTCATCATTGAAAACAGAAAACTCTCTGGGTCAGACCTTTAGCTTTATGCATGTCTGTTGCAACTTCAGCAACAACTGATTGTTGTTGTTGATGCTTTACTTGCCTAATAAAAGTCCTGTAACTGGAAATGGTATGGGTGCGGCTTCAGAAGCGCCACGGGCGAAGAAGCCGCACCCATACCATCTTCTCCTGCCCCCCCAATCGGGAAATGTTACATCCACCCCCAATCCCAAGTCTTTGTGGTAGTAAAACAGCCCCACACTGACTCACCTCCCCCCAACCTCCCCCGGACGGGACAGCCGTTGTGGATCGGGGAGGAGAGACGGTAGTTAATCTCATTATAGAGACTCTGGGCTGTTTTATATGTGGTCACTACCATGTCCAGGAGAGAGTATCAGCCATGGGTTATATGTGTAATACTAATAACTAGGGATGTCCTGATACTGTATCACAGTGGTTTTCAACCTTTTTCATACCATGGCCCACTATTTATCCAGAATTTGACCTTTTAGCCCTTCAGCCAAAACTAAAGATTAACTTAAGCTATTTCAGAAACAAAACAGTCAAACATACAGATCAAAATGACCATTAATCTTCTACATTCTCTAGTTGTGTAGACTTGGGCTAATGAAGATGATATATATATGTTAACTCTTGAGAGTGTAAACCCGGGTCCATTTGGTTTCATCTTTACGCTCTCAGAGTTATATCTGGTTGACCAACTTTCCACCATTCTGCGTGGGGACCACCTGGAATCCTCTCAAGGACCACTGGTGGTCCCTGGACCATCTGTTGGAAACCCCTGCTTTATCGATATTGGGAAAAGTATCGGATCAGCCCTTTTTTGACCCTTTTTTTGTCATATCGGTATCAGTAAATGCCATCTGAGTATCGGAAAAGTATTAGTATGGACCCTTATTTGTCATTACCGGGTCATATATGTAGTTATTAGGGAACAAATCACTGGTTTAAAGGGTGTTATCCATCGCTTATTATATGCCTTAATACCTAATAAATAAATAATTGACAAAAATAGTACATAACAAGGCTGCTTTTATTTATCTGCTGTTGTGTACGTTATGTTCATCCGCACATAGAGCAGAGTGGTCTGTTGTTGTGACATATGTGACCGCTCACATGACCAGAACGCTGGCTTCTGATTGGAGCATTCATTCAAGCCATGTAGTAAGGCCAATGCCCCCCTAAATGCCCTGACCGCCCCACCAAACACACAAACAACCCAAATTTCAAGGATATTTCAAATGAAAGTGCTTATATTTAAAGGTAGGGTAAGTGATTTGAAATTCATGGTGTAGTACCAGCCTGGTGCACTAGGGGCCCCCAAAAGTAGCTACACTATGTGAACCTGCTGCTCGATCCTGATTGGAGGAAATTCAGCCACCACCTGGGGAACTTTTATTAGCTCCTCTGCTAACGTGGGGGAGGGGGAAACTCCATATATGGTTTTCACACCTTAGAATAGAGCATTTTAACAGAAAAAAATATTTTTGGGTGATATCTGACAAAAGTGAAATCACTTCCCCTACCTTTAAAATGATTTGAAACACTACAATACTAACTAGAATTGCGCTACCACTAACCAACAGCATTTCATCATTGAAAAGACAAAACTCTCTGAGTCAGACCTTTAGCTTTATGCTTTAAGACCTTTAGCTTTAAGCTTTATGTCTGTTGCAACTTCAACAACAACAACAACAACTGATGGTATTATTGATTCTTATACTTGCCTAATATAAGTCCTGCACAAGATATAAATCTTGTGGATCACAGAACAAACTAATTTAAATGAAAATGGTATGGGGGCGGCTTCATCGCCCGTGTTACTTGTTACATCCCGGTCTGGCACACACAGAAAGAGTTTCATTCGGTCAGCAGGGTGGACTTATCCAGGGTGTGAGCATATACCCCCCCCAAAAAACACACACTTATATATTACTTACACAAATTACACATGTAGGCAAACATACTGTAGGCGGGAAAATACTGTATCTACTGTAACTCACTGTAACACAGAGGTTTTTAACCATTTTCATACCAGGGCATTTGATGGGTTCAGTCTCGCTGAACCAAAACTAAGGATTGTCAAGCTTTTGGTCCACAATGTAGGAGATAAACTGGCAAAACTACATGTTCTAAATTCTCGAAAATTGAATAATTCAGATGTTTGAATATGATTCAAGTGTGAAATGAATTTAAGCGTGAAATGAAACCAAACGGAATTTCCGTGTTTAATGAAACCAAATGAAACTTGAAAGGGTCCATTTGTTTTTTATATCCTGCCGTTTGCTTTTTATCTTCTTACTAATTATCGTAGGAATCCTATGAATACACATGCAATCCTCTCAGGGACCACTGGTTGAAAACCACTGCTATAAAACACACACACACACACACACGCACACGCACACAGACACATTACACTACAAAGTGTGGGTCAGCGTCCCCCTCGTCCCCCCCCGGGCCGGGGCGACGCCCCTGGCCCACCATACATCTTGGCCTCCTCTGCGTGTGTGAGAGAAGAGAAGAGAAAACCGCAAGGCCTCACAGACGAGCTCTGCCAACAGGCCCTCCATTCATCCCGGGGGTGGGTGCTCCGCTCCTGAAACACTGGGCCCTCAGACGCAGCTCCGCCACCTGGCCCACTGGCCTACGGGACGGAGGGCACACATCAGAGAGGAGTTCCACCCGACAGCCACACCTGAATAAACCCACCACCACCCACCACACCCATGCAGCCAGCCCCCCAGGCCCACATCAAGGCCCACCTGAAAGCCTCAGAGAGGGGCTGGGACACCGGCCAGGGCTGGAGCGGAAAAGACCCCAGAGGAACAGAGGACATCCAGGACGGGACGTCCAGAGCAAACACACCGACCAGACGGGGCCTCAGGTGCTTCTGAAGAGAGCAGGAGGAAGGAGTGCTTCTTACTTACATTTTGGCTTACAACGGTCGCGACGGTTCACCGGTCGAGACAAATTCATAGCGACCGCGACCATTGGACCACCCGACATGACGCGCTGTATGTGTTTTTTTTATATATACCATTTTTATACCAGGGACGACTATTTATTCATTTGATTACATTTTCACTGCAAAGACCCAAAACTAAAGATTTATTTTGATTTTTTTCTCCACAATTCCAGGTTGGATTTGGCAAACAAAATAGGTGTATACTCCAGGTGTTGATAATTCAGATGAGGAATATTTTAACTCTTGAGTTTTTCATGTTTACAGTAAACATGAGAAACTCAATGTCTCAAAGACTTACATCTGGTTACACAACCTTCCATTTAGCTAGGGATCACCTAGATCCCCAGCTACACCTGGACCCCTCAACGATCACTAGTGGTCCCCTGGACCACTAGTGGTCCAGGGGACCACTAGGCAGACCTGCCATCGAAGGCTGTTACATTTGCAGCAACATGAAAGGTACCAATTAAAATAATCAACAGCAGGACAATGTCGTCTGTAAGTTACCCAGCTAACTAGTAGTTCCCAGCTACAAGAAAGTAGTTCCCTGCTACAAGAAACAAGAAAGTAGTTCCCTGCTACAAGAAAGAAGTTACAAGAAAGTAGTTCCCAGCTACAAGAAAGTAGTTCCCTGCTATAAGAAAGTAGTTCCCCGCTACAAGAAAGTAGTTCCCTGCTACAAGAAAGTAGTTCCCAGCTACAAGAAAGTAGTTCCCAGCTACAAGAAAGTAGTTCCCAGCTACAAGAAAGTAGTTCCCTGCTACAAGAAAGTAGTTCCCAGCTACAAGAAAGTAGTTCCCACTTCCCAGCTACAAGAAAGTAGTTCCTTGCTACAAGAAAGTACTTCCCTGCTACAAGAAAGTACCGGTAGTTCCCATCCTGACCAACCTGCTGTAGAAACAACACACCTGCGACCAGATTTCATAACAACAACAAAGTCGGTTCCGAGTGGCGGAGTGATACAACTAAATGTGAAGCGTCAGCAGTGGGTTCTACAACTGTCACATGACGGTGACCAACCCATCACGTATTGGGACTAGCAGTTTTAAAAGGGTAAATTGTCGTACGTCACTCATTCAAGATTGAAAGACTTTTCTGTGACACTGTAGACAGTAGAGAGATCAAGTAAGGCATTCATTTGCTATTAATGCCCATTACTTTGTGCCTGGCAGCAACCGCACTGTATGTACTGTACTCGGGTACTACTGATATGAGCTATTTTCATTACTGACAGAGAGAGAGCAGGCGAGTATTTAGACAGGTGCTTTTAATATGAGAGCAGGGAGGACACACACGCACACGCACGCACACGCACACGCACGCACACGCACACACACACACACACACACACACACACACACACACACACACACACACACACACACACACACACACACACACACACACACACACACACACACTATGGCAGGTCTTTGGAGCTGGGGCTCCTGTGAACAGGGATGGCTTTGAGCCTCCTCTCAAAAGCATATTGTGCCAGCAGCCATCCCTGATTCAGAAGCAAAGCTTTAAATTAAAAATGTCAGTTTGAAAATGGCCGGGTGCAAGTTGTGCATTTGACGGTATTCAGCGTTCTGCGGTTCACGGGTTTCGGTCGAAGACCGCACCCAACGGACAATAGCTATCTACGCCAGGGGTTTTCAACATTTTGGACACCAGGGACCACCATTTATTTGGCATTTGAGCCACGGACCACCATTTGATTACATTTGCACACCAAAGACCTAAAATTAAAGATTTCTTTTGGTTTTGTCCACACTTCCAGGCTGGATTTTGCAAACAAAACGGTGTAAACATCCTAATTAAGTGCTGCTAATTCAGATGATGAATATTTTAACTCTTGAGAGTGTAAAAATGAAACCAAATGGACCCGCAAGGGTCCATTTGGTTTCATTTTTACATTCTCAATAGTTAGATCTGGTTAACCAGCTTAGCTGGGGACCACCTGGAATCCTCTCAGGGACCACTGGTGGTCCCCGGACCACCTGTTGAAAACCCCTGATCTACACTATCAAATGAGAAGCACACACAATAAGATAGTTCTTATTATATTATTGCAGCTTCTATTTTAGCGTTATTATTTTTTGTTTTGTCAGTTTTTCTTTACATAGTACCTTTGCGGAACCCCTGATGGGTCTTCCTCAGGCTGGACATTGAGGAGTAGTGTTGTGTGTTAATGGTCAGGCGCTCATAAGGGCAGCCCCGGGGGGGGGTCCTTCATTAATGGTTGAAGAGCGGGTCGGTGCGGGTCAGACCTGCTGAAATGTACCCTTTCATTAAGTTCTTTATGGAGAGACTTTTTTTTACGACTGGAGGACGGCCCTCATAACCTGATGGCTCTGCTGCTAAATAATATGTTCTGTTCCAATGTGCTGACACTAGCTGTCTCTCTATCAGGAGAATGTTTGTAGAGTCTTCATCTTTTAACCGAGGGGTTTTCAGGGGGCAGACTGGGTATCCAGGGGGGCATTGCCCCCCCATGCCCATGCCTAGATCCGGCTCTGGTGTGCGTGGTCCCGGCAGGTGGGTCCCTGGGATCACCATTTATTCAGCATTTGAGCCACGGACCACCATTTGCAGACATCTTAGCCGCAAAGACCTAAAACTAAAGAAATTCTTTTGGTTTTGTTGACAATTCCAGGCTGGATTTTGCAAACAAAACAGTGTAGACTTCTTAATTAAATAGTGCTAATTCAGATGATAAATATTTTAACTCTTGAGAGTGTGAAAATGAAACCAAATGGACCCGCAAGGGTCCATTTGGTTTCATTTTCACACTCTCAAGAGTTACATCTGGTTAACCAACTTTCCATCATTTAGCCTGGGGACCACCTGGAACCCTCTCAATGACCACTGGTGGTCCCCGGACCACCTGTTGAAAACCCCTGACCTATCACATTATGTGGCTAGACTTGGAGAGGTGTGTTTTCTTTGGAGGTGTGACTTTTCCAATAGATCCCTCCTTTTATTTTAGGAAAGGGAGAGGTCTGCCGTCTGAATAACATTGACATAAGGACATCTATGCATGATTTGAGTAGTGCGTGTGTGTGTGCGTGTGTGTGTGCGCGTGCGTGCGTGCGTGCGTGCGTGCGTGCGTGTGTGTGTGTGTGTGTGCACAGGCAATCAAAATACATTCAAAATGGCATGAGAAAACACCTTTTAAAATTGCCAAAGCAAAAAATAAAGTGGAAGAAAGCCAGGCAAAACTAAACAATGTATTAAGTAAGGCATAACACCCGACGAACTAGTGAGTTGTTTCCTAATAACTGACCAAAGTGCAGCCAGTGAGGTATTAAGAAACAACTGAAGCAGGCCTAGTGGCTCAGGGGTAGAGTCACTAGTGGATGGTAATCACAAAGTAGACGGTTCAATCCCGTGCTCCCCCAGAGTTAGTGTCGAAGTGTCCTTGAGCAAGACACTGAACCTCGATTTGCTCCTGATGTTCTACTTGGTACTGTACCTTGCATGGTTTCCACTGCCATCAGTGGATGAACGTGTGTGTGTGAATGGGTGAATGTGATGCACAAGCTATGTAAAGTGCCTTGGATAAAGGTGCTATATGAATGCACCGTTTACCATTTAAGTGGGACGTCCTACTCATGCTATCTGTCTGTGTCTGTATGTCATTCAACATTTGACCTACTATATCTACCAGTATGCTTTAACAGTGGGCAATGGACAAACAACGTCGGCTGACGTCCATGATTTGTCTATGAGAGCCAGCGATTCGGGCGATAGCCAATCGGAGCCAAGCGATGCTTTTTTTCCCGACCCCGAACCATTAGGTATAGTTTGGTTCCTAGTTCCGCCCCACTTCCTCCTCAATCCGCCTTTTTTTCCCAGTGCACCACAGCATTGTCGTTTACGGTACTCATTTTCCAAGCCATTCTAAGCGAGAATATACGGCGACTGCCCGTGTCGCCGATGTCATCCGATGTCATGTGTCCATCGCTGGCAGGATGTGCGAACAGGATGTGCGATGACGTCATGCTGTTTCTGGTGTCTTGACTAACCTGTCCTCTCACGATCTGAGCAAAAAGTTCTGGTTCAAAAGTCAGGAAGTGACGTCTAGCCCCCAGCCCCCACAACATTCAGGGGGTGATTCTCAGGAGAGGCTTTTGAATGCATTAGATTGAATGGGCGCGAATGGGACAAAAAAAAAAGTCCCATTCGCCCATTCTGTCCCAAATGAAAGTCAGCCACGGGATCTTTATCAGACGATGCACACGGACTAATAGATGGATTAAAGAGTGAAATCTACATTTCGTCGTATTCTGCGCCTTCGTCATGTTTGGCGAGCGTTGCCCCACGGTAAGTACACGACGAGCGCATGATCGGTGATAAAACGTTAATAGTTTTATCGCCGATTGGTGGTCAGCCCTGCACGCCCTAACAGGCCCTCAATCCAACCCTCGATGCCCCAAAGCAGGGAGGCAGGGAGGCCCTTCTTGGGTCCCGTTTTTATAGTGTTTGGTCTGACCCGGTTGAGGATGTAACCCCAACAGCTGCTGCTGTTGGGCTGTGCAGAGCATTCCTTATGGTTAGCACTGCGACCGTTGTGACGTATGAGTGTCAACACACTGGTGTCAACAGCACTTTGACTTCTATGCATGCACATGAACCCCCTCCCCCCCCATGAGCGTGCACATTTTTAATAACTAGTGGTTTTCAACCATTTTGATCCCAGGGCTCACTTATTTATGCAGCATTTAAGCCACTGACCGCCATCTGATGACATTTTCACCCCACAGACCCCCAAAAACTAAATCTTCTATATTCTCTAATTGTGTAGATTTGTTAATTAAGTGGTGCTAATTCAGATGATGACTATTTACAACCATGATGATGACTATTTACAGCCAAAATGGACCGCCTTGCGGGTCCATTTTGGTTTCATGTTTACGCTCTCAAGAGTCACATCTGGTTAACCATAATGCCGTCATTTAGCCTGGGGACCACCTGAAACCCTCTCAAGGAACACTGGTTGAAAACCACTTAACTAACATATAGAGCTGAGCGGTCCTGCCCCTTTCCTGACGTTTCCCGTGGTCCAGAAATGATTTTGCCCCTTCCTCATAGAGGGTTATTCTCACGAAGCAAGATTTCAACGTGCAAATTTTCAAAATGCTTTTTTGAAAAAATTCTTTTTGAACCATTATTAACAAGATCTTAACTATATTAAAACAATATTTTGCAAATATTTAATCACAATTTATCACCTTTTTTAGCATATTTTCAAAAATTTGTCCAGAAAAATTCTCATTACCGCAACAGTTTAAAAATGGCCATAACTTTAGGAAAGATGATCATTTTTTTTTTTTTTAATGGATTATTAACAGTTATGCACAGTTAACTTAAAATGTAAAATAATATATATATTTACATTTTCTTTTTTATCAGAATTTGACACATTTATCTCATTACCGCAACAACTTTGATAATTTACAACCCAATCTTTGAGATATTTCCTTGAAATCTGAGTTGTTTTCAAAATGATATGGCAATCCCGAAAGAACATATTATATAGATTCTAGACATGTATTTAGAAACAGATCTACATTTTGCATGCATTGAAAAATTGTTAAATAAACACCTGGTTGCGGTAATGATGTGTGTGTTTCGGAAATGAGGTTGATGATTGCGGTAATGATAATTACCGTATAGTAGTATAGTATAGTGTAGTTATAGTATAGTAGTCTGAGGTATGTTTAAAACATAAAATGTGAATTTTGATTTGGCAATGTATTTATTATGAATAATAATAATAACATGCTAACAATGATTCAAACTGCTCACAACTCAGAACATGCACACTATTTAAACTAATAGGCTGTTAGAAAAGAACACACAACCTTAAACATTAAGTTCAAAAGAGAAGTGCATGGCACTCTGTTTCCTTGGTATTGAAAATAGCAGATATATCAGCACTTAACATATTTACAACCTCAGAATGACAAAAGACAGTAGCAATGGCTGTGACAGAGGCAAAGCAGTGGGTGTGAACTGTGGGAAAGTTTGGAGAATCCATAGAGAAGGACTTTCTAGCTAAGCTGATTGAGATTGAAGATCTTGTTTCACAAAGTACTATTATTTGGAATCACTGTAACAAATCCCTGAAGAAGGCAGGCCTTTTTTCAAGTTATTTGAAAGGTGATTGGCAGCTCCTGCCCGTTGTTGCTGCGGATTGGTCAGAACTATATCCAGTCCATGTCTTTGCAGATTGTGAACTGGTGGAGTCAGGCTACATTTGGAGCAACAAAGTGTTTCTGGAAAACCATCCAACACCTCAGGAAGGGAAAGCAGTGAAACAAAGCTGTGCACAGCAAGGATTGGACATTGTCAACTTAGAATAAGGAAGTCATTGAGTAGTGGAAGGAACACTTCAGGAACTCCTGAAATTCTGAAGGCTTGGATGTTGAGGGCCGGTCTTGGTTTCTTAAAGAGTAGCAATACTATTCCAGTCTGCCCAAAGCAAGAGCTGTGTCAGAGTGTTGGGCAGTAAGACGCTTTTGTTTCGTGTGGGGGTTGGCCACTGCCTTAACTTTTCACCTATCCGGCTTATAATATTCATGGATGGACAGGATCTTGAGACAGTCATGGACAAGAGGGTACACAGTTTGGGGAGCTATGGGTTGTTTTACTGCTTTTTTCAAATGATGTGGTCCTGATGGCACCATCAGCCCTACACCTTAAGCTCTCACTGGAGTGACTTGCATTTGAGTGTGTGCCCACTGGGGTGAGGATCAGCATCTCCAAATCTGAGGCCATGGTTCTCAGCAGATGTAAAGTATCCCAGGGTCTTATTTACAAGGGGAGGACGGAGTATAGATCAGCCAATCAGAGCAGCAAGAGCTGTATTGCTCACGTTGTTGTTTAATAAAGAGAGAGCAGAGTAAGTGCAAGTCCAGTTGTGGGGGATTATATCTCCACACTGGCTTGGGAACAAGCTTTAAATGTTGCTCTGGAAAGGGAAGTATGGACTCTGAAGATGGATGGAAGGTGGTTTCCTGATTAGCCAATCTAAACCTACAGCTTCAGGGATTTGTTTATGCTATAAGTCCCTACTTGGCCACAATGTTCGTTCAGTTTGTCAATAATGTTTTTACTAACGCCTACTAACACTATCATACCAATGAAGCTACAGTGTAAGATGGAGTGTATCAGATCTGCTCAGCTGGGGCCAATTATTTGGGAGCACCTGCTCAGTAGGACTTGAATAACACTGCTCTGTATTGCATTTTAAATTAAATACATCCTACCAACCAACCAGAAAGCAACTGTCTACAACTATCTCATGCTAGCCCAATGGTTGTGGCAGTGTAAATACAACACATTCTCTAACGTTTACCACCGACAGTCACCTGTGATTGGAAAATCATGAGTTAACAGTAACGAATATTAGAGTGGGGCCCATAGGCTCCACCCAATTATTCTGTTTGTGTCCCTTGTATGCCCATACATGGAGTTCTTTGTGAGGAATGCCCAAACATGGAACCTATAGATGTCAGAAGAGTTCAAGTGATAGAGTAGTGATCAGGTCCAGAGCCTGGGCAAAGGCCTTTTGTGGCGTTTCTGAACAACCGTGGGTCAGACCGTCACCTAACACTGTACCCTTTGTGGTGGGGTGGAATACATGTGTCAAATTTGGGTCATGGGGTGAACGGTTCCTGAGTTATGTTTATGGTGTATGTGTATATACAGCTGTACAGACTACAGAGACTTGGTGCATTTATATTTAAAATACACTATGATCCTTGCAAAAGCCACTGAGAGTCCAACAGAAAAGTATAATGTTACATCTCATTATGGCATGCATTTTGCATGCCAGATGTCTTTAAGAAGAATGTTTGGTGCTTCCTTTGCCATATTCTAAATTGATTATATTAGTGCATTGTAGTGGTTTATAATGTATTAGAGGCCATTGTCTTCACTAAACAAGTCAGCAGATTGATCTCCGAATTTTGACAGCCGAGTCTTTGCTCTAAAACGTTCTTTTTACGAAAAAGGGAATGCATAAAATATCTAGAATTAATTAATAATACTATAATTATTTTTTTGATCATTATTACATATATTTATTATTAAAAATATAGACTGACCTTATTAAATTCTCATTACCGAAACAGCCATTCTCTCTACCGCAACTACTTAAAATCATTGCGGAGTATGAGAATGGGTGTTGCGGAGGATGAGCAACTTTAGCATTTTTTGCTCATAATAGAGAAGCCATGATGGCTGAGGCATTTTTATTCAATGTACAGCACTAGACATTAATAAAGTATATTGTCACCAAAAGAAATCTTTCTAACTATTATCTAAATGTGGAAAAGTGCCTGTTTCGGTAATGATAATCAACAATGCGTTTTCAGACTTTTTTAACAGAGATTTTAACTTTGCACTTGATAAATGTAAAGTGATCTGCTAAACTTTTAGCCATGTTGAATGTACTGTCAGATGTATTAAGTTGCTCAAAATCAAAATTTATTTGCAATTCTTTGTTTGAGTTTAAACAGCCCTTCAAAAACATAGCGGAGGATGAGAAATTTGCATGTGGACATGATGTTTTTTCCCAATATATATTTAATTGAAATATGTTTTTTTCAAATTATTTCAATTTATGATTTTAAAAAACATAATGAATAATTTGAATTTATTTTGAGCAAAATCCATAAAGGTTATCCAATAAAAAATCCAATCTAAGCACCACTAAAATGACTGCGGACGCATTGCGGTAATGAGAATTTCAGCTAAAAACGCATAAAAAAACAATAATAATGAATTTTCAGATAAATATAAACCTCTGAACAAGAAAGAGAAAAAAAATATCTTTAAAATGGTAATTTCATTGTATTATAAAGTTGTGTTTTTGATGTTGAAATGTTCACGGACATGCAATTTCATGTTTCGTGAGAATGACCCTAGAGAGGTTTTTTGAGAAATGTTTTGTATAGAAAGCCGATTATGCTGCGGGCAAAGCCGACAAAATTATGACAACAAACACAATATTACCATACGATATCTTCTTAAAGATTTGATTGTCCTAAAAAAGATCGATGTGTTTTGTCATGATCTGTCACAACCCGAGTTAGCTTTGTTCGTGGTGTAATCTTCTTTATATAAATCATTTTCGAAAAGTCTATGAGGAAAATTAATGGGGATTTAATTTCTGTACCGTGGGCGACTTCATGGAAGGGTGCAGGACTGCTGAGCTCTATTCAGTACAACATGGATGAAGTGGTAATGAGTTGTTGCTGTATTATAGAAATGTAATACAGCAACAAGTAACACACACACACACACACACACACACACACACACACACACACACACACACACACACACACACACACACACACACACACACACACACAGCTAATAGAAGCCATATAGAGAGCCACAGTTCATAATGAAAGACCCCCCTGAGGCCGGGGCAGTAAGTGGGGACTAATAACCCCCTAAATAAGTCTCCTCTAGTGCTAAAAGGAACCCACCCAGCACCCCCCCTCTGCCTGCCCACAAGTGTATAATATGTGCTGTAAAGTCTTTTCCAGGACGGCTACTGTAACTTTACTGCTCTGTTTTATCCCTTTATTAAAGAGCCTGTCTGTTACTGAGCTGTGTGTGTGCGTGTGTGTGTGTGTGTGTGCGTGCGCGTGTGTGCGTGTGTGTGTGCGTGCGTGCGTGCGTGCGTGTCAGGGGCGGATCTAGGCATGGGCAAGCGCAGTCTGCCTCACCAAACATGATGGCATGCAAAACAACAAGATATTCCAGAGCTTATTATATTTAAAGGTATTTGAAACACTACTGAAAATGGTATGGGGGCGGCTTTATCACCCGTGGCGCGAAGCGACACGGGCGATGAAGCTGCCCCCTTACCATTTTCTTCTGCCCCCCCAATTGGGAAATGTTACATCCACCCCTGGTGTGCGCGTGCGTGCGTGCGTGTTTGTGTGTGTGTGTGTGTGTGTGTACCAAAGGTTGTAGGCAATTTAACAGCCTTGCTCTGTTTTGGGCACTGCTGGATGGCAGAGATGTCATACTATTGCATATTGCCATCTACTGTGACATTTTAGCGGGGTTGCCGTGGGGGACCCCACTAGTGTTGTGCGACGGCAAGATGTGTAAACTTTTATCTTTATTTATTTATCTTATTTATTTTATCTTTATTTTTCTTCCTAGAGAAAACCCTCTTTTGTTGATGTGACGGCTGTAAACTGTTATCAAATTATTCTATTACCACCGCGTCACAACGTTGGCTGGTGCGTTATCCAAACAAATGTTGCATCACATCAAAAGTCAGACCTTCAGGTGTGACACCTGAAGAAGGTCTGACACCTGTAGAAGGCCGGCACGGCCGAAACTGTCGTGTGCATCTACTGCAAAGTCAAAGAAATGTAAGCAGAAATTAATAAACTACAACAACACTGAAGCTAATATTTATTTTGTAATCGTTCAACCAATGAGAAACCACTGTTCTAGATGACTTAACTAAAGCATCTCAGTCGCAGATTACAGTATCATCATGGCAACCCCACTTTGCAATTGCAAAATTACATTCATTCTAGTTTGTTATTATGGAAGCATACAGCGTCTCACCATCGTGGAATCTATACTGTATTTAAACGGCGGTTTGAATCCCGGCTCCTCCAGTCTACATGTCGAAGTGTCCTTGGGCAGGACACTTAACCCCAAATTGCTCCCAATCGCGGGTTGGTGTACCCTTTCATGGCTTCCAGCTGCAATCAGTGTGTGAATGGATGAATGTACTGCACTATGTAGTGGCCCTAAATCGCCACCTTAAAAAAACGGGAAACTTGCATGTTGTGCAAGTTGAGCAGAGCGAGGCAATACTCATGTCAGTTAGTTATAAAGGTCTCTTACTTACACTCACGCATGAGTAGGCCATGGCCTGCTTGTGCGCAGCATGCAAGTTTGCACTTACCGAGCACTGATCTACTTGTAAATCTAGAAACGAGACAAGACAGACAGACAGACAGACAGACAGACAGACAGGCGGGGGTCTATAAAGGGGCATGTCTGGGCTTGACAGAGACAGGAAGTGTCCAGTCTGTCATTATATTTGAGTGCTTTACTGAGGCCTTTCTTTGCCCCAGGCAGGCAGACAGGCAGGCAGGCAGGCAGGCAGGCAGGCAGGCAGGCAGGCAGGCAGGCAGGCAGGCAGGCAAACAGGCAGGGAGGCAGGCAGGCAGAGAGGCAGGCAGGCAGGCAGGCAGGCAAACAGGCAGGGAGGCAGGCAGGCAGGCAGGCAGGCAGGCAAACAGGCAGGGAGGCAGGCAGGCAGGCAGGGAGGCAGGCAGGCAGGCAGGCAGGCAGGCAGGCAGGCAGGGAGGCAGGCAGGGAGGCAGGCAGGCAGGCAGGCAGGCAGGCAGGCAGGCAGGGAGGCAGGCAGGCAGGGAGGCAGGCAGGCAGGCAGGCAAACAGGCAGGGAGGCAGGCAGGCTGGCAGGCAAACAGGCAGGGAGGCAGGCAGGCAGGCAGGCAAACAGGCAGGCAGGCAGGCAGGCAGGCAAACAGGCAGGCAGGCAAACAGGCAGGGAGGCAGGCAGGCAGGCAGGCAAACAGGCAGGCAGGGAGGCAGGCAGGCAGGCAGGCAGGCAGGCAGGCAGGCAGGCAGGCAGGCAGGCAGGCAGGCAGGCAGGCAGACAGGCAGGCAGGCAGGGAGGGAGGGAGGCAAAAAACACTGATTTATCAGTATCGGAAAAAGTATGGGATATTTTGGTCATATTTGTATCTGAAAAGTACAGATCCGACATAGGGGTGAGGGGTTGACTCTTTGGTAGTTAAATAAAATGTTGGGCCTTGTGGAGTTTGCCTTGGCGTTGCCCAAGTGCACATCCCTTTTTGGTGGACTTCATATCTTTTTTTTTCTTTAATAATATACAGTATTAGGGATGTCCTACTGTATCGGAGAAAGTATCGGATCGGCCCTTTTTTGTCATATCGCTTCACATCTGTATCAGCAATCGTAGTATCGGGATCGGAAAGGAAAAAAGTGGCATTGGGACATCCATATCCATCCATGAAAGTATTTCATGGGACCATCCAGAACAAGAATGTGAAATAATTACATACTAAAAAAATGGCAGATGTTGGAGAGACAGAGACAGAGACAAAGAGACATCATTCCATGAGCCACTCATCTTCTGGTCCCTTATTGTAGCTCTTCACTCCCATGTGTTTTTTAAACGTGATAACAATGTTCCATACTTTAGGCTCATGAAAACCACATGTCCCTCCTCAGAGTGGTGTAATCCCAGCCCCCAGGCCAGGACCATGCCTGGTCTTCTATACTGTGTTATATAGCAGTTTGTTTTCTTTGGGTGGAAGGGAGTGATCAGATGATTAGCTTAATGTTGTCTGATTAGGTTGAGGAGGTCACAATCCGAAAAATTGAGATCCACTTTTATCAGACAGTGGTATTTATTATTCATTGTTATTTTTGTACATATACTTATACCGTACATTAAGGTCATGGACAACTAGGTCTACAATCTCCACATGTTTGCCCGATTTGCACTTACTAGGACCTTAGCCATTTCAATTCAATTCAATTCAATTCAATTTTATTTGAGTGTCAAATCACAACAGGTTGTCTCAAGACACTTTACAAAAGAGAAAAGAAGAGAGGGGAACCGACAAAGATCCTCCCAGAGCAAGCAAAGGTTGCAACGGTGGTAACGAAAAACTCCCCTAAGGGAAGAAACGTCAGGCAGAACCTGACTCTGGGGTGGGCGGCCATCTGCCTTGACCGTGTCGGGGGAGAGAAGAAGAGGAGAAGAGAAGAAGAGGGGTGGGGAGAGGGGGTGGGGGGAGGAGAGGGGAGGAAGGGACAGAGAGAGAGATGAACACGAAAACAAGTAGTGACAGTAGACAGTGCAGTAATGTAGTATGGCGGTATGGTAGAACATTTTGGTTATATAATTCAGGATGGGTTGGTGGTATGTAGTTTAAAGTTCATAGGGGGCAGTTCATGGTCGTTATCGACGATGAGGCTTGGTCCACGGTGGTCCACAGTGGTCCACAGTGAGGATGTTGGTGGGCGTCGTGGAGGGTCCTGGTCTTGTCAGGGCACCTGGTAGTCTGATGGCGGTCCACAGTAGGGTTCTATGGATCTGCGTGGTAGAGGACAAGAGAGACTCCGGGGAATGGCTCCCCGGATGCAGTGTTAGTGACAGGACATACTGGGGCCAGGATGTGTAAATAACGGACCACTCCATCAGTAGCATGACAGACCACCCAGCCATCAGCCGGTGCGTTTGTGACAGGCACACACTAGCCATAGGCTTTTTCAAAAAGAAAGGTTTTTAGTCTGGTTTTGAAGGTACAGAGCGAGTCGGCCCCACGGACCGAAACCGGCAGAAGGTTCCACAGACGGGGTGCCTGTGACCTAAACGCTCTACCTCCTACTGTAGATTTTTGTATTTTTGGGACAGCGAGCATATCTGCATACTGTGAACGCAAGGGCGTTCTATTCGGTTTGTATGGGTCTATGAGTTCTTTCAGATATTGCGGTGCCTGACCATTTAGGGCTTTGTAGGTAAGAAGGAGGATTTTGAACTCTATTCTAAATTTAACCGGGAGCCAATGCAGAGAGGCCAGTGAAGGAGTGATATGTTCTCTTTTCTTGGTTCCTGTCAGCACGCGTGCCGCTGCATTTTGGACTAGCTGGAGGCTTTTTAGGGATTTATTTGAACAACCCGACAGTAGCGAGTTGCAATAGTCCAGCCTTGAGGTAACAAATGCATGGACAAGTTTTTCTGCATCATTTTGGGACAGGATGTGTCTGACTTTTGCGATATTACGCAAGTGGAAGAAAGCGTTTTTTGATACTTGTTTGATATGGGAATTAAATGTCAAATCTTGGTCGAAGATGACTCCCAGATTCCTCACAGTGGCCTTGGGGGCCAAAGTGAAGCCATCCAGGTTGAAGTCATCGTCGGCCAGTTTGTCTCTGAGGGGCTTAGGCCCGGTTACAATTACTTCAGTTTTGTCAGAGTTGAGAAGCAGGTAATTACGGGTCATCCAACTCTTTATGTCTTTCAGGCATGAGTGTAGTTTGGCCAGTTGGTCCGTTTCATTTGGTTTCATGGAGAGGTATAGTTGAGTATCATCTGCGTAGCAATGGAAATTTATAGAGTGTTCCCTGATGATGTTACCAAGAGGGAGCATATACAGGGAAAACAATGTTGGTCCTAGCACGGAGCCTTGGGGAACGCCATATTTGACCTTTTCACGCATTGAGGAGTTGTCATTGACACATACAAACTGAACTCGGTCTGACAGATAGGACTCAAACCATTTCAGCGCGACACCTTTTATGCCGACCAAATGCTCCAGTCTCTGTAACAGGATGCCATGGTCGATAGTGTCGAACGCAGCACTAAGGTCCAGTAGCACCAGTACAGAGGGGAGGTTGTTATCTGCTGCAGTCAGGAGGTCATTTGTGACTCTCAGCAATGCTGTCTCAGTGCTATGATTTGCTCTGAAACCTGACTGAAAGCTTTCAAATATATTGTTATCCTGTAGAAAGTCACATAATTGTTTGGCAACTGCTTTTTCAAGAATTTTAGAGAGAAATGGAAGGTTTGAGATGGGTCTATAGTTGGCGAGAATGCCTGGGTCAAGATTGGGTTTTTTCAGTAGTGGTTTTATTACCGCTACCTTAAACGTTTGTGGCACATAGCCTGTTACGAGGGACAAATTGATCATATTAAGCATGGAAGTGCCAACCGAAGGTAGGACTTCTTTTAGTAACCTGGTTGGGACTGGGTCCAGGAGGCAGGTTGTTGATTTAGAGGAGGAAACCGTTGAAATGAGATCGGAGAGCTCGATTGGGGTAAAATTATCGAGCAATATACTTGAGCGTGTAGTAATCTCTGAGACTACCGCACTTGAGAAGGGTAATTGGTTGTCGATTTGATCTCTGATGGTTTCAATTTTGCCATTGAAGAAGCTCATGAAATCGTTACTATTAAGGGTTGGTGGAATGCGTGGTTCAATAGATTCAGGACTTTTTGTTAGCCTGGCAAGCGTATCAAAGAGGAACTTAGGATTGTTTTTATGTTCCTCTATTAAAGATGAGTAGTATTTGGTTCTTGCACTGTTGAGTGCCTTTTTGTATATTTTTTGACTATTTTGCCAGGCTATACGCGTTTCCTCAGATTTAGTTGAGCGCCATGTATTCTCCAGTCGACGCGATGCTTGCTTGAGAACTTTGGTTTCAGAGCTGTACCACGGAGCCAGCCTTTGTTGTCTTACTACCTTCTTTTTGAGAGGGGCGACAGAATCAAGGGTCACTTGGAATGAATCAGTGACATTTTCGACGAGGTGATCGATTTGAGTTGGGCTATAGGTATGAGCGTCCTCTATTACATTCAGGTACACTGGATTGATGGTTGAGGATATTTTTTCCTTGAATTTGTTTACAGCGTTTTCCGATAGACTTCTACCAAGGATTTTTTTCTCCAGTGGTGAGAAGTCAGTCAGTGTGAAGTCAAAGGTTATCAGATAATGATCGGAGAGGTCACGGTTTTGTGGTAATACCGCAAGATTTTCGATCATGATACCATAGACCAGAACGAGGTCGAGGGTATGATTGAAAATATGGGTAGGTTTATCCACACACTGGGAAAAACCTATTGAGTCGATTATTGAGTTGAATGCTCTATTTAGACTATCAGTTTCGATTTCGGAATGGATATTCAGATCTCCAATGAGGATGATTTTATTAGTTTCAAGGACGAGATTTGACAGGAATTCAGAGAATTCAGTCAAAAATTGTGTGTAAGCGCCCGGAGGGCGATACACTGTGATGAATAAAAGAGGTTGTATAGATTTCCAATTTGGGTGTGAGAAGGCAAGAGTAAGACTTTCAAAGGATTGGTAGGTGGCCCTGGCCCGAGGACTAATTGTTAGGCTGGAGTTGAAGATGGCTGCGACGCCACCTCCAGATTTACCATTATCTCTGGGTATGTGGGCATTTGTGTGACTTGGTGGCGTGGCTGTGTTTAAGCTGACATAGTCTTGCTCACCCAGCCACGT
Organism: Benthosema pterotum; assembly: GCA_039105355.1. Taxonomy (NCBI): domain Eukaryota; kingdom Metazoa; phylum Chordata; class Actinopteri; order Myctophiformes; family Myctophidae; genus Benthosema; species Benthosema pterotum. Next base: position 49,950,174 of record CM076969.1, on the reverse strand, counting down.
TTCAGTCAGACAAAAAAGGTCAAGGGAGTTGTCTGATATGATTTCATTCACCAATGTTCCTTTTTTATGTAGGGATCTGATATTGAGTAGTCCACATTTGATTTTCGTATTTTGTGGGAGGATGGGGTTGATTTTTATTTGTATCAAGTTTCTATGAACAGCACCAATTTGTTTCGATTTTGGTTTATTTAGCCTTGGTTGAACAGTTTGTATAGTTGTAATTTGGTGGGTGGGTGGCTGCACTAGGGGAAGCACAGGGTAGAGTGTAGGACCGCAACCCTGCTTTCTGGTCTCAACTCTGGGTTGTCATGCTTTATTTATAGATTTGTCCATGTTTCTAGAGATGAGCCTCGCACCGTCCCAAGTTGGATGTATGCCGTCTCTCCCTATCAGACCAGTTTTCCCCTCAAAGCTTTGCCAATGATTTATAAAGCCCACGTTATTATCTGGACACCACCTAGACAACCAGCGGTTGAATTGACTCATACGGCTATACATGTCATTGTTGATCATGTTTGGCAGGGGGCCAGAGAAAATTACGGAGTCCGACATTGTCTTTGCGTATGTGCACACGGACTCAATATTGATCTTTGTGATCTCGGATTGCCGAAGTCGAGTGTCGTTGCCACCGCAATGAATTACGATTTTATCATAGCGTTTGTGTTTGCCTTTAGCCATAAGTTTTAAGCATGATTCGATGTCGCCCGCTCTGGCCCCGGGGATGCAAGTGATTGTGGTCCCTGGCGTCTCTAACTTCACGTTTCTTACTATAGAACTACCAATGACCAGAGTTGTAGTCTTGACTGTCTTGGCGACCCGCGGCCGTTTGTATGGCGAGTCGACAGACTCACTGTCACTAATGGGTGTAGCAGTGAGTGGGGAAAAGCTGTTTGAAACGTGGAGTGGTTGGTGTCCCGTGTGCTTATGTGTATGACTACGCTTCCTTCTAGTAACAGTCACCCAGCCGCCGTCACGATCTGATTCGTGGGGACCCCGATCAGCGCGCGTCCGCGGCTGACGGTGGCGTCCCTGTGTCTGGGTGCGAGCGGCGGGCGAGCCAGCCGAACTAGCCGCACCACCGCTAGCACTTTTAACCAGAGCCTCCAGCTCGATCAGCCTCGACGTTAGCACAGAGATCGCATTGCATTTGTTACACAGACCCATCGCTCCAAAAGCAGTGGGGTCGTAACTATGCATGCGGCACCTGATGCACACGATAGGGCTAGAGCGAGAGGGGGGCTCGGGAGGGGATGCAGTCGCTGCCATCGCAGCCCGGTACTAGCAGTAGCAGTAGCCGCTAAGCCGGTGCCACTGCTAGGTGGCTAGGCTATCAAGCCAAAACAGCCAACGGGGAGTCGGCAAGTTCGTCGGACAACCCGCCCGAGCAGTGATGAGGCAGGCGGCTACAGTAGTCTCGGAATCTACTGAACCACAACAACACAACACAACAGCGTATGTCCGGAATCACAGCAGCACAACACACAGCGTTTGTCCGTGCAGCTAGCGACAGAGCGACCGTCTGGCAGAGTGTACAGACAACACAGGAAGTGACGTAACAGGCTTACCGTCTGTGAGGAATTGAATATATAAACACCAAAACATGTACAGTGGCAATATTTTTCTGGAGTCTCTCACAGGACATGTGCATGGAAGATGTGTTCAAAGCAGTGTAATGTCTAATGGATCCAGTTGTGAGCTGGTAGATGAGCTTTTTTTGCACCGAGCGTGCTGCTATCGCTGTTACTTGGCACTGTGTGTGTGTGCATATTGGGGGGGGGGGGGGGGGGGGGGGGGGGGGTAGGCCTGCTGTACTTCTAATACTTCACTCTATGAATCTGTGGAAGATTTTTTGATTCACTGTCTTCACTTAAGGTAAGCGTCCACTATAATACAGAATAAGACCAGTACATGCAAGTGTCCACTATGCCAGTGGTTTTCAACCTTTTTGATACCGGGGCCCACTGTTTCTCGTAAAAAATGTATGCACACCCTCCCCACACAGACACAATAGTTCCCAAGGGTCCCTGTGTCAAACAATTTCGACAACACACAATTGACTGTAATCTTTCTATTTCAGAAGGGTAGAGCCTGGTTGTTGTGATGGGTTTGTCATCAACATATTAATATTATTACTTGCGGGAGCAGAGCAGGTGAGCACAAGTTAAGCGATTGGTTCATGGTCGTCGGTCGTGGTCGTCAGTTCTGATGATAAATGGAAGAAAAATAATACTAATAATAATAATAAATGAGTCCACTAAGTCAGACTGTATGGACAGTCCCTGGTGGGCCAACAACAGGAGGTGCCAGAGAGCTTTGTCTTGTGTATTTCACTTATATTTTTACAATAATGCACATTTGTCTTCTATTTCTCGTAATCCGCCAAACCGGTGTTGGAAATAGGCTTCATTTTCTAAAGTAAATGTTCTACTTAATTACATTTTTGGGGTACTTTTTTACTATATTAGAGTCATTCATTTAATTCCAAATACTTTATACCGGTACATCTACAGCTCTTATTTCCCGTTCATTTTATCCCTAAACTTCTTTGCCTTGTTCAATAATTAAAAAGCATGTTGGAATAGTTCACCTAGACAATTAACAATGACCCATTGTGAGCTTGTAACCTGGCTATTTTAATTGTACATTTTTTATTGTATAAAAGAAGAAGTGTACAAATAAGTTTGGCGGTGATGAATATCTAGGCCCTACTCTCCCACACACGTTTAAAGTCAAATATTAAACTCCCTTTCTAATTCCACTACTGCAACTATTTCACAACGTCATGTACAGTATATGTACAGCCTTTATTATATTGCAAAAGATGCATATAGGTATTAGCTTTTTAACCAAAGATTTGCAGGCTCAAATTAGATGATTCTTGTTGCCTACATCAAACCAGAAAGCACTTCATCCACTACTGCTGTTGTGATATAGGGTTTAAGTTTGGCCCACAAAACGCCAAAACAAATACTTGCAGCAGAGGAAAAAAAAGCCAAACGTCAGCAGTTCCAGTTAGTTGTGATGGGGGAGGGGCGCAGAGCTCCTGTCCTACCAGCAGGCCGCGCTGTGGGCCCACCACTCACTCACCACTCCTCCCACCCTGCCTGAACTCCACTCTCACTGTCAAGATGGAAACCTTGTATGTGATGTGAAAAATAAACCCCGGATTCTTCCAGGAAATTGAGAAAAATGGAGCAAATAACCTGCGTTGCAACAGGGTCCAATGTAGTTTTAGTCACAGGTTTCATTTTAATGCGTGTCTGTTATTCATTAAAAAACAAAACAAAAAAAAAAAAAAAAAATAACACAGACGCACTTTAACCACATTCACTTTCACTGTCATTTCCTTTCTCTGCAACCGATGAAGCTGTGAGATCTACAATCTCACAGTATCTCATCTTGGCGCGCAATGAGCTTATACTGTATTTTTAAGATACTTATAAGTCGGTCAGTGGAGTAGATGGACGAATTAAGACAGCGGTTTTCAACCAGTTGTCCGGAGACCACCAGTGGTCCTTGAGAGAGTTCCAGGTGGTCCCCAGCAAAAAATTTGTAAAGTTGGTTAACCAGATGTAACTCTTTGAGAGCATAAAAATGAAACCAAACGGACCCTCTCGGGTCCATTTGGTTTCATGTTTACACTCTCAAGAGTTAAAATATTCATCATGTGAATTAGTCCAAGGATACACAACTAGAGAATGTTGAAGATTATTGGTAATTTTGATCTGTATGTTTGACTGTTTTGTTTGCAAAAATCCAGCCTGGAATTGTGTACAAAAACAAAAGCAATCTTTAGTTTTGGGGTCTGTGGAGTTAAAATGTCATAAATGGTGGTCCGTGGCTCAAATGCTGAATAGATAGTGGGCCCTGGTATTAAAAAAAGCTTGGGAAACAGTGGAATAGGGCATGTATTTATGAATATACAACATTAAAAGTTTAACTACGGAGATCCAAGGTTTCTGTCCTCCTCTCACATTACTACCATGGCCCAGGTTCCCCCTCCCCCCATATTGTTGGTGTTAGATAGATTTTCTGCGTAGGGCTGTATTTCATACATGGATTTCCAAGGAAATGAGCAAAGTGCATGCAATGCACTGGGTGAATCTTCAGTTTTATTTTGCTTTTGTTTTAGTGTTGTGACTGCAGGGGTTCTGTGTCTTAGAGCATAGGGTGTGCCCATCACCAACAACAGTAAGCAGGGATTTTGGGGGAGGTCTGCAGGCCAGGGGCGGATGTAACATTTTTCAATTGGGGGGGGGGGGCTTCAATGGTATGGGTGCGGCCCCACCCATACCATTTTTGGTTACAGGAAGTAACTAAAAATACTACTTAGGGAAGTAAAGCATCAATATTATCAGTTGAAGTTGCAACAGACACGCAGCATGTATAAAGCTGACTTTTTTCTTTTTTCAATGATGAAATGCTGTCGGTTTAGTGGTGCCACAATTGTAGTTAGTTAGTAGCAGTAGTAGTGTTTCAAATCATTTTAAATAGAAGCACTTTGATTTGAAATATCTTGGGTTGTTTTACATGCTATCATGTTTGGTGGGGCAGTCTGGGCATGCCCATGCCCACCCCTGCCCCCCCCCCCCCCCACCCCCCCCCCATGCCCATGCCTAGATCTGCCCCTGCTGCAGACCCTACTGTAGTACTGTTCACATTGGCAACGCACAGCAAAACATTTTGGGCTATTTTGAGTATGTGACACCAACCACACACCTCCTACGTATAAAAAAACATCCTTGAGCCTGCTGACGCCTCCTACTCCACCACTAGACCCCCATCCCCTCCTCAGATAGCCCGGCTAAAACCAGACCAAATGAGCCAAATATCAGCCGATGGGTCTGGAATAGCTCAATTGTGCACCTACTTTCCCCCTCCAGAAAATTGGGGTGACCAATCAGGACACAGAATGCTAAGCGATTTACTTCAAACGTATCCTGAATGGTCACCCCAGTTCTCTAGAGTAGGAAATGGGCATACAATTGAGCTATTGCCAACAGCTGATTCGGTCTGGCTTCAGCCAGGCTACTCCTCCGTCAGAAGCAACCAACAAAAAAAGATTACTGTATGTCTGAAATGATTTTACTTGAGAGAGAGAGGGAGAGAGAGGGAATGCGGGAGAGAGAGAGAGAGAGGGGGAATGAGGGAGACAGAGAGAGAGGAGGAGGGAAATGAGGGAGACAGAGAGAGAGGGAGAGAGAGTGAGGGAGAGAGGGAAAGAGATGAAAATAATTAAGCATCAAAACCACACTTTTCCTCTCTCTTCCATCAAAGCCATGTTTTTGTAGTTGCGGTCCAAGTTGTACTCGCATGTTTTTCATGTCGGAGACGGCGCACTGCTCCAGCTGTGAACAAACACTGTTAGCGTGCCTGTCTACCCCCCCCCCCCCCCCCCACACACACACACACACACACCACACACACCACTAAAAAAGGCGGGAAAAAAACACAGCACTTGATAACATTTTAAGTTTGAGATAAAGTGCTCCAAGGAACGATTTACTTTTATCTGTGAATATGAGACCTATCACGCAACGCTAAACGCTTGATCAAAGGCTTTGACTGTTACGTAATGTGTAGTGTGTGTGTGTGTGTGTGTGTGTGTGCGTGTGCGTGCTGCGTGTGTGTGCGCACACACGTGTATTGTATAATATATGCATACTAACGGTTTTATCATGTCCCAAAAATGTTACTTTTCATGATTCACATAATAACTCAAAGATGTAGAAGTAGAAAACTTGCGAGCTTGTAGATCTGCTACATCAGGGCCGTTGCCGGACGGTGCACCGGTTTACGATGACGTACAGGACAGCAAAAAAGTATTTTACCTTCAAAAATCAATGTCCCTTAACATCAAGATAAATGTAAAGTTGTCTGTCAGTTGTCTTTTCTATCCTCAACAAGCACTGCTTTCATAGTGAAATGAGAAAGACAATTAATTGAGCTGAGGAAGTAAAGCAATTACAGTAGTTGCATTAATTTCTCATCACGGCTGTGTGCATGCAGTGTGGCAGTGTGATATCAGAGGGAAAGTACTAATAGTAATTAAATGTCATCCGGCGAGCCAAAGATAATTCCCTCACATGCTTGATTTTGATCCCCCAGGCCATGAGTCTGACATATGTGCGCTATACTTTTTGATGATGTGTGATATTAAGTAGGATTGGGTTTAGTGCAGCGGTTTTCAACAGGTGGTCAGGGGGCCACCAGTGGTCCCTGAGTGGATTCCAGGTGGTCCCTATAGCTAATTGATGGACATTTGGTAACCAAATAGACCCTTATAGGTCTGTAACTCTTGAGAGTGTTAAAATGAAACCAAACGGACCCCTCACGGGTCCGTTTGGTTTCATTTTACTCTCTCAAGAGTTAAATTATATTTAAACATCTGAATTGCTTCATTTCAATAATCTACATGATTAGAACATGTAGAAGAATTGTTATTTAGACCAATATTTTGCCAGTTATCTTTGCTTTTGGGTCTGGGAGATTAAACTCAGCATCAATGATGGTCTGTAGCTAAAATGCTGAATAAATGGTGGGCCCTGGTATGAAAATGTTTGAAAACCACTGGTTCAGTGCATTCATTAATGAAAAATTAATAATAATAATAATAATAATAAATGCATGTATAAAAAATGTAGGATTAGACACTCTGCCTGACTTTTTGTGTGATTTCGTGTCTGTCTGGATGTGTGTATAATATCGTACTGTATGAGTAAGGCCTACAAGCCGTTTTACTCTATTTTTCCCCTGCTAAGGGTCAACCCATCACATCTCTCCCCCTCTCTCTCTGTCTGTCATGTTTGGCTGGTCCTCAGTACAAGCCTGCAGTTGTCAGTTTCAGGAAATGCAGTGTGTTCTGTTGGGAAGTGAGCTATCTGCCTGTGGGCCAGCCATGCCTCTTTTTTTTTTTCTCCCCTCCTAATGCTTACGGGAAGCACGGCTCCTCCGTGCACGGGCGCCTGCCGTGCACGGATAGGCGTGCACGTAGACGTGCACAGCTGCACAGGACAGAGAGGTCTCTTGTTGTTGTTTT
>CM076969.1:49939377-49942635 GCA_039105355.1 Benthosema pterotum | reverse complement strand
TGGTTGAAAAACCCTTGCTTTACTTGACTAATAAAAGTCCTGTAACTGAAAATGGTATGGGTGCGACTTCATGAAGCTGCCCCTATACCATTTTCTACTCCCCCCTCCCAATTGTGAAATGTAACATCCGCCCCTGGTCTCTACCCTGCAGCTGGACTGCTGCACACACGCTGCCGTGTCATATTATGGGTGAACGACGTGCATGTGCAAGCTTGCGTTGTTGGTATTTTGCACGCTAGTACAGCATGCACGCATGCACGTGCACATGTGTTTTTGTAAACCCACCACCCTGTGCAAAAAAAAAAAAATGCAGGTGCACCACACGTGTGTGTGTGTGTGTGTGTGTGTGTGTGTGTGTGTGTGTGTGTGTGTGTGTGTGTGTGTTGTTGTTTGTGTGTGTGTGTGTGTTGTGTGTGTGTGTGTGTGTGTGTATGTGTGTGTGTGTGTGTGTGTGTGTGTGTGGTGGTGTGTGTGTGTGTGTGTGTACGCTTGTGGTTTCATACTTGCATTCATACTTGCATTGTTTTGGTGTGCACGTGCATGCTTGTGTGCGTGTGTGTGTGTGTGTGTGTGTGAGAGTAGGGATTAGCATTTTTGGAGTCCAAACAGGATATTGTCGTACAGAGTCACAAATTCCTCCTGCGGGGCTCTGCTGGCCAGGGGCGGATTTATGCATGGGCATGGGGGGGCTAAATGCCGAGTCTGCCCCACCAAACACGATGGCATGCAAAACAAGCCAAGATATTTCAAATTAAAGGCAGGGGAAGTGTTTTCACTTTTGTCAGATATCACCCCATTTTTTTCTGTTAAAATGCTCTATTATAAGGTGTGCAGACCATATATGGAGTTTCCCCCTCCCCCTTGTTAGCAGAGGAGATAATAAAAGTTCCCCAGGTGGAGGGTGAATTCTCCTCCAATCAGGATTGAGCAGCAGGTTCACATAGTGTAGCTACTCTTGGGTGCCCCTAGTGCACCAGGCTGGTACTACACCATGAATTTCAAATCACTTACCCTACCTTAAAAAAAAAAGTATATTTAAAATGATTTGAAACACCACTACTACTGCTACTAACTAACTACAGCTGTGCCACCACTAAACCAACAGCATTTCATCATTGAAAACAGAAAACTCTGAGTCAGACCTTTAGCTTTATGCATGCTGCGTGTCTGTTGCAACTTCAACAACAACTGATGTTATTCTTGATGCTTTACTTGACTAATAAAAGTCCTGTAACTGAAAATTGTATGGGTGGGACTTAATCGTCCGTGGCGCAAAGCGACACGGGCAAATGTTACAGCCGCACCCATACCATTTTCTCCTGCCCCCGCAATTGGCAAATGTTACATCCGCCCCTGCTGCTGGCTCTCTGGGTTTAGGATGGCCTAGACGACAGGCAGGAAACACCCCTTGCATGTGTGTGTGTGTGTGTGTGTGTGTGTGTGTGTGTGTGTGTGTGTGTGTGTGTGTGTGTGTGTGTGTGTGTGTGTGTGTGTGTGTGTGTGTGTGTGTGTGTGTGTGTGTGTGTGTGTGTGTGCACACGCACACGCACACGCACACGCACTATCCTAAATTCTAACTTCAGAATACCTAAACCGTACACCAAAACCTAACTGAGGATTCTATTATGCATGTGATGACATTTGACACTCTACAACAATGTTTTTTAACCAGTGGTCCGGGGACCACCACTGGTCCCTGAGAGGATTCCAGGTGGTCCCCAGCTATATGATGGACTGTTATATAAATTAATGGACCCTTATAGACCTGTAACTCTTGAGATCGTAAAATGAAACCAAATGGACCTGTAAGGGTTTTATGTTGCGCTCTCAAGAGTTAAATTATATTTAAACATCTGAATGAGTTTGTTTTCAAGAATGCACACATTTTAGAAAATGTAGAAGAATTGTTATTTTGACCAACATTTTCCAGGTTATCTCCCCTAAATTGTGGACACAAACTTGAAATCCCTTAGTTTTGGGTCTGAGAGACTAAACTCAACATCAAATGGTATTCCTCTGTGGTTAAAATGCAGAATAAATAGTGGGCCCTGGTTATGAAAATTGTTAAAAACCCCAGCCCTGAAAGTCTAGTAACACATGCACGCACACAGTCCTTGACGTAAACAATGTTTTTGGGCTCTGTGACAGTTACGCAGTCAGAGGAGAGCTGGTCCTACATAAACAAACAAAAAGAAGACAAACGCTGTGTTTCTTAGAAAGTTACTCTAAGTAAAGACGAAAAAAAAAGAAAAAAGAAAACTGGGCCCACCGAGAAATAACAAGAACAAACCCACCGTTTCGTAGAAAGTCATTTTTTTCTTTAATAGTTTAGGAAAAGCCTGTCATAGTAGTGGAACAGATGGCGGCTCATTCGCTTCCAATAACGTGATATAATGTACTTTCATAACCTTGCAGCGGTCCCAGTTTTTTGGGTAGGTCTTGACATAATTATTCTCTGTTCCATTTTCCATGCTCCTCCTTGGACTAAAAAAAATTGGCCCTGAGACTTTTTCCCTCCATATTACAACTGTTTGCATGCAGATCAGTCCAGTAGAGCAGACCGGACCAGGAGATTCATTACATGTATTATTGTTATTATATTTCAAGGACCCACAGTTTTGATATTTTTTTATATGTTTTCCTGTAAAAACATATCAGACTACTGGCATAAAAATCATAAAAAATGAATAAATGGATGGTCAATGTAGGAGTTTTGAGTCTTGACTGAATTCACTGTAACTAGGGCCGCTCCTAGCACCTCTTGAGACACATTTATAACTGTCGCAACCGTTAGGCCAACTGTCGTGACGTATGCCCAGTCGGGAATTGATTTAGCAAAAAAATTGCTTTGTCACCCGCTGATTTCCGGTTGTTGTGGTTATTTCAGTAAAGTACACATTCACGCACGTGTATGCTCGAAACGACAAAGCAAAGAGGAAGATAGGGGGGGTGGGGGGAATAGAGAAGTAGAGAAAACAGAATGACATGGAAATATGTTGTGGTCTGTAGAGATGTCTGAAATTGACTTACTTGACAAGCAAAGTAGACCCTCAGTACAAAGTCCCGGGGGGATCCCTGATTGACTAGGGTTTAAGTGGTTAAACAGTTTGAATTTAAATCTCTAACACATATATAAATACTTAAACAATTTGGGACCAATGCGAACGGAGGGCTGAATAAACAATTTATTTTGGGACGGGTCCAGCAGTTTCCTGTGTTTTTCCGCCCAGTTCTCGGTAGCACTATAAAAAAGTTATT
>CM076969.1:49886877-49934377 GCA_039105355.1 Benthosema pterotum | reverse complement strand
TTGGATATATATTTTGTGTTGTGATGGTTCACAAATCTTGCTGCTGTACATTGTTTTACGTTGTATTTCTCCTCTCCTCTTCCCCTCTAGTATGGGAGTTTTTCATCATTGGTCATAGCTTCAAACTCACATTTTATTGGCACTATGTTTCTGATGTCTTGATGTCTGATGGTACAGTGGGCAGGTGGTCAGATAGTGTAACTTTGTTTCTGACACAGTTTGTGTTTAGTGGGTCCAGGCTCTTCCCCTGGGAGCCTCTCTCTCTGTCGTAGGTTTTGGGTGTTTCAGCGTCCATGACCATCATTTATCTGGGGGACCCCCTGGAATTCCATCAATGACCCATATAGGTGGTCCACAGACACCACTTTGAGAGCCACTGCTGTAGTGGACAAATTAATGCTCAGGTGTCTTTTTAATTTATGAAAACTGTGGTTTTCAACCAGTGGTCCGGGGACCACCAGTGGTCCTTGAGAGGGTTCCAGTTAAATATGGAAAGTTGGTTAACCAGATGTAACTCTTTCAGAGCATAAACATGAAACCAAATGGACCCTTGCAGGTCCATTTGGTTTCATGTTTACACTCTCAAGAGTTAAAATATTCATCAACTAGAGAACAAACACAACTAGAGAATGTAAAGGAATGGTCTTTTTTTTTTTTCTATGTTTGACTTTTTTGTTTCCCAAATATATATTTTTTTAATTTTGGCGTCAGTGAGGCTAAAATTTCAACAAATGGTGGTCCGTGGCTCAAATACTGAATAAATAGAGGGCCCTGGTGTCAAAATGGTTGGTCTTGCTATTACTTTCATCTTGAAACTAAATTAATATTACACAGACTTTAGTTCAGCCATTAGTCATGGCCCTCCAAAATATTTTATGCATCTCATTTAGCCCCTTGGGGAAAAATAATTGCCCACCCCTGATTTGAAGGTATAACAGTCCTTTCGTAGTGGTAGTGCACTCACTCAGCACCAAGAGTTTCAGGGAGAAATACAGTCCAAGCTGAGACCATAGGGCATGTTCTGAGATAAATCTGCCAGGGTTTGTGTGAGGCGAACCCAATGCCACGCCTGAACTCTTCACGCACACGCGCACGCGCGCGCGCGCGCGCGCGCGCGCACACACACACACACACACACACACACACACACACGGGCGCGCACACGGGCCTCTGTGTGTCTAATCAGTAGGAGTGTGTGGAGCCGCTGAGCTGTTCCACATGTGTAGGGTGCGTCAGATCAAATTAGGCCAGGCTGACAAAGGCTCTTTTACTCACACAGGTGGATGACAGGCTGCAGCCAGCCAGCAGGGCAGAGCTGGGGCTGCTTGGAACACTCACAGGCTGCCTCAGCTGATTCTGGAACTGTTTGGGACAGAACATATAGGCTACCAATATGTAATGGTATTAGTTAGGGGTGTAATGATAATAGTAACTGTATTGAAATATTGTTTCAATGCAGTTGCTACCCATACAGTTACTACCCATTTTCAATACAGTTTACCCATTTCAACATACTACTATTTTGTCAATATACCTCTGAGATGTTGTGTGGACATGATAAAAAAGAAAATTTTTCCCTGTTCTGTGTTTCCTAGAAATTGAGGTCGGAAAACAAAACAGATATTGCGTTGTTTGACTTTGTATTTAATACAAAGTTGCAATTGCATTGTAAAGAATCTGTATCGAATCAATAGCAAAGTACTTTTTACATCATGTTCAAATGCAGTGTCCACCTGTATGCAATATCATTGTTTTTTAATTATTCATATTCATTATAATAAATTTTGCCTTAAAAAACTGCAGTATCCACATGTTTCACACATTTAATGTATTTGCTCAGATCATTGAATCAAACTGCATTATATCAACAATGTGGTGTTATGCATGTTGAATCACTGTTAAAATGTATTGTTATACCACTAGCATTATTCTTTTTTAAATCGGAGGAAACCCTGGAGGAACTATAATTCCTTGGCCATCTTCTTGCAGGATCTAACGGAAGCCATTATTGTATGTTATACAATACATTTAGCATGCAGTGCAAACCATCAACAAATCAAAGCTGGACTTCAAAAAGAAACAATGATCATGTATTTCCAAGTTGCAGAGTGTTTGGGTCTGTTGGTATCTCTTCAAAAGTGTACTATTATTCCCATTTTTTTTTCTACGCAAACACAAATACTTCAAGGGAGGTGCAGTCTCCACACACACACACACACACACACACACACACACACACACACACACACACACACACACACACACACACACACACACACACACACACACACACACACACACACACACACCCCTATACCCACCCAAGATGCCAGCGGTAAAACCATACACAATGCAGCTGCACTAGCGCAGACCAAATTATTACTTTTAATCCGTCTAATTGTTGGGGAGTTTTTGGGTAGAATGGACCCAGTCTAGCCTTGGAACTAATTCTGTCTGGGCATTTCTGTTTAATTCTCCACACTGGGCCTTAAGCTCCTCTAAAGGCATCCACCCCCCAACCTCCCCCCACTACCCCTCTAAGAATATAAACCCCTTATCTCCCACCCCCCTCCCCCGTCCCGCGGGGCAGAACAGTGGATGACTTGTGCTGGGGATTGATTTCTCAACAGTCCATAAAACATTTTTGTGACGTTTTGGACATCCTAGTCTAATGAGCCAGGAATAACGGGCATACATAGCAGATATCATGGACATGGAGGATAGAGATGGAGATGAGATGAGAGAGAGGGAGAGAGCGAGCAATGCGGGGCCAATCAGGGCCTGAAATGAAAGGGAGATTGAGATGCGCGGCGCACAGAGGCTGGGAGGAAGGAGAGACGTCTTGGCTACCAGCAAAGCACACCACAAATACTTGCCGTACTGTATGTCAGTGGTTTTCAACTTTTTTTGGATACCAGGGCCGACTATTTATTCAGCATTTGATTCACGCACCGACATTTGATGACATTTTAGCCCCACACAGACCCCAAAACTAAATATTTATTTTGTTTTTGTCAACAATTCCTGGCTGGATTTGGGAAACAAAACAGGCAATCGATAGATAAGTTAAAGTAACAGTGATTTTACATTGTAAATTGAGCGTCCCTGAGATAGAAATTAAATGCCAAACCTGGGGGGGGGGGGGGGGGGGGGGGGGGGGGTCCTTGAAATGACACTTGGAGGGGGGGGGGGCAGGGGTGAATATAAATATAATATAATATAATATAATATAATATAATATAATATAATATAATATAATATAATATAATATAATATAATATAATATAATATGTTCTTTAGTTTAAAATAGTTCAGAATTTTATCCCTTGGGGGGCGCCATTTCATTTTACTGTGCCTGTCATAGGTATGACGTCCCAGGAGATTTTCCCTGGAGCTTCTGTAAGGGTCCATTTTGGTAACGGGGGCTCCAGGGAAAGTCTTTCCTGGGGCCCCAAATTGCTTAGAAACGCCACTGGTGTTTGTGTGGTGTGTGTGTGTGTGTGTGTGTGTGTGTGTGTGTGTGTGCGCGTGTGTGTGTGTGTGTGCGTGTGCGTGTGTGTGTGCGCGTGTGTGTGTTTGCCGGTTGGCCGGTCGCTGGCCGGTCGTGCAGCTTGTGATAAGCCGGGGCACTTTGCAAATCCCTTGCGTTTAGTCAAATTATTCCAGAGCCTTAAGGCTCCTATTGTGGCCCATGCAGGGTGGCTGGCGTTGGTGCTGCTGCTGTCTGGGCCCTCCCTCCCACTGGGACAACAATGCCACCATTCAGGGACACTCGCTCACACCGCCGGCCAATTTCAGGTGTGAATTGGACTGCATAGATGCTTAGCTTATATTAAATGACCCTGAGATGTGACCTCCAACGCAGGGAGAGGGTGTGTGTGTGTGTGTGTGTGTGTGTGTGTGTCTGTGTCTGTGTGCGTGCGCGTGTGCGTTCATACCAGGACCCACTATTCTGCATTTTAGCCATGGAGGACAAACTATTTGATGTTGAGTTTGATGTTGAGTTTATTCTCTTGGACTAATTTAGGAGAAATAACTGGCAAAATATTGGTCAAAATTCGTCTACAATGTACATTCTCTAAATATGTGGATTCTAAAAAAATAATAGGTAATTCAGATGCTTGAATATAATTTAACTCTTGAGAGTGTAACAATCTCAAGAATTACAGATCTATAAGGGTCCATTTGGTTACCAATGGTCCTTTCTAGGAAGGAGGAGTCTATCATAGGAGGGGGAAATGGTGAAAAACAAGGGTTTTATCTCTAGCGCCTGTCAACCAATTTGACCCCAACTCACCAGCAAAAACGCACTAGAAAAAAAGCCAGGAGTTTTTCACTAATGTGGGCGCTATAGTGGGGTCTGGAAAAAAAAAAAACTAAATATAGTGACAAATGTGCCAAGTTGGCAACACTGGTGTGCACGTGTGCTGTGAGAGGGGACGTTGCACAATGCAGTCTTGCCCAACAATGCCAAATGTCTGATCTCACGACGGACTTCAAAACACAGTTTGGCTGCTGGAGCTCTGTCGATTTGTAAAAGAGGGGATTCAGGAAGATGAGCAAACAGCCAGAGAATGAGAGAGAGAGAGAGATTAGGCCATCCCACCTTCCTCTCAACCCTCCAGTCCATTGGTTTTCAACCGGTGGACCGGGGACCACCAGTGGTCCTTGAGAGGGTTCCAGGTGGTCGTCGGGCTAAATGATGGAGAGGTTGGTTAACCAGACGTAACTCTTGGAAAGCGTAAATATGAAACCAAATGGACCCTTGCGGCTCTGTTTGGTTTCATGTTTACACTCTCAAGAGTTAAAACATTCATCATCTGGAATTAGCCCAAGTCAACACAACTAGAGAATGTAGAAGATTAGTGGTAATTTTTGATATGTATGTTTGACTGTTTTGTTTCTGGAATCCCAGCCTGCATGGTATTGTGGACAAAAGCCAACAATATCATTAGTTTCAGGGTCTGTGGGGGTGAAAATATCCTGAAACCGTGGCCCGTGGCTAAAATACTGAATAAATAGTGGGCCCTGGCATAAAAAAAGGTTGAAAAACACTGCTCTAGTCGTCCTCTCTTCCCCTAAACACCCTCTCCTCTCCTCCCCTCCCCCCTATACCCCAATAACGTGCTTTTAATCATATCTCCTTGGCTGGCTGGCTCGCTGGCTTGACTTGTGTGTGTGGGTGAAGCGCTCGCGTCCAGGCCCTTTGATGGGAGTATGCGATGCGCCCGGAGGCCCTTTTGAAGTGGCCGGCTGTAGGGGAGGAGGGGGGATTCAGGGGGGGTGGCGGGGGGGACCGTGGAGCCCGGGATGCTTTGATGTAGCGGCGCGGGGCTCTGGAGAATCCGGCCTGCACGCTGCCCTGCACCGATCTGTCAGTAGCACAGCTGTGCTGCCGCTTGAGATATAGTCCACTGCACTGGATCTCAACCTTTTTCATGTCAGAGGATGCCTGCACGCGGAATAACAGGCTAGAAAGCTTTTATCTTACCATATTCTAATGTTTTTAATGTTTGTTTTCTTTATTTGTAAGTACCAGTGGTCCGGGGACCACCAGTGGTCCCTGCGAGGGTTCCAGGTGGTCCCCATCTGAGTTGGTTAACCAGATTTAACTCTAAAATATTCATATTCTGAATTAGCCCCAAGTCTACACAACTAGAGAATGTAGAAGATTAATGGTCATTTTTGATCTGCATGTTTGACTGTTTTGTTTCCCCAAAATCCAGCCTGGAATTGTGGACAAAAGCAAAATAAATCTTTAGTTTTGGGGTCTGTGGGGCTAAAATGTCCTCACATGGTGGTCCGTGGCTCCAAGGCTGAATAAATGGTGGGCCCTGGGATCAAAAAGGTGGAAAACCCCCTGCCCTACAGCAGGGAAGTCGAACTCAAATTCACAGCGGGCAAAAAAAAAAAAAAAAAAAAAAAAAGTTCAAGTCAAAGGCCAGAGCTGGAAACACACACAGATCTGAAATATAATTTTTGGGGCAAAAATATGTTTTTTGTTTATGTTTCTGGATACAACTAAGCCTTTTAAAGCTGTTTCTAATTGACTGTACGTGTCTGCATGTCTTCATAGTGTGCCTGCGTGTATTGTGCATGTGCACCAAATGCACGTGCATGTGTGCGTGCAGATCATCTTATGGGGCACCCCCCCGCCCCCACTTCTAAAAGCCCTGCACTACAACACTGGTCTAGGCCAGGCCTAGGATGATATCATCAGGTGATGTCCCATATAGTGACAGGAATTATACAGTCATGGTTGGATTGCAGACTAACTAAACAGACTAACTAAACTCAAATCATAGGAAATGGTGTGGAAATAGCTGCCGTAATGTGACACGTTTGCCAGCTTGTAGCTCTGATATTTTCCGCAAGGCAACAGCATCAGACGACGTAGCCGCCATTACTTACTATTCCGTGCTCAAGAATAGCTTATATAAAGTAATATGAGCTGCGTAGCATGCCTTCTCTGTGCTGCACTGCACACAAGGACGTCTGTGTGGCTGTAGTTTATTTTGAAAATGAACATGCTGTTTGTTCAGTTCTGTCTATCCGTGCTTTTTTTCTCCAAAACAAGTAAAGTGTGAAGTTAACACCTTCATTGGAAACTCACTGGCGGCAGAGGCTGCTTTTGAACTTCAAATACTGTACATCCATAACTAGGGATGATGATATTGTATCGGTGTCGGGAAAAGTATCGGATTGGCCCTTTTTTGTCATATCAGTTCATATCAGTATCTGCAATACTGTATCGGTATTGGCCCTACTTTGTTATCATCAGACCATTCAGTATTGGTAAATATACCAGTATAACCAGAGATCCGACACAGTGGTAAGGGTTTGACACTATGGCATTGGCAGGTAAATAAAATGTTGTGGAATTTGCTTTGGAGTTGCCAAGTGCACGTTTGAGTGAGGAGTGCTATTCTAGTCTGCTATATTATTGTGCTATTTGGTTGACTTCATACAAGATCTTTTTCTTGGGACAATTTAATTGAGTTTTAGTCCTTTTTTTTTTCTTAATGCCTTTACAAAATGGATCTGATCAGGAAAAATATTGGGAATGATCAGGATTGTATTGCGAGCAAAAAAAGTGATCAGATCGGGAAATATCACGATCAACAGATACAAACTCAAACTCAAATGATCGGGATCGGATCAAGAGCAAAAAAAAAACATGATCGGGACAACCCTATCAACCCTATCACCCTATCAACCCTATCAACCCTATCACCCTATTGGTGAGCAACCCTTGGTTGCTCACCAATGAATATCAAACTATATTGAAATGAAATGCAGATCAGGAGAGAATCTATCCAGGGTTCATGTGAGTCCACAGCACCACCAGACACCATGAAATGTGTTAGTTTCAGGCCTGGGCTGTGGCTCAGCGGTCCAGGCACCCTGCCTGGCGATCCAACACTGGAAGTGTCCGTGGGTTCGACTCCCGTTCCCCCCCATTGGCCTTTGCTGTCACTTTACTGTCACTCCCCAAACTCTCTCACAATTTCCTGTCAGCCTTCTGTCTCTCTATAAAAACAAATAATGGCAAAATGCACAAAAAACACTTTAAAAAAGAAAATAATGTGTTTGTTTCTTTTGTGCCATTTCTTTCGTTTTCCATCACCAAACACACTGGGTTTGAATAGGTGTTTGTATTTCCAATTTTCTGTAGTTATACTTCTGAATTTTTACTTTTTGAAAACCTTATTGGGAGTTACCCTGTAGATTTTGATTACTATTACAAAACATTTACCACTTCACGTGTTGATGAAATATTTTCAAATCCTTTGACTATTAAGGATATAAAAAGATAGAATAAAACAAACCGAGTACTTTTGTTCTTTCCGCATCTTTATTATATTTGTTCCCCAATATTGCAATAAAAAGTTAACTTTGAATACCATCTAGACCAGTGGTGTCAAAGTCATTTGGGGTGGGGGCCGCATTGGACTTCATGTGACTTCATGGGGGCCGGAGCGCCGCTGTGCAACCAGTCGCAGACTGCAAGCATGCACGGCACACGCATGTTTACGTACACAGCCGTTACTTCTACACTACAGTATATCACACAAGTCATATTTATTATTAAGAATAGATATTAATATATATTATTGGTTTCATACTTGTAGCCTAGATTAAGACATTTGCTATGAAAGATGCTATTTTTATTTACAGAGCGTCAATAAACCATACGAAAATAGCATTTAAATTTCAAATACTAAATTTAAGTAAGTATGTAAAGTTAACTAAGTATAGTTCTCGGTTACACACCCTTGTACTGCTGAAGTATAGTTCTCTCGGTTACACACCCTAGTACTGCTGAAGTATAGTTCTCGGTTACACACCCTTGTACTGCTGAAGTATAGTTCTCACTTTGCAGCGCCAGCAGCCTCGCCTGGTAAAACGACTCCCCCTGCTGGACAACATGCATTACATGCCATTCAGAAGAGAGCTCAAAAGCATTTCTTTAAACAACCATAACTTTTGATAGGAACGTGCTAGAGACTTACTTTTTTTTTTGTTAGACTCAGACATTTTGGGGCCGGATTAAATCATCTCGCGGGCCGGATCCGGCCCGCGGGCCTTGACTTTGACATATGTGATCTAGACGGTAAACAAACTATACATTGATACATTTACTTCAGTAAAACATGTGAGTACCGTTGCTGTTTTGCAATATGGAGTAAATGTAAATACGCCACTGGGATTTTTTCTTTTTTCTTCTTCTTCTTTTTTTCTGCTCTCCCCGTTGCCAAGACGAATCTGTTTTCTCCCGCACGCAGCTGCACAAAGCCATTAAAAAACAAACCATGTGTTGTAACCTGTTAGGTTTCACTAGCGCTCAACCTTGGCTCAACTCTGCAAAACCTGGAGCGGAGAGCAAAACTCTCCAAATGGTTTGTTCTGCCTCCTGCAGAAACCACGTATCTCCATTTTATAGCTCCAGGTTTCAACTGTTTAATCGCGAATATGAATATCTGATACTATATAGGTTATCTATTTTGATTTTTGGCTAAAAAGTTGCCTCTACTACCTTTTAACAAAAACCTGCGTCCAAATCACAGCTATGCAGTGATCCATTTGGGAAAGGCCTTCCTCCTCCACCACCATTTCCTATAAATGTAAGATTTGGGACATACAAGGTTTCTGAGAGCCTTAAACAACAAAACCCAATGCTATTGACACTTAGCTCATTGCACTCCTTCTTCCTCTCCTCCTCCTCCTTATCCCACTAGACACCCGCTGCATTAATTGGCTGGCAGGGATACCAGAATATTACACAACGGCACAGATATTTCATTTGTCCTCATAGAACACACGCCGATGATGTTGATGATGATGACACATGTTCCATTGGAATGAACAAGCCGCTTAAATCTTGCATATTTTTGTAAAGGATCACAAAAAGCACAGTGCCAGAAAGGCTCTAAATGTTTTAGTCTGGGTCTAAACACAGATGCAGCCCAGAGTCCAAGTTCTTTCTCTCTCTCTCTCCAGGGGCGGATCTAGGCATGGGCATGGGGGGCAAGCCCCCTAAATGCCCAGTTCCTAAATGCCCCCACCAAACATGATGGCATGCAGCTGTGTCACCACTAAACCAACAGCATTTCATCATTGAAAACAGAAAACTCTCTGAGTCAGACCTTTAACTTTAAGCATGCTGCATGTGTAGTAAGTATTATGTGTAAGCGGGGATCGAACCCGGGGACTCCCACTCGCCAGTTCAACGCACAACCAGTTGCGGCTGTTGTGGCTGGCTCACGGCTGGCGTGCTACACATGTGGGTTGCAACTTTCAACAACAACTGATCTTATTATTGATACTTTACTTCCCTAATAAAAGTCTTTTAAACTGAAAATGGTATGGGTGCAACCTGAAAATGGTATGGGTGCAACGATGAAGCGACACGGGCGATGAAGCTGCCCCCATACCATTTTCTACTGCCCCCCCAGTTGGGAAATGTTACATCCGCCCGCCTCTCTCTCTCTCTCTCTCTCTCTCTCTCCCTCTCCCTCTCCCTCTCCCTCTCCCTCTCCCTCTCCCTCTCCCTCTCTCTCTCTCTCTCTCTCTCTCTCTCTCTCTCTCTCTCTCTCTCTCTCTCTCTCTCTCTCTCTCTCTGTCTCTGTCTCTGTCTCTCTCTCTCTCTCTCTGTCTCTGTCTCTGTCTCTGTCTCTCTCTGTCTCTGTCTCTCTGTCACTGTCTCTCTCTCTCTCTCTGTCTCTCTCTCTCTCTCTCTCTCTCTCTCTCTCTCTCTCTCTCTCTCCCCTCTCTCTACTTTACTACACTACATGTGGTGCATGAAAACAGTGACTTACTGCTGAACTATTGCTCCTCCGAAGCCTCTGGAGGGAACTGTGTGTGTGGAAAAATTCACAAAATAGTGGCTGTCAGGGTGGAAACCTCATACGTATGTCCCCCCAAAACTGTTTCTAAATAGCAACTACTACCAATACTGTAGTTGTTTTTCAGTCCAGTGGTTAAATCATGTGCATGTCAACAAATGCAAATGTGTTCTGCCGTAGAGAATATGGCCCAAATTCCCGCCATCGCTAAACCCCTTATTCCTTAACTTCTTTTAAACAATTTGTAGAAAACAATCTTCAATAGTTAAAATGGCCAGTCTACAAAGCTCGCAACATGTCAATCGATTGGCATGCTGATTGCCTTTTTTTTACTATTTTGAAAAAAAAAAAGGAAAATCCTTTCAACCTGCAAAAGAAGTTAAGTATAAGGGGTTTAGCGTGTGCTGAGAAACTGAAAAGGGTGGTAAAACTATGGAGATACAAGGTTGTTCTATCCTGACACCATTGTGTCTTGTGGTCGCATTTTCAGAAGACACAAGGTTTGCTCGGAACACTCTGACAACCAGTGCTGAACTATCCCATTGATTGGTTGATTTACTGACTTAACACTTTCACCGCTTTAGGCACTTGCCTAAGAAAAATAGCAGAGATACTATTACTATTTTTAACAACATGTTGCAAATAGTAGCCCTACTGCGGGTACAATTAAACAAGCGGTGTTACAAGGTTAGCACAAAAATAAGCATCTGGGACGCTGGGGCTTGCTTCCATTGTTTCCAACGATGGTTATAGAATATCTCTGTTCCATGAATTACATATTATGGCACATAAATGCCTAAATCTTTTCCTCTATAAGATACAGACAGCTTCATCCATTGCCATTAGAACGGATTGTAAATAACTAAGCATTGTCAAACCACTCTGTTTGCGTGTGCACGCACGTGCATGCGTGCTTGTATGTGTGTGTGTGTGAGATCACCGATAAAAAATGCACTCAATGTGTTCCCCTTCTCTAGTCAAGTCTCATTCATTGCTTCCATTTTACAGTGTCCTTGTGTGCATTTTGAGTAATTGGTGGCAATTCTTCCAGTCATTTAGTCACACTGATTTAGTTTATAGTGTTATTCTGGGAGAACAGTTTTTGGCAGGCAGAGCAGTACACAATGTTCTCTGACAGCTTCTCTTCATTTGTCTTCCCATTTACTATAGTGTCCTATTAAAAGTTATATATATCCTCCCTTCCCTCTAGTTTGGAGACAAATAACCCAACGCGTGCCAAGCATGAGGCTATATAGTACGTATTCTGGGTCTATGTCACGGCTCTGGCTACAACTTAAACGGTCAAAACCTTTATTTTGAAGCGCCAGATCGAGACCGAAACCAGATGTATGATGTATATGATATATTTTTTAATGGCCATGCCCATTCTGTCCCAAATGAAATTCCAACACGATCATCAGATGACACGCTTGGATCAAACGATGGATTAAAGCACATATGTCAAACTCAAGGCCCGCGGGCCAAATCAGGCCCACAAATTAATTTATTCAGCCCCGCAGGATGATATGAATGTAACTAATTGTTTTACTTTCTCAAATCAAATGATTTACTTTCTCCTTTTACTATGAAAGTAGTGCTTGGCGAGGATCAGTGAACAGGAAACTGAGCTTTAATAATGCAATCAGTTTGAATACACGCAGTTTTATCTTTGCATTTATCTTGCTGTTAAAGGGGTATTCATAATTTTTGAAGGAAAATTACATTTGCTGTTTTCAGGAGATGTCCTCGTAAACCGGCGCCCCACATGTTGAAACACAAACCGGATGCTCCGGCCTCTATTTTGGCCCGCTGTGCATTTGAGTTTGCCATCCCTGGATTAAAGAATGGAATCAATTAATTCTGGTGTTAGGTCTACCCTACGTGTTTGCAGGTAGGGCTAGCAGGACGGCCTACCGTATAGGTAAGAAATGGGACAATAATAATTCTTTGGGCTCGTTGAGAAATGCGCCCTAAACACTCCGGTGTGCCCCAGGGTATGTTCTGTTGTCCCTTCGTTTATTCAGTGCATTCAGTGTGTGGTCCTTCGAAAATGCCCTACATCATGCACCGTGTGGTTAGTGCCCGCCCTAAACTTCACCCTTCAAACTCAGCGCACTCGTGGTTTGGATTTCCGAGCATAGCCTTAGATGCTATCTGTTAGGGCAGTGGTTTTCAAACCATTTCGATACCAGGGCCCAGCATTTATTCAGAATTTGAGCCACGGACCACTAATTGAGGACATTTTAGCCACACAAAGACCAGACTGAATTGGGGAAACAAAGCAGACAAACAGATCAAAAAATGACCATTAATCTTCTAATCTGTGTGGATTTTTTTTAAGTAGTGCTAATTCAGATGATGAATATTTTAACTCTTGAGAGTTTAAACCTGAACCTGGTTTCATGTTTTGCACTCTCAAAGAGTTACACCTGTTTACCCAACTCTCCATCATTTAGCTGGGGACCACCTGGAACCCTTTCAAGGACCACTGGTGGTCCCCGGACCAATGGTTGAAAACCACTGTGTTGGGGTACTCTCTGCAAACTTTGTGCACCTAGGGACACAGATTTACTGTTTGTACTGGTATATGCCTCAATCTGCAGCAACACTCAACAGTCTGGCAAGTTTATTGTAATTGCCTGAAGGGCCATTTATGCAAAACACATAAATGGTTTTGGCTAACCGTAGTCGTATTTTAAATCATCACTTGTCCCAGTTTTGGGGTAATAATGCAGCTGCTCAGGACATGACTGAGGAATGTTCAGGGGAGAGAAAAAAAAGATTGGCAGGCTGTTTTTTAGACCACTTTGTTTCAGGTTGTACTCTTCTTTGGAAGTCCTAACATCAACAAAATAAATATCTCTTTTGAGAGACAGCAAAATCAATTTGCGACCGCGACAGACGTCAACCTGCCGCAACAGGTATAACACGACATCACAACAGGTATAAATTTGCTGCGACAGGTATAAATCCATCAGTTTTCAAACTTTAACAGTTTGGCAACCGTTCAATACTAAACGTAACCCCTAACCCTCACCGTAGTACAGTAAAACTTCATGGGTCCTAAACTTAACCTTAACCATCGACCGTTATGCCAACTGTCGCGACACTTATGAAACAGTGGCGACCGTGATGCATAAATTATGTAACTGCCGCGACAGCTATGCAAAACGCTCCCAACTGTTATGCAGTATGGTCACAATGTTTTTTGACTCCTGTTGCGATGCCTGCCGCATCGCCAGGGGTGGATATAACATTTTCCAATTGGGGGGGGGGGGGGGGGGGGGGGGGGCAGGAGAAAATGGTATGGGTGCGGCTTCATCGCCCGCGCCGCTTCGTGCCACGGGTGATGAAGCCGCACCCATACCATTTTTGGTTACAGGACTTTTATTAGGCAAGTAAAGCATCAATAATAACATCAGTTGTTGTTGGAGTTGCAACAGACACGCAGTGACGCAGCATGCATAAAGCTAAAGGTCTGACTCAGAGAGTTTTCTGTTTTCAATGATGAAATGCTGTTGGTTTAGTGGTGACACAGCTGTAGTTAGTTAGTAGCAGTAGTAGTGTTTCAAATCATTATAAATATAGGCACTTTAATTTGACACATCTTGGGTTGTTTTACTTGCGATCATGTTTGCTGGGGCAGACTGGGCATTTAGGGGGGACATTGCCCCCACCATGCCCATGCCTAGATCCGCCCCTGTGCATCGCCTGCTGCGGGCGCAAAAAGATTTCGCCCCTCCTGTATTTTTGGCTCTTGTCTCGTAAGTGCTGGCCTATAGGAGGCCAGCACTTAGACTTACAAGCCCTGCCCAACAGGGAGTGAGGTGCCGCCAGTCACCAGCGTTCCTCCTCCTCCTCCTCGCTGGATTGACCTCGCCAGGGTGAAAAACGAGGCAGGCAGAGTGCTTCTCCCAAAGGCAGTTTGTTTGTTGACATTTCCATTGGTTCTTTACCCTCCTCCGGTGGACGCTGCTGCTTCTTCTTCGGAGTTAACCTAGGCTTCAGTGGAGCGAACATCACATGGATTTATGGTTCTTCCTCCTCTCTCCTATGGTCTCCATCCTCCACAAAGGGTTCCGACTAGGCAGACACTAATGACTACAAACCCCCGGCCTCAGATTATTAATCACACTCGCTCCATTCAGCTTAGCTCTCTAATGCTATAGGTCTGTTCCTAAAGATGTCTGGATTGTCTTCTGCACAGTGTAAAGTATAACAATCGCTGTTGATTATGCACAGGAAGACTCTTTAATGTTATTTATAGTTTCACTATAGCTGTAACTTTTCCTCCATATCTCTGGATTTGAACCTGGTCCCTGCATGCGCAAATGTTAGCGTCTTCACCATTGAGCTGGAATCGTAATAGAGCCTGCCTGTTTGCTTGGAGAAAACAGTCAATCGTGATCTTGAGGTTGAAATTCATGTCAGAATTTCAGGGGTTGAGGGTTTGTGAGGGTAGATACCCTGCAGTAAACATGTAGTAATGCTGGGCTCTAGACTGCCTCCTCCTGGCCAGCCGGGGCGCCTGATGGAGGAACGGAATGGAACTGGTTGGAATAACGTGTTCCTTCCACAACGCTTCCCGTCCAACCAGGGAAACTCCCCCCTTTCAGGTAAAAAGAAGGCAAAAATGTGTTAAAAAATTGTGGGATGTAAAAAAAGAAAAAAAAAGAAAAGAAATTCATGTCAGGCATACAGTAAATGGGGCTTCTTGAGCCATACATAGTGCATTTATATTGCGCCTTCATCTTTGCATAGATTGTGCGCTGTATGGTCACACTTTCATGGAAAACTTGCTTAACGTTGTACTGTTCACGCACTGTGTTCACGTCTAGTGTTTTGACTCCTTGTTTCTCACCCACAAACCTCACAGGCTGACATTCCACTTCTCCTCAACCAGATCTGGTGAGAAGATAAGCCAAAATGTCAACACATTCTCATGTGCTTTAGTTTCAAATTCAACACACGCTTGGCAGCGCGATGACAATAAGCACTAACCAAAATTTGTCTCGAATTTGGCGGGAAAAAAGCATGGTTTTGGAAGGATGTCCTCCAGGAAGTTTATCCGTGACTCATAGTGGGCTTTTCATGGCCGAAAAACAACACAAAATGATGGAAATAAATCTTTGCCGTCGTGTGGAAATCTCCACACAAACATATCTGTCTGGAAAAAAACAAAAAAGAACCTGTTGCAATTACGAATGGATCCAACGTAGATATAACCTTTATAAACCTTTGCTTGCAAGACTAAAAATAAAAGCAACCCACGAAACGCTCAAAACATGTCACTTGGTGCCATGTTTCAGGCTTGTGGATCATATACTTTTGATAAGTGGTTTTCAACCACTGGTCCGGAGACCACCAGTGGTCCTTGAGATGGTTCCAGGTGGTGCCTATCTAAGTTGGTTAACCAGATGTCACTCTTGAGAGCGTAAAAATGGACCCTTGCGTTTCCATTTGGTTTCATGTTTACGCTTTCAAGAGAAAAATGTATCATCTGAATTAGCTCACACTAAATAAGTGGGCCCTGGTATCATAAAGGTTGAAAACCCCTGCTTTTGATGCTTCGTATGAGTCTGTAGTAGTATTGATTTTAAACAGAAAGTTAAGACATTGATATAAAAGGTCAACCTTGTCAATGATATGGAGATACCGGGTTTCTGTCCATAAAATAAAATAAAATAAAATAAAAACTTTTTTTTTTTTTTTTTGTGTGCATTCATGATTGGCCCGGGCACGACCTGCGCGAGGCTAACCGCTATCTCCCAACACATCTGTGCCTGGTTAAACCAAGGTTGTATTTTAGGCCCATTATAGTCGAGGAGACAACGTTCCTCTGAACTGCCAGTTTCTGACCGCTCACCCCTGACTGACTCACGCACTGTGGTCAAGTCGCCATGGAGACTGGCGGGGGCAGAACCATGCAGCTCCGGGGCTTCCTGAGACTGTGTTTTCTGGTATGGGAGGGGGAAGGAGGGGGGGGTCCAGGCGGCATTGTAACCTACATGTTATTTTTAGCTCCGCCAGCGCCTTGAGAAGGAATGCCCACAGCGTGTGTTGATTCAGGATGTGAACGGAGTGACTTTGTGCACGGGACACATGCATGCACGCACGCACGCACACACACACTAACGAAATGTACAAACACACAATTTTTTGATACTATACTTGGAGGATGTCAACATTTTTAGGGCAAAGATGTTGATGCATGTGATTTTTATTGTTTTTTATGGTATTTTTATTTATGTCCCCCCACATTTTTGTTTATTCAAGATTACAGGCCAGGGCATACATTAAATCAGACATAACATAACACCTAGCATAACATCGAACGTATGTGACAAAACTAGAATCATGAACGCTTAACTTTGCACACAAATGTCTTTGGTAACTGCCTTATTGGAATTAATGTGGTAGAAAAACGAAGAATTGATATAGTCATACACAAACAGGAAAGTGGCACTTGTAATTACAAATTGTATAACCTGAATCCAAAGTAAACAAGAAAGACAAGACGAACACACAAGACAAGACAACCAAACACAACACACATGGCTTGGTCGCACCTCAACAATGTATGCATGTAGCACAGTGGTTTTCAACATTTTTCATACCAAGACCCACTATTTATTCAGCATTTGAGCCACGGACCACCACTTCAGGACATTTTATCCCCACAGACCCTAAAACCCAAAGATTTCTTCTGTTTTTATCTTAACAATTCCAGGATGGATTTTGGAAACATAACAGGCAAACCAAGATCTCTAGTTGTGTAGATTTGGGATCATTCAGATGATGAATAAGAGTTACATCTGGTTCACCAATTTTCCATTATCTGGGGACCGACTGGAACCCTCTAAAGGACCACTGGTTGAAAACTCCTGATGTAGCATTATGCAATGCATATAGCACTCTTTAAACAACCATATGTCATTCCTATGCTGCTGGTCTTTGCACTGTACTGTCATCTCGTTGTTGTCTTCTATGTACAGTATGTTGTCTGTATATGTTGAGCATGAACCAAGACACATTCCTATCAGTAACTTGACATGGCAATACAGTTCTTGAATCTTGAATGATAAATATATTAAACAACCCAGCTGTGAGGGTTAGGGAAGATCGTGTCTGGTATTCTCAGAGGGTTTAAACTCAATTAGTAAACACAGTGAACTCTCTCTCTCTCCTTCTTTTTTAACATAATAACAACTTTTCTTGAATGACCAGTAAAATGGGCCTCAAAATTCTCTGTGTCTAATACTCTACTATAATTGTGGGGGCACCAAAAGTTTAGCAGCCCTCTCTCCCTCTCTCCCTCTCTCTCTCTCTCTCTCTCTCTCTCTCTCTCTCTCTCTCTCTCTCTCTCTCTCTCTCTCTCTCTCTCTCTCTCTCTCTCTCTCTCTCTCTCACTCTCTCTCTCTGTCTCTCCCCCCCCCCCCTCCACTAAGCTCTCCTCTCCTCTCTCCTCCATGTGACAGGCAGTAATAAAGGTCTGACAGGCAGGGAGCGTGAAGGTCATGGTTATTAGACAGCCGAGGCACCCAGAGCCACAGCTGGAACAGACAGACAGACAGACAGACAGACAGACAGACAGACAGACAGACAGACAGACAGACAGAGAGGCCTCCTCTGTAGCAGAACTGATGAGTTGTGTGAACGGCATTGTAGAAGAGGCGTGTGTGAGTGTGTGTGTGTGTGTGTGTGTGTGTGTGTGTGTGTGTGTGTGTGTGTGTGTGTGTGTGTAGGGGAAGCGGGGGTGGGGTCTGGCCACCTGGGCTGGCAGAGGGAACACCCTTTTTGTGGTGATGTAAAGCAGGGTTTTTCAACCTTTTTGATGCCAGGGACCACCATTTTTTCAGAATTTGAGCCACAGACCACCACTTGAGGACATTTTAGCCCCACAGACCCCCAAAACTAAAGATTTATTTTGCTTTTGTCCATTTGGCTAATTCAGACGATGAATATTTTAACTCTTGAGAGTGTAAAAATGAAACCAATGCAAGGGTCCATTTGGTTTATTTTTTACGTTCTCAAGATTTACATCTGGTTAACCAACTTAGCTGGGACCACCTGGAACCCTCGTGGGGACCACTGGTGTTCCCCGACCACCTGTAAAACCCCTGATATAAATCTGTGAGTAAGTGGATCTGAAGGGTACCTTAATGGTGAAACAATACCATGTTATCAAGTGTAGTATAATATGCATATGTGTGCGCCGATGCACGTGTGTGTGCTCTTGCGCCCACTCCACCCCAGAGGCATTCGCACCTGCTGCTACCAAGCTCACCCTGGTACACACACACACCGCACACACACGCACACACACGCGCACACACACACACACGTGCACACACACACACGCGCACGCGCCGCGCGCGCACACACACACACACACACACACACACACACACACACACACACACACACACAGAAAGACTTCAATCCCTTTTTGATGAGATAGCAGCTTTTGGACCCTCATGGATGTGTGCACCCAAATCTGCCTCTTATTGTGAAGTGTTGGTCCAGCTGACATTGTATGCCACACTATGGAGATCTGTCTGGCCCATTTAACAGCCCCATTGGCCCATTGTGTGTACACTATTTATGTGTGTTCACAGTTTAGTACGATTTATATAAACGGTTATGTGAAAAAAGAAAAAAGTACTGGCACTCTTTAAGTGTTAATATAGAACGGTTTGAAGGGAGCATTCAGTGATTTGGGTGACTTGGAGGAGAGAAGACGAAACAAAACAAAAATGGTCCCGCAGGTAACAAAATGTGCACGTGCACACTCTCTACAATGGGCAACAGGCCAACAGCATGGGCACCAATGCCCACCCCCACTCAACGCTGATAGGAGGAAGGCCCCATCTCATCCTGATTGGCCGAAAGGCATTTCTCCCGAAGCCCCAAACTGAAACGGGGGGGTTGTACCCCCATTGTCTCACTGTGGACAGGGAGGATCTCCTTATATGGTCACCACACGTGTTTTTATCCTTTCAATCAGACTCTGCTCAGCCCATGGTTGTGTCCATTAAATCTCTTATATTACAGGTTCCAAATGCTTGGAACAAACACTTGCCTTACTAGTCATCCAAGTGCATGAGATTTCCATTTCCGCAATAAGAATAGTCACCAGTCATTCTGCTTGTTTGCTTCATTGCTGCCGATGTCCTTGACCTTGTCAACGCAACACAGAACCCCATAAAGCCTACCTCGTTGCGTATTCGTCTAAATAACAAGGTCATGGCTGTGGCCCCCGTCTTGGTTTTCAGGGGTCTTTCTGCAAAAAAGAAAGACACTGTTTTATCAGCGAGCAATAACAATAGCCATAACGTCCCAGGCAACCCCGTGTTATAAGTGGTTCTCGCTCTCGGGGAGAGAGAGAGAGAAAGGGCCTTGAGAATCAAACAGAAATGTAATAAGTACTGACGGTTTGTCTTAAGACTTCGCTCTCTCTCTTTTTCCTTCAGAAATATTGTCTTTGGGTGAAGTCCAGTAGTTTCTCCTTGGCCTCCTTGCCAAACTCCGGGCCGGTCCAAAAAAAAAAACCTCAACTATTCTCAAGTGAGGCTTAGTGCTGTTTTGGAAAAAACAGCGCCGGCTAGAACTACACACACCGCCAAGCCCTGAGTGCTGATTGAACTCGGAGAGGGTTTTTAGCAAACGTACTGCAGCGAACGGAACCGAGACGTCCTTGCAACGGGTTCCGTTTGGTTCCGTTTTCCCTATACCTCTGGTAGTACAGTTTAATAGTCTAATAGTCATTGCTCTTTGCCGTGTGTATATATACACACTAGCAGCTCAATGTTCTTAGTAATGCATTCAGCAGAATTTGGAGAATAAACCCAACTGTTCCCCAATCCTCCCTTACACAAAATAAACATGCATGCACGCGCGCACACACTCACACACACAAAGCCCCCTGAAAAACTCATCTCCCTGTAGCAGGGGAGGATGTAACATTTCCCAATTTGGGGGGGGGGGGGGGGGGGGGGGGGGGGGGGGGTGGTATGTGCGGCTTTATCGCCCGCCGTTGCACGAAGCGACACGGGCGCACCCTTGCCATTTTCGGTTAAAAGTCTTTTATTAGGCAATTAAGCATCAATAATAACATCAGTTGTTGTTGAAGTTGCAACAGACATGCAGCATGCATAAAGCTGAAGGTCTGACTCAGAAAGTTTTCTGTCTCCAATGATGAAATGCTGTTGGTTTAGTGGTGCCACAGCTGCAGATAGTAGCAGTAGTACTGTTTCAGCAATTTGAAATATCTTGGGTTGTTTAGCATTGCCATTGTGTTTGGTTTGAGGCAGTCAGGCCATTTAGGGGGGGGCATTGCCCCCCCATGCCCATGCTTAGATCCGCCCCTGCCCTGTAGGATGAACTCTCATTTCACCTCATTTGCATCGATATGAAATTCGGGGACGGAAAAAAGTCGCTAAAAAGGAAGAGGGGGGGGGGGGGGGGGGGGGGGTAAAGCAGGGAGGTGGGGTACAACCACGGGGTCAACGTAGCCGGGGCTATAAAGAGAACGCCGGGCCTCGCTTACAAGCCGCCGCCGCCTCCTCCTCCTCCTCCTCCTTCGCCGCGGCGGTTGCTAAGAAAAGGAGCTGCGGCGCGGCTAGCGTGCGTCTGAAACAACGGCGGCCGCTCTAGACTGTGAGGCTTCATTGTGTCTGCTATCTGCCGCGGCACAAAGGGCCGTCTCTTTACTGAAGGGACGGGTGTCAGGAGTTCAGCCTTTATCGTTGCGACCTGCGTTTGACCTCACGGGAGAGAGAGAGAGAAGGGAGGAGAGGGAGAGGGAGAGGAAGGTAAAAGGAATGGAGGGAGAGAGAGAGAGAGGGGAGGGAGGAGGGAGAGAGGAGAGAGAGAGGGAGAGAGAGGAGAGAAGAGAAAATAAACAGAAAGAGAGTGAGAGGCATGAGACGAGCAGGCGATCTAGGCATCGGCATGGGGGGGGGCAATGTCCCCCCAAACACCCATTCTGCCCCCGCAAACACAATGCCATGCAAACAACCCCAATATATTTCAAATTAAAGTGCCTATATTTAAAATGATTTGAAACACTACTACTACTACTAACTACAGCTGTGTCACCACTAAACCAACAGCATGTCATTATTGAAAAACAGAAAACTCTCTGAGTCAGACCTTAGCTTTATCATCCGCGTGTCTGTTGCAACTTCAACAACAACTGATGTTATTATTGATGTTTTATTTGCCCAATAACGTCCTTAACTGAAAATGGTATGGGTGCGACTTCATCGCCCGTGGCGCGAAGCGACACGGGCGATGAAGTCGCACCCATACCGTTTTCTCCTGCCCCCCCCCCCCCCCCCCCACCCCCCATTGGCAAATGTTACATCCGCCCCTGTTTGAGTGTGCAGTCTGTGTGCAGACGCAGTACGAAGGGAAAGCACCTCTCTAACCCCATACAGGAAGTAGAGAATGCTGCGGTGGAGCCAAAGCGTCAACAGCCAAAATAAAACCACCTCAGGTCTTCCCCTTAAGCTTTCTGTTCTGCCTCCCAAATGTCAACACATAAGATCTTTTACATTGTGTTGCACACGGGCAGAATCCTCTTAGCTCCATATTTCAACTTGGCCTATACTTGATCATACACAGGGCTTGACACTAACACTTGCCCGGGGCAAGTAAAAAAAATGGTCAGGCAAGACTGCTACCTGGCTGCCCGATCGGGCAAGTGTGTGACACAACACAAGCCATATATTTGTCTTGAAGGTATTCATTGTGCTCTGCCTCTTGCGTCTTTCCCTGCTTTCTAGCTATCTCTAGCTATCTCTCTCCCAGGTCCATTTGGTTCCAAACTATCATTTTGCTGGCGTCACAGACCCCTGAGTCCGTGACCACTGTAGGAACCACTGATTTACGCTGATTTACTGTAGCTGACTGCGAAAGGAAATGTTTAAAGCACCCAAGTAGAAAGTAAAATTTAAATGCACAATTTACAATATATTTTGGGGGGCAAGTGACCATGACTTGAGGGCAAGTAGAACCTGACTTGTGCCTCGGAGACCTTAGTGTCAACCCTGATACTATACTACAGCATCACCGCTCCACTGCTATTTTTTTTTTTTTTTTGCTATTTAAAAATGTACAGTATATAATTCTTGAATGTTAAAGGGGAAGCCATGCACTTTCAACATTGAACTACCAGTATATGTCATTAATATACCTAAAGTAATATTAATAATAATAAAAAAGACTGTTTTCTCTTTGTGATGCCACTGATCACATGACCTCAAGTTCTAAACCTCCTGTTCTACGCTGTACCGAAGGAGGCTACTTGTTATTATTTCCACACAACTACTAGATATATAAATAACAGTTTAATGTTGGAAATAACGGTTAGTTTTAGCACATGTGAGGATTCAATATGTATCTAAAAACAATTTAGGTTGGATATAACTCACAAGCTTTGCTGCCGTTTTTGCTTTGACATTAACAAACAACATGTAACAGAGCTACGTACCATCCCGTGAAGGGATGTGACATGCTGATTAATTAAAAAACATGCAGTATTCATGTGTGTGCTTGTGTGCATGTGTGTGCGTGCACGACGTAACCCCCATTGATACCAAGGCCATCCAGCACTGATTTCTGGGTGCAACATCCGGAGAGGAAAACCAACACACAAGAGGCAGCGGTGCCAAAACGCTCCCCTCCTCTCCTCTCCTCCTCTCACCGCCTCACCGTCGCTAGGCAGCCCCCCTCTCTTCTTCTTTTTATTATTTTCTCTCCTCCCCTGCTCCTCCACCACTCTCGTTTGGGTGCGTCTGAAAGGGGTCAATGCTTGTGCAATGCTGGAACCAACAGGGCTAAAAGTCTTTAGGGCCAGACACTGGAGGAGTCTGCTACTAATTGCTCTCAGTGAATCCCCCCCTCTCCCTCCCCCATCCCCAAAGTCTGGTTTTTCCATTTGAATTTGAATGGCGGTGGCTGGCTGGTGCTGAGAGTGTAAGGTACACAAATGACTGTCACCCCGCGGAATGGATGGGCAGCTTTTAGCTGAGAGGCTTGTCGACTTCGCCCTCCTCAGTTGAGCCGCTCTGCATGTTGTTGGCTCTTTGGCTCTGCATAAGTTTGCCGCGGCGGTGGTGTTTGCGCTAGCATTGAGAAGCGCCATATTGATGCAAGGTTGGCTGAAGTAGCATTAGGTTCTGAATGAGAGATGTTTTGAGGGCCAGACCTTTTGTTGTTTTTGTTGTTGTTGAGGGTGTTATTTTCTTGGCTTTTTTTGTGATTAATCAGCAAGAACAGTTGTGGATGACTATCTCTCAGCACTACAGTGAACTGTTGAGCACGGATTGATGGTATGGTGGTGCTTATCTTGTTTGCTGTCTCAACTTGACCGTACAGTCGTATGATTTTGCAAACAAAACTGTGTAGGCTTCTTAATTAGGTGGTGCTAATTCAGATGATGAACATTTTAACTCTTGAGAGTGTAAAAATGAAACCAAATGGACCCGCAGGGGTCCATTTGGTTTCATTTTTACATTCTCAAGAGTTACAGCTGATTAACCAACTTTCCATCATTTTGCCTGGGGACCACCTGGAACCCTCTCAAGGACCACTGGTGGTCCCCGGACCACCTGTTGAAAACCCCTGTGCTAAGATACAGCCAGATCATTTCGCAACCATATAGCGACCATTTTACAAACGGTCGACTTTTTTAACAAAACTTGCGATGGTTTGTAAACCATCCCAACCTTTTTTATCGACCTCATGTAAGCCTAACCCTAACCTTTGCCCTTAACCTTAACCCTAACCTTAGCCCTCAGCCTCAGGTCTAGGTTGTGCATGGGACCGGAGCCTTTTCTAAAAAAAGGTCATGGCAGGTGGAAAAAGATGACCGTTAAAAAAGGTTGTGAGCGGGTTAGCATTAGAATTTTAAAAGTAGGCTTCCTTTTCCCTATGGTGTGTTTAATGCTCCCGGGAAATGGGATGAAAAACAACATGAGAAAAACCTTGGATTTTAGACCTTTAGCCACGAACGATGCATCACGATTTCAATTGTATCCGATACACAGCGAGTGAACCCATGCACTCGTATATTCCCCCAGCTGCTTCATTCCCCCCCAAAAACAAACACAAGATAAAAACAAAAAACCC
This sequence comes from Benthosema pterotum, assembly GCA_039105355.1. Taxonomy (NCBI): domain Eukaryota; kingdom Metazoa; phylum Chordata; class Actinopteri; order Myctophiformes; family Myctophidae; genus Benthosema; species Benthosema pterotum. The sequence goes on along the minus strand of CM076969.1, from coordinate 49,909,895 downwards.
GGTATGAGAATTAGTTGAGACAAATAAAAGTTAAGATTAATAACTGAGGATATACTGTACATTAGTAAGTAATGATACTTGCCTTTTTTATTCATTTATTGTTTTTTTTTTCAGCTACAGTTACAGTATCATGAAATATCGTTGATGAATTTCATGCTATATATTGATTTATATTGCAAAATATAGTTGCATATTTATTATCGAAGGCCTAATCAGCACCTATATCATATCCTGAGGTACCAATATCGTCCCAGCCCTGCACTGGAATCGGACACATCTGTATCAATTTATCGACACGCATCCTTTATTTTCCAACTGCCTAGTGTGTGTGCATTGGCAAAGAAAAAACATTGCCTGTCAGCAGATAGGTCTGGAATAGCTCAATTGTTGGCCCATTTCCTACTCCAAAAAATGTTGGGGGGCCAATCAGGACACGGACATGCAAGCATAATTTGAATACCAACACCTGATTGGGTCTGGCTTTAGCCAGGCTACGTGGCTTGCCCCGACTGTGTGAAACTGTTTTATATTCTTATAACGCACGTACATTCGCGTCCCTACTTGGCACAGTCATAATAGGAACGAACATTTGGCAAAGAAAATATAGAAACGTTCAGCCGCCGTTCATTCAAAAAAGGATCTTCACACTTCATCTGCGCTCACCATGGAGGGACACTTCTGGACAAGTTCAAGTTGCTTTTCCGAGGAGCCAAAAAAGAAAAGTAAACACTTCCAGAGCGAAACACAAGGCGGGACTGGGCAAAGTCAAGAAAGTCACAGGACAGACAGACACTCAGATAGACAGACAGACAGACAGCTGAACAAATTGGCAGACCTCCCCCCTCCCTGGGGTTCACTTGTTCCTCTCTATAGAAGCGAGGGTCCGAGTCTGCCCCCCCTACCCCTCCTCTCCTTGCCCCGCTAGTGGTTAATTGGGCCCCTGCCAGGCCTCACCCCCTTTATTGCCTCCATTTGTCAAAGCCTTGCAGGCCTGAATGGAGCCGGAGACCTTAAACAAATGGAGAGCCTGGTCGTCTCTGCACCTCTCTCTCTCTCTCTCTCCCTCTCTCCATCCCTCTGTCTCTCCATCACTGCTCCCATCCCAGAGAGCAAACAGCCTCCAGACCGGGGCAGCGGAGGGCAAACATCGAAACAATAATGGTTTGCCCGTTTTCTCTCCCCCCCCCCCCTATTTTTGTGTGTGTGTGTGTGTGTGTGTGGGGGGGGGGGGCATGCTCCCCAGCCTTGAACCAGCCTCATTTGCCGTTGCAACGTTCAACTTATTAATGCTACCGGCAACTGAGTCTGGGTAGTGCCTGCTAGACTCGGATTTCTCTGATGTCACCTGTTGTGTTGCGCCCTTGTCTGATTCCAGGTTCTTCCAACAATCCTAGTGTACTGTAGGAATAGAGTAGCGACACACTTTAATCTCACGCCTTGCGCTGGCTGGAGCTCTGCAAGTTTAATAATAATAGATCATCTCCTGCCCTTGAAAGATCAGATTGAATCTGTGTGTACGAAAACAAAGCAAAGAATCTATTTCCTTCGCCGCCTAAGATCCTTTGGTGCCAGTAGAAGGATCTTTTGTTGTTCTTCACTTCTGTTATTATGAGTGTGCTTCAGTACTGTAGTACCACCTGATTTGGAAGTCTGTCTGTAGCCTTAAAATCACAATTGCTGCAACAACTTAGCATCTGTTCAAGGATTGTCGGACAACCACTTCAGAGACTCTATACATCCACGTATGATAACAGCATCCTTCGGTTATCAAGGAATATCACTTCCAATCCTTGCCATGTTCTGTATGCGGCTGTGTCGCAAGACAAATTTCCATGCAAATTGCATTGCTCTGAATTGACCAAATGATGAGCTCCTCAATGTTACAATTTTTTGTGGAGCTGCGGGGCCCAGCTCTGCTCCAGTGTCCCTGTGTGTCCCAATTTAGTCTAGATAATTTGCAAAACGTTGGTCAAAATAACAATTCTTCTACATGTTCTAAAATCTAAAATTAAGTAATCCAGAACTCTAGAGTTACAGATCTATAGGGGTCCATTTGGTTACCACCTGTCCATCATTTAGTTGGGGACCATCTGGAATCCTCTCAGGCAGGGGTTTTCAACAGGTGGTCCGGGGACCACCAGTGGTCCTTGAGAAGGTTCCAGGTGGTCCCCAGGCTAAATGTTGGAAAGTTGGTGAACCAGATGTAAAAATGAAACCAAATGGACCCTTGCGGGTCCATTTGGTTTCATTTTTACACTCAAGAGTTAAAATATTCATGTGAACTAGCACCACTTAATTAAGACGTTTACACTGTTTTGTTGGCAAAATACAGGCTGGAACTGTGGACAAAACCAAAATAATTCTTTAATTTTACGTCTTTGGTGTGAAAATGTCATCAAATGGTGGTCCGTGGCTCAAATGCTGAATAAACGGTGGTCCCTGGAGTCAAAAAGGTTGAAAACCCCTGCTCTCAGGTACTACTGGTGGTTCCCAGACCACCGGTTGAAAACCACTGACATATGGTCTTTAGCGGTAGTAACACACACACACACACACACAACGCGCATGCACACCCGCACTCACCAGCGCATGCATGGGGGTACTACGGACCCTCCCAGACCCCCGGTACAACAGGGGGAAGGACGGGGGGGACAGACAGACAGGTGTACAGTGGGGTGTATTGTACGCCGCTGTCATCAGCACATGTGCAGCAGCCTCCCCTTGGCTCTGGGCTGAGCAGATAAGAGCATGCAGGCAGGCAGGCAGCCATTCAGCTATTCACACAGCCAGCCAGCCAGGCAGGCAGGCAGGCAGGCAGGCAGGCAGCCCCTCTCTCTATCTGTCCCCTCACTATGGACATCTTTGTCTGAGCAGGACACAGACCTGAAGAAGGGAGGAGCAAGCGTGCAGATGCAGTGAAATAATCCACTGCTGTCGTGAACGCCTCTTGGCGTTCTAAGCGTAATTAGCATTACTTAGCATTTCTTAGCATCATTAGCATTATTAACAATACTTAGCATTACTTAGCATTATTAGCCTTAGTTACTTACCATTAGCAATACTTAGCTTTACCAGCATTACTTACTAGGCCTGATTTACCTTACTTTACGAGCAATATTGGACTCAATTAGCATTACTTAGCATTATTAAAAATACTTAGCATTAGCATTACTTAGCATCATTGGCCTTAGTTACTTAGCATTAGCAGTGCTTAGTATTGCCATCATAGATTACTTTACCTTACTTTACCTTACTTTATTAGCATTATCAGCAATAGTTAACGTTACTTAGCATTATTAGCAATATTAACAATGCTTAGCATTAGCATTACTTAGCATTATTAGCATTATTAACAAAACTTAGCATTAACATCGCTTATCATTACTTCATCATTGCCATCACTTTAGTTATTGAAAAATATCAGACCTACAAGCTCAGAGCTTGTATTTCTGATATTTTTGAAAATGGTGAAAATGTGGCACAAATCTTAGATCTGTTTTTCTTTTTTTTTTTTCAGTGCAGAATGCGATAAAGGAAGAATGATTGAAACAAAGAAGGACAGAAAGACAGAGAGAGAGAGCATTGCCATATGGAATGAAAGCAGGCCCACAGGAGAGTATTTGTCTGCGCTGCCTGTCTGCGTGTGTCTGCTGCCACACTTAGAGTATCAGATGATGTTGGTCATTAGAATTAGAATTGAGGTTTCGTATGGAGGCTGCTGGCTGGCTGGCTGGCTGCGTGGAGGCTCCTAATGGCTCCATTGTCCACTCACGCCGTCTGGACTATACGTTTCCTTGGCACTTGTTCTATCGATAACGTTTTTTGTTTCTCTCTTTTTCTCTCTTTTCAATAATCGAGGCAAGTTTTAATCTTCATAATACGAACTTGTTTTCATTTTTTTGAGCAGAGAGACCTCCTGAATGCCCTACGTCTTCTTACTGTACAGCGTCACACAGAAACATAACTCTCTTTTGAGATTGTCGATCTGATACTTGAGATATCTTTTGTCGTACAACAGTGTCACATAAAAATAGCAAATATTGTAAATCTACAATATTACATTCTTACCTAGTTTTAAAATACAAAAAATCATGTGTATGCTTGCAACCTACTCAAGACATTTAGTTAGTTAGTTTAGTTAATTTGGAAACGCTTAAAATTTACAGTGGCCTAGTTTCCATTACGGTCCGCTCACAAGCAGCATGAAGTGATAGTTCACAAACAGTTTGGGTGACAAACAGTGTGGGCAGCAGGGGTGCCCACACTTTTTTGACTTGAGAGCTACTTTCAAAATGACCGGTTCAACAAGATCTACACATCAAAAAAATAAAATAAAATGAAATAAAAAAATCCATTTCAAGCCACCACTATTTCAAGTTTGACTTTGAAATAGTAGTGATGGTGTTACTTACTGTTATAGTGTTTAAGAATAATGCACTTATAATGAAAAATGAAGGGGGAGAATTGGAAGGTTTTCTTGTATGCTACTGTTTGAAAACAGTATTTGGGGTTTGAGGTGACAGTTTGTGATGTTGAGTTTAGTCTCTTGCACCCAAAGCCAATAACTTTCACGTTTTTGTCAACAATTGGGAAAGAGAACTGGCAAAATGTTTCAAAACATTTACTAATTGTGTGGACTGTTGAAATTACGTAATTCAGATGTTTAAATATAATTTAACTCTTGAGAGTGTAAAATGAAACCAAATGGACCCGCAACGCTCTCAAGAGTTACAGATCTATACATTTTAGGGGACTGTCATGTGATCTACCTGCACAGCCTGTGTGATCTACTGGTAGATCATGATCTACCTTTTGGGCAGCCCTGGTTTACAGTGTCAAAAGGCTTACTGCAGTCACAACAATTATAGCTGTTGTTAGAGAAACGTCATAATCATGTTCATAATTGTGCATTTCTGCCAAGGGGATAATGCCATTTTTTTGTTTCATGAAATCAAGCAATAGAAGCTTTTGATGTTGAATTATAACTTTCATAACGGCAATGTTCTAATAATCCATCTCTAATAATGTAAAACGTGTGTTGTGCTTTAGCTGTGTTGAGTATTATACGTATGGTCTGTGTATTCTGTGAATTCCGTGTCTTGAATTCTCGCAGTTTAAAATAGGGTTGCACTGATACTTTTTTTTTTCAGTTCTATTCCGATCCTATTTATTTATTTATTTATTTTTTCAATTTCCCGATATCTGATATTTTATATAACAAAACAATCTAATACAAAATGTATACAAATGTAACGTAAATGTAGTTTCTCAGAGGTGTATCAGAGATGTGAATACAGATACGGATCGATACTCATAATAATTAATTAGTAACTTAATTTTATCGGTATTGGGTTCTGATTAAATTAAGTTATCGTTATCGTTTAAAACATAAGATTTCAACATAGGAGAAACTAAATTTTATATTTGAGTGCAGAAAAGTAACTGTGTGTGTGTGTGTGTGTGTGTGTGTGCGTGTGTGTGTGTGTGTGTGTGCGCGCGCGCACATGTTTTTCTTATAACCTGCGGCCTCCATAGTGTCCTATTACAGTAAATGAATGCTTGTGGAGCTCCCCACCAATAGCTTTCCTGTATGATAAAACATTGTTTTACAACATACATGTCTCACACACATTTTTCCACTGCATACAGCATGCCTTGTGTGTGTTCTTTCCCAATTATTTGGGGACTCACTTGCACTGACCTTCACAGTCCACCAGTAGGCCCCCGGAGTTACTTTATTGCTATACATGTTGCCTATATTATTGCCAGACCTAAGTGGTTAAAAGTCAGCACACACATATGCCACATAATAGCTGAAGAAAAGTCAAATTATGGCCTAAATATCAGCCTGTCTCTACTAGGGATGTTGGAAGCTATAAGAGTGAGAGGGGACACATGTAAAATGTTCCCATAAATCCCCCCAAAGACAGGATCATTAAGGGAGAAAACAACAGTAATCGGACCACTTGGATTCGGTTCCACAACAATCAGTGTGGTTAGATGTGGAATCCATGAAAACATATCAATAAGTGTGGGTGTATTCTATTGTTCTGGTGTGTTATGTGTTGCGTGCAGGCGTGAGTGATCTCAAAAATCGCTTAGTTAGATGAAATCTCATACCTTCTGTATGGTTTTGGCTTCGCTGTTCACAGTCTGACTGTCAGTGTTGCCAACTGCCAAAATCCAAAATGCACTAGTGACACTCCAACCATTTCCATACCAGGGCCCATTATTTGTTCTGCATTTTAGCCACGGATCACCATTTGATGTTGAGTTTAGTCTCGGAATAATTTAGGAGAGCTAACTGGCAAAATGTTGGTCAAATAGCAATTCTTCTACATTTTCTAAATGTGTAGATTCTTGAAAATTAGGTTATTCAGAATTAATTCAAATTAGCTATTAATTCACATAAAATGGACAAATCAATCAAATGGACCCATCAGGTCCATTTGGTTTCATTTTACGCTCTCAAGAGTTAATTGAGAGCGTAAAATGAAACCAAATGGACCCCATTTCATGCTCTCAAGAGTCTATACAGATCTATAAGGGTCCATTTGGTTGTCAATGGTCCTTTCTAGGAAGGAAGGAGGACTCTATCATAGCAGGGAAAATGGTGAAAAACAATGGTTTTATCTCTGGCGCCTGTCAACCATTTTCCCCCCAACTCACCAGCAGAAAAGCACTAGAATTTCCGCCAGGAGTTTTTCACTAATTTTGGCGCTAGGGGGTCTGGAAAAAAGCTAAATACAACGACAAATGCACAAAGTTGGCAACACTGCTAACTGCAAAGAGTGACTGAACGAGGCAGTGGAAAATGAGTGTCTCGCATTACACTCACGCACGCATGCATTCGTATCACTACTACTTGTTTGGAAGTCACAACATTTTAGGACAGCAATTTTGCGAAAGCTATTTCCACATGTGATGTGAAACACCGACACATAAGCTTCTACCAAGTAGCTAGTCCTAACCCCAGCTCCAATCGGAACCATTTATCGAAGTTTATATTTACTTTTTGTTCTTTTTAACCATGAAACTATAATGTTGTTCTTCTTGTATACTTGGCATTATGAGGATGAGGAAAATGGTCCTTACTGTAGCAACAACATCTGTTTCTCTATTTCTGTGGTAGGACCTCACAAGTATAGTAGTAGTAACACACACACACACACACACACACGCCTTTGCGTCAAATGTACATCCTCTTTCTCAGGGTCCAGTCTGCCGTACACATGTGCGTGTTACTTTTTCTTTCCACGGTGATGGCACTCCGGTCCACTACTCCCCCGCATGCATGCGTTCACTGCAGCGTCTACCCAAGGGGTGAAGCCAAAGGGGTGAAGTGGAGTGCACAGGATGGGGGGGGGTGAAGCTCCAGGCCTCGTTGGTTCTCACGGACCGTCTGACTCATGGCTTTAAACGCTCACACTAACAAAGAAACCCTCGACGCAAAGGGCCATGGCACCCCGGGGTGCAGAGAGAGAAAGGGATGCAGGCGCAAACACGCAAATGTATCAGATCTGTAAGCCCGGAACATGTGCGTGAAGTTTTGTCACTACTACTGTCCTACTACTTTCTACTACTACTTTTGGTGTTTTTCGTATTTGACTCCCGGAAAGTAAGGCCTACATTTTCGTTACCTCGAAACCCCTTATCCCTTAACTTCTTGTAATTAATAAACTAATTTTAAAAAGATTTTGTCAATAGTTAAAATGGCCAGTCTACAAGCTCACAACATGTCAGTAAATTGGGATGTTGAACTATTCCAAAAAGTTTATAGGGGTTTAGTGTGTAACGAAAATGGAGCCCTAACTCTTTTGGACATGTGAGATTTCCACCAGACAGATGAAATAACACACACACACACACACACACACACACACACACACAGACACAAATGCACATACGCACGTATGCGCATGACACGCTCGTGCATGAGCGCCCTGCACGCGCACGCACGCACGCACACAATGACGCCCACACGTGACTCACACTTGTCTCATTCAAAAGGACTTCTGGATGTTTTATGACCTCGAGAACATTCAGATGTTCAGTGGACTTGGACGTGAACTCACACACACACACACACACACACACACACACACACACACACACACACACACACACACACACACACACACACACACACACACACACACACACACACACACACAGGCTCCTTGCTTGGTGAACTTGAACTTCAAAAGGAGAAGGGGCGAGTTGGGTGGAACATGCAGTCCATGGAAAAGCCGGGCAGGGCATTGTGGACGGATGACGCAGTGGGCTGTAGACCATGTCTACTCTCTCTCTCACATGTCTTGGACCATCTAAGAAAACAAATCTTTCTACTGAGGAGGAAAAAAGGCCCTGAACTGTGTGAACCTGCAGCCGTGTGGGGGGGACAACTTTGAAGCTTTGGAAACCACCATGTTAACCAGGGGCGGATCTAGACATGGGCATGGGGAGGGCAATGCCCCACCTAAATGCCCAGTCTGCCCCACCAAACACGATGGCATGCTAAACAACCCAAGATATTTCAAATTAAACTTACAATGATTTCAAACACTGCTACTGCTACTAACTAACTAGAACTGTGGCACCACTCTTAACCAACAGTATTTGGAAATAGAAAACTCTCTGAGTCAGACCTTTAGCTTTATTCATGCTTGACTAATAAAATGGTATGGGGGTCGCTTCGCGCCACGGGCGATGAAGCCGTCCCATAGTATTTTCTCCTTTTTCCCCCTATAAAAATCTGTCGTGTGTTCCCATATGGTACTCCCATATTCAAACGCTGACAGTCAAATGTGCCGAGGGCGTTGATGCGGGCAAATTGTGCAACCCAGTGAAAGTGTCAAAGCTAAAAAGGGTGGCACCCCCGGCTCCCACGAAACCGTGCCAACGTCCTCCTCCTCCTCCCCCCTAGTTCCAATCTGCCAGTAGCCCAGACCATGCAGCCTGGTCCAGCGGGTGCCATCTGGCTGGCTGCGCCCCAATCAAAGAGCTCATTCTGGGGGTTAACTCTGCAGCACAGGAGGCTGGCGACTTTAGAGGGGTGGGGCGGGTGGGGGGGTGGGTGCCACTCAGAACAAGGTAGACCAGTGGTTTTCAACCTTTTTGACTCCAGGGACCACCATTTATTCAGAATTTGAGCCATGCACAGACCACCATTTGAGGACATTAAGCACCACAGAAACCCCCAAAACTTAAAGATTTGTTTTGCTTTTGTCCACAATTCCAGGCTGGATTTGGGGGAAACAAAACAGTCAAACCTACAGATCAACATAATGATGAATATTTTAACTCTTGAGAGTGTGAAAATGGAACATTTTTACATTCTCAAGAGTTAGATCTGGTTAACCAACTTAGTTGGGGACCACCTGGAACACTCTCAAGGACCACTGGTGGTCCCAGGACCACCTGTTGAAAACTCATGAGGTAGACACACCAGACCCACAGGCCTAAAGGGAGCAAGCGGGGGAAAGTAATTGAGTATACGTTGAGTATACTTTTTTTTTTTTTTTTTTTAACACTGTATGTTCTTACCCAAAAGCATCACAAGTGCACACCTGGCTTGTTGGATGACTACTATTGCTCCTACGTGAATTTGAAGGGACTTTTACTTAAAGGGGAACTCCACCCATTTTCAACATTTTAATATGTCATTAATATACCTTAGAGATGTTGTGTGGACATGATGAAAAAAAAAAGTCCCCCCCCAATTCTGTATTTCCTAAAAACGGAGGTCTGGAAAAAAATCATTAACATGGTGAAATACATCTGATGACATCATCCAGATGTATTTCACCATGTTAATGATTTTTCTTTCAGACCCCTTTTTCCTGAGAGGATACAAATGGAACCAAATGGACCCGCTAGGGTCTATTTGGTTCACATTTGTATCCTCTCAGGAAAATGTTGAAAATGGGTGGAATTCCCCTCTAATAGTTGCTATGATTTTGATGCTGGTTATTGTATTTTTTTCTTCCACTGCGTGAACACAGTTGTTAACTCCCAATTATGATCATGCCCATAAACCCTACAAGTTTATTGCTGGCATATTTATACAGTAATATAAGGTTATATACATTGTACACATGTGAGGGTAACAATTTGGGAGTTTTATACCCGAGTCTGTTGAAAACCTTAACAGGAGGATCCTGGTATATAGCACCAGTGGTCCCTGAGAGGGTTCCAGGTGGTCCCCAGCTCAGTTGGTTAACCAGATGTAACTCTTGAGAACGTAACAATGAAACCAAATGGACCCTTGCGGGTCCATTAGGTTACATTTTTACACTCTCAAGAGTTAAAATATTCATCATCTGAATTAGCCCAAGTCTACACAACTAGAAGATTAATGGACAAAAGCAAAAGAAATCTTTAGTTTTGGGGTCTGTGGGGCTAAAATGTCCTCAAGTGGTGGTCCGAGGCTCAAATTCTGAAAAAAATGGTGGTCCCTGGCATCAAAAAGGTTGAAAACCCCTGGCTTAGAGAGAGAGAGAGAGGGAGAGAGGGAGAGAGGCTTTACTACCAGGCTAGCGCAGGCACAATGGTGTTGTGCAGTGTGTGTGTATATATATATGTGTGTGTATGTGGTGGGGGTTAATCTCTTTGTATAGATGAATGAATGCATAGAAGAGGAGGACTGAAACACTAGCACCATCCCACCCTCACCCCCTCACCCTCCTCACTCACACACTTTTTCTCACTCACACTTTTTTTTGGAGGGGTGGGGGTGGGAAGGGGTGCATGGCCATTCTTGAACCCTGTATGTTTTAGGGAGGACCCCCCCCCCCCACTCCACTGACAGAGCGACAGATACCATCAATTACTGAGGTCCAGCCCCCTGGCCACCATATGGCCAGTAGGGCTGTATAGGAGAGTAGCCTGTTCATTTCACAGGCCCCGGCCCTGCATATGCTGCAGCAAGACCAAGCCAGCCGAGATGCTGTGTGTGTGTGTGTGTGTGTGTGCGCGAGTGTGTGTGTGTGTGTGTGTGTGTGTGCGCGAGTGCGTGCGCGTGTGTGCGCGTGCACATGTGCACACCACCATAGGCTTGGGCTAGAGTTACAGGGCGACCTGAGAGTCAAGGGGTCAGTATAGAGTTACGGAATCGGACCTTGTGTGTGTTAGTGCGCACGTATATGTGTGTGTGTGTGCTTGTGTGTGTGCGTGCATGCGTTTGTGCGATGAAGCAGTGTGCGTGTGTGTCATTCAGGTTTCAGCTGCCACAGCCATTACAGTGCATCATTGTTGTCTGGCAGTAAACCTCTTATCTCCAGATTCAAACTGAAATTGTTTTGTTTTTTTGTTTTTGTTTTGCAGGAAACCAATGCCGTGCTTTGTCATGTTATACATAGTCACACACAAGTTGCATGTAAAGCAGTTGTAAAGCAGCATTTTTTCCCACTTTTGAATGCTGAAAAGGGACAGTTTTGTATAAAAATAAAAGAGAGGCATAAGTATATGCAGAGACATAGAAATTTCTATGCAGAGACATAGAAATATATCATATTGTAGTGTTATATTTACAAAACTTCAATATTCTGGCATATGAAATCTTTAGAAAATAGCTGATCTACATGATCTACATCTACATACTCTGATCTACATACCCTGTATCAAAATGGATTGACCCATTGTGTCCTGTCTAGATTTCTAGTTTCTGAATAACATAATATGCAAAGAATTGCACCACGTTTTCACGATTTTTCAAAAATAGCAGATCTACAAGCTCATAGCTGTGTCTGATCACTGGTTAGACTGGTATATTCACCATAGTGTCAATCCCTTACCCCTGTGTCTGATCACTGGTTAGACTGACATATTTGCCAATACCAATATCACATGATAATGAAAAATATTTGTGGTTACCGATATGACAAAAAAAGTCAGATCCCATACGTTTTCCGATATCGATAAAGTATCTTGACCATCCCTAAATGCTATCAAATAATTGTAGTATTGTCACTAGATTGCAATTATGTACAATACTTGAGTACATGTACATACTGTATTCACTCTGCACACACCTAAAGCTCAGCTTTTACATCGGAAGTGTTCACTACTGCAATGGTGAAAAGCCACGTGCACAGTGGTGGACATAGGAGGTTTCCAGGTGCCGTGCGTGGCCTACATCTCCAGCTGACAGCCAATCTATACACATCATTAGACACCTGCGAAGCAGCCAACAGGAATTAGTCCTCGCTCTGCAAAATAAAAGCGTGGGCCGAGCGACACTCAATCTCCCTTTCCTCCCTCTCTCTCTCTCTCTCTCTCCCTCTCTCCTCCTGACGTCTTGAAGGAAAAAAAAGGACAAATCTCCCCAAATGCACTGTAATTGAATTAGACGTGTCTGTTTGAAATCAAACTGCAACTGGAAAAGAAATCCTCCTCCACACACTGCACTAGCACCACCAGGCCCATTAACAAAAAACACATTGCCCATGGGGGCGGGGGGAAGAAAGAAAGAGAGTAAGAATAAGTGTAAGCATAAAGAAAGATAAAGCATCGTAATAAGCAGTGATGCAAAAAGTACTCATTTACTCATTTACTAAAGCAAAGATACAATATCCCGTATTCAAACTGTATCTGTAAAAGTGTGAGTGCATCAAAACACAGTATACTAATAATTGACATAAAAATATACAAAGTAACAAGTAAATAAAGTTCACTTTATTTACTGTTTGACCTTCGAGAGAGAGAGAGAGAGAGAGAGAGAGAGAGAGAGAGAGAGAGAGAGAGAGAGAGAGAGAGAGAGAGAGAGAGAGAGAGAGAGAGAGAGAGAGAGAGAGAGAGAAGAGAGAAGAGAGAGAGAGAGAGAGAGAGAGAGAGAGAGAGAGAGAGAGAGAGAGAGAGAGAGAGAGAGAGAGAGAGAGAGAGAGAGAGAGAGAGAGAGAGAGAGGGGGGGGGGGGGGTGTGTTTGATATATAATGTGAGAAAGAGCCAACAGAAAAACAAGGAAACATCTGGGTGATTAATCTTTGGGAAGAGAAGAAAACACAGAGAGAGAGGGAGAGAAAGAGAGAGAGAGAGCGGTACCAGCCAGTTGGAAAATGAGAATGGACATGCACGTGCATACACTATACACACACACACACACATGCACACATACACACGCAAACCCACACACAACACACACACAGCTGGGAGCCAGAGAGAGAGAGAGAGAGAGGGGAGAGCGCTCTCTCTCTCTATCCATGCGAGTCATGATGCTCATTAATATTATATCAAAGCCTCTTCTCTTTGGTTGCAGCAGCAGCAGTTAGTTAGTATAAGCAAATGAAAGGGCAGTTTCCCTTCCAGTCAGTTAAATGTTATTGCATCCCCTGGTCAGCCATGATGCCATGTGTCTGATGATAGTTACCTGAGCACCAGCTGACTGGAGCCCAGCTGGACAGTACTATTCATTATTTACTTACTGGCTACCATTTTGAGGTGCATTTAAAGGGGAACTCCACCCATTTTCAACATTTTAATATGTCATTAATTAATATACCTTAGAGATGTTGTGTGTACATGATAAAAAAGTTCCCCCCAATTCTGTATTTCCTAAAAATGGAGGTCTGAAAAAATATTTAACATGGTGAAATAGATCAGATGACATCACCAAGATGTATTTCACCATGTTAATGATTTTTCTTTCAGACCCCTTTTTCCTGAGAGGGTACAAATGGAACCAAATGGACCCGCTAGGGTCCATTTGGTTCACATTTGTATCCTCTCAGGAAAAAAATTAAAATGGGTGAAAATACTATATTTCGTTTTCCGAGAGTGAGACAAAGTCTTGGAGCTTATTAGTGCTTGTCTTTTTTTTATTTTTATTTAACAAACAAGATGAATTGTAGGTGGAACATATTGTAATTATACAAAAGACATCTAGACAAGAAAACATTCTTGGTGTACATATTGTAATCCAACATAGCACTATATTGTCAAAAACAACATATGTGCAGCTGTTCCTTTTTCATCATAAACAATATTATGAAAGTAAAATAATGAAAATTCCACTCACAGTGCAATGTGATTATTTTTCTTGGCCAGTTTCACTGCTATTGTGCAATACTTTTGTATGGCAAAAAAGGAGGGCATTAATTAGGGCATTAAATAGCAGATCTACAAAACTCAAATCACTTTTAGAGCTTCTAGATCTTGTACTTTTGATGCTTTGGAGTTGTGACGCTGCCGTGTGATCGAAGGCGTGAATTTATGAAAAAAAGAATGTAGGAGGACACGGTGCCACAGTGGTTAGTCTAGCTGTGTGGCTGTCACCTCACAGCTAGAAGGTCCTGGGTTCAATTCCCAATTCCTCATTCCTGACACTGCGGCTGCTGTGGGTGCTGGCTGTGTGTCTCTTCCCCCACGTCATCAGTGCCCATACATACCCGAGGCGGGGTTGGCGAAAGGGCCTTTCTGTGTGGAGTTTGCATGTTCTCCCTGTGTCCCCTAGGGTAGATACCCTCACAAAAACATGCAGTAATCCTGGACTCTATACTGCCTCCCCCTGGCCAGCCGGGGTGCCTGATGGAGAGGGACAAGAACTGGTTGGAATAATAACTCCTCATGCATTGAAGGAAGCATGAGGTAATCACCCCAGGTGGTTGGAGGGTGTGCAGAGCCCATGGATCTCGTACATTAGGAATTGGCACAGGGTGGGAAAAAATGGGTTACAAAATCGTAAAAGAATAAACCGGGAGATAAGAGGTTTCTGCCCCACAGCAACAGTGATATATACTGTAGTTGTAGATGAAGTGCTTCTCTCAGCGCTGCAGTGTGTTATGCTAGCTGCTGGAGGAGGAGGCCCATACATACGTTACTGCCTGCCTGGTGTTTACTCTAGATGAGGCTGACTGAGGCCTAACGGGCCGTAGTAAAACTAGCCCTGCCAGGGGGAACACATGTAGCCTCCCATCTCCATGATGAGATGGACAGATAGACAGCAAACATCTGCTGCAGAGCGCACACACACACACACACACACACACACACACACACACACACACACACACACACACACACACACACACACACACACACACACACACAAAATATAACAGGGGCCCCAAGTGGGGGTCTGATCCTATCGTAGTGAACTGCAGGTGTTCCATAATAGGCATGCACACACACACACGCGCACTGGCGCTGATGTGAAAAGCTTACGGAGCATGTCGTAGAAGCATCTCACGCACAGTTGGTAGTGTGATACTCTGACCAGCTCATATTGGCACCACCTGTTGTTAAAAGAGGCCTCGCAGCGTTACATATATGACGCCACTCACTGCTGTTGGACCGGCCCAATGAACGCTCACCGTACAATTACACAATGTTGTCCAACGCCCCAATGGACCTTTAGCTAAGCCCCGCCCTCGTCTCCACCCTAGGGCACTTTCCAGCCGGGCCTTAAAGGGGAAGTCCACCCATTTTCGACATTCTAATAATATGTCATTAGTATACCCTAGAGGTGCTGGTGGATATGATAAAAATGTTTCCCCATTCTGTGTTCCCAAGAAATGGAGGTCTGAAGAAAACCACTAACATGGTGAAACATCTTGATGACATCATCAAGATGTATTTTCACCATGCGAATGGATTTATTTAGACACTTCTTTTTTTTCTGAGGGCGTACAAATGGAACCAAATGAACCCGTTAGGTTCATTTTGGAACCAGACCTTCAAAATCTCTTTCCAAATCCATCATCAAGGCATGCAGTGGAAAAATGTGTGTGTGACTTTATTTTTTATTTTTTTAAACAATGTTTTATCATATAGGAAGGCTATTGGTGGAGAGGCTTGTCTATCACATGTTATGCTTAGTTTTGATTGGACAATAGCAGTTTGGGAGGGGCTTAGCTAATGGTTCATTACAGTATTGCACTGTATCTGGGTTTATTTTCGTCTCTGTTGGACAGAAACTCTGTAGTTTTGTTAATTCCATGTGTATGACTGTTTACGGTTAATGCTAGCAACTGTGGGTGTGTTTATTTTTATTTACATTTCTGGTAAAATGCTTCAGTCCTCAGTTAAAGGGGAATTCCACCCATTTTCAACATTTTTTCTCAGAAAAAAAGAAGCGTCTAAAGAAATCCATTAACATGGTGAAAATACATCTTGATGATGTCATCAAGATGTTTCACCATGTTAGTGGTGAAAAACGTTTTCACCATCATTCGAGATTATGTGATAAAGAAGAACACAGTTGGTTATCCATCCAATGTTTTTTCATTTCCCTTACTGTACGCACGCACGCGCACACACACACACACACACACACACTCAGGTCCGATTGTGTTGGAATGGACTTTTCCATTCAGACATAATGGCATCAGAGGCTGAACGTCCCAAGAGCCAAAACACACTCTCCCTCACACACACACACACACACACACACACACACACACACACACACACACACACACACACACACACACACACACACACACACACACACACACACACACCGTGGCTAGCTGCCCGCGCTAATGAAGCGGTCAGTCACTCAGTCGAACATTCATAAAAGGACCTGGTCCCACCGGAACAAGGGGGTTTGAACCGGCAGCCAAACATACTGGCAGCATTTCCTGCTCTTGGTGATATGGTCTTGGTCAGACGGTGCTTAAATGTTCCTAAATTCTAGAACCCCACCGTAGAACCACACAGGAGATGAACAGATACTGGAACTGTGCATTGTGGTTTTCAAGCTTTCTTTTCCACCGTCCCCCCTTCTCACATCAGAGGGGTGTGTGTGTGTGTGTGTGTGTGTGTGTGTGTGTGTGTGTGTGTGTGTGGTGTGTGTGTGTGGTGTGTGTGTGTGTGTGTGTGTGTGTGTGTGTGTGTGTGTGTGTGAAAAAGATCATTTGAGGTTAAGGTAGAGGAAAGCAGGGTTTTTTTGGAACATGTTGGATTAGGTCTATACCTCCAGTTAGGTCTCTCGCCACCTCCGCCATAAGAGGGTTCCAGACCACACTATGCCACAGCTCAAGCCAGTGAATTCGGTAAAAAAAAAAAAACTTATTTTGAAGCGCCAGATCTCCTAACCTGTCCCTGACGATCTGAGCAAAAAGTTCTGGGTCAAAAGTGAGGAAGTGACGTCTAGCCCTAGTTGATCTACCCATGCGCCCACGACATTCAGGGGCAGATTCTCAGGAGAGGCTTTTGAATGCATTAGATTGAATGGGTACGAATGGGACAAAAAAAAAGTTGTCGTGGCAATTGTGTCTCAAATGGAAGTCAACAACGGGATCTTTATCAGACGATGTGCTCGGGCTAATAGTTGGACTAAAGAATGAAATCTACATTTCGTCGTCTTCTGCACTGCGTTAAATCACCAATACAGAGAAGCACTGTGGAAGCACGTTCTGACACATCATCATCATCATCTAGTTGAGCAGCAGCATCTGCTCTGGAACTCATAGTTTAGCTCAGTGCTTTTCAACCGTTTTGATACCAAGGCCCACTATTTATTCAGCATTTGAGCCACGGACGGATCTGTTAAACCAACTTAGCTGGGGGACCACCTGGAACCCCTCTTAGGGACCACTGGTGGCCCCTGGACCTCCTGTTAAAAAACACTGATTTAGCTGAACTGCAAATACTGTGCTTACCAGTCCTGTTCTGTGACCTTATGAAGTACAACCTGCTACATGAACAGTATCTGTTGTTGTTTGGCCCATGTGCATGGAGGTAGCATGGACAGTATCTGTTGTTGTTGTTTGGCCCATGTGCATGGAGGTAGCATGGACAGTATCTGTTGTTGTTTGGCCCATGTGCATGGAGGAAGCATGGACAGTATCTGTTGTTGTTTGGCCCATGTGCATGGAGGTAGCATGGACAGTATCTGTTGTTGTTGTTTGGCCCATGTGCATGGAGGTAGCATGGACAGTATCTGTTGTTGTTTGGCCCATGTGCATGGAGGTAGCATGGACAGTATCTGTTGTTGTTTGGCCCACGTGCATGGAGGAAGCATGGACAGTATCTGTTGTTGTTTGGCCCATGTGCATGGAGGAAGCATGGACAGTATCTGTTGTTGTTTGGCCCATGTGCATGGAGGAAGCATGGACAGTATCTGCTGTTGTTTGGCCCATGTGCATGGAGGAAGCATAGACAGTATATCTGTTCACGGGCCTGTTGTGTTGGCCAAAAGCCTGTACCACCAGACCTGGGTCTGGGTTTACCAAATAATTACCCCTAATAATTAAAACCTGCAATTCTAAAAAGTCCGGAAATCACCTGACCCCCCAATTCAAAATGTTACTGTACTCCCCTGCTTTGTTCATCATGAGTTGAAGTTCTTGATGGCTGGCTTTAATTATTAGCTTGTCATATAGCATAACCATGAGGCAGCTTTTCACATTCTTGGCTATAAACACTCTGATCTGCATGAAACGTTGCATGCACCCTCCCTAGAAAACAAAGATGAACCTTTTTCTTTTTTACCTTTTTCACTTTTTCTAGTGAGTTCACGCTTGTGAAAATTCAATCACTGGAAAAACTCTTCAGTATTGCAAAAGCTGTTTCTACGTTCGCCTCAGGTGGGAGCAGCTATTTGTCGATAAATTTAAACGTTACGCATAATGTTTACGATGTTTCCTGTCATTTTTATCTCCTGTGCATAGCATGTGTTTTCCATATCTGCATTAGATTCTACGTGTAGAACATAATCCCCTGTGTCTGCATGCTTACATTTACTCAACTCATACCTTAAATCAGGGGTCCACAAACTTTTTTTTTTTTCCCCAGTTCTTTTTTTTCTCCCTCCTCTGATGGGCCAGGGTCAGTTTGTAATAGAAAAGGTGTGCAGGGGTGCCTAAATGTAAACATTTATTGTTTTCCACTAAGCCACACATATCCAAATATTAATAACCCTTTTCGAGATCAAGTATTCCTCTCTGGATTCTTCACAGGAAAAAAAAACAACAACTCAGGAAATAAGTTTATTGATTTATGAAACCAATAAAATCTAAATGAACTCCCGTCTTTGTGACGGGATTTATAATGTTGGCACAGATTGTACTTTTTGAATACAATTCTTTGAAACTGAGACTAGGCTTTTTTACCCCAGGGAATTAACCCTTACATGGTCAGCACTCAGCACATTATCAACAAAGAGAAAGAAAGAAAGATTGAATGAAAGAACAATGTGATATTTAAATTAAGTGAAATGACTGAATATACCTTCAAAACATGCCATTGATAAAAAAAAAAAAAACGGTGGCAGTGTATAAGCCCATATTTGTATTGGAGTTAACTGCTGGCAGATGCCCTAATCTGCCCGTTCTGAAAGAACCCAGTGATTCACTCACTGGTTTCTTTCAATGCACTCACAGCAGTGCATATGGGCTTCATAGAGATATACTTGCAATGACAAAAAGTGGAAGTAACAACAGAGCCACCAGCGTCCGTCCTTATCTCCACCATCAAGACCAGCTTACAGGCTGTTTAGGCTGCTAACTGTTATTCTTGCCCAGTGCCGGTGTCATTACAGCTACAACAACTCTCCCACACACACACACACACACACACACACACACACACACACACACACACACACACACACACACACACACACACACACAGACCCCCCAGTCAAGTGGGTCGGTGGTTGGAAGCAGGGGCGGATGTAACATTTCCCAATTGTGTGTGTGTGTGTGAAAATGAAAATGGTATGGGTGCGGCTTCATTGCCGCCCCCGATGAAGCCGCGATGGCAATGAAGCCGCACCCATACCATTTTCGGTTACAGGACTTTTATTAGTCAAGTATAAGCATCAATAATAACATCAGTTGTTGTTGAAGTTGCAACAGACACGCAGCATGCATAAAGCTAAAGGTCTGACTCAAAGAGTTTTCTGTTTTCAATGATGAAATGCTGTTGGTTTAGTGGCGACACAGCTGTAGTTAGTCAGTAGCAGTATAGTCTTTCACATCATTTTAAATATAAGCACTTTAATCTGAAATATCTTGGGTTGTTTTTGCATGCCATCATGTTTGGTGGGGCAGACTGGGCATGCAGGGGGGGCATTGCCCCTCCCAAGCCCATACCTAGATCCGCCCCTGGTTGGAAGTGGGTTCCACTACTTCCGTTCCTTCCGCTCTCTCCACCGTCCCACTTCCCACTGTGTCCCCTCATTCCTGTCCCCGGGAAGCGAGCGAGGGGAGTGAGGGGACGCCATCCGGTCTCACGCTCTGTGAAACCAAGCGTTAGGGGTCCCCCTGTCAGCGTCCCCCACCACGGCTGTGACCCTCTGTTGGCACTAGATAATCCCACGCAGAGCGAGGTGACCACCGCCCACCCGCATGGCCGACCGAGAGTGACACACAGACAATAACAGCACGCCCTGCTCATATGTTTACACAGACTTTCTGTGTATCTGTCTATCTACCTACCTACAGTGCAGGAAATAATTATTTGATCCCCTGATGATTATGTAAGTTTTCATGATTAGAAAGAAATGAGCACGAAATGAGCATGAGTCATTTTTATGGTACTTTTATTTTAACAAATAAAGACAGAATATGAACAAAAATAACCGTTAGAAAATAGGTAATATTTAATGGTTATAAATTAATTGCATTAGAGCTGGTGAAATAAGTATTTGATCCCTAAGCACAACCTGGCCCACTCCTGTTTAGATATCCTCTCCAAAACCTGAAGGTTTTCGAGGCTGTTGCTTGCCAACTTGAAGCTCGAGCTTCATCCATAGATTTTCTATGGATTAACGTCTGGAGACTGGCTAGGCCACTAGGATGGAAAGACTGAACTCAACTTCAAATGGTGGTTCCCCGTGGTTAAAATGCAGAAAAAAATAGTGGGCCCTGGTATGAAAAAGGTTGAAAACCACTGACCTAAAACGACTGGTCTTACAACGGAACAACGTAGTAACAATGGAATTGGTATCCATCCTACAGCAACCTATGATTCAACTTTATTTTACAGAATAGGATTTATGTGTGTGACTGCAGAGACTGCACAGTTTCAAACTTTTACTCAAAAGTGTAAAATTGTTGGAGCCAGCAGTGCGTGCGTGCGTACGTGTGTGTGTGTGGTGGGGAGGGGGGGGGGGGGGGTTTTCTCTTTTTTCTGAGAGCGTACAAATGTGAACCAAATGGATGCATTTGGTTCCATTTGTACGCTCTCAGAAAAAAGGAAACTCATTAACATGTTGAAATACATCTTGATGATGCCATCTAGATGTATTTCACCATGCTAATGTTTTTTTTTCAGACCTCCATTAAAAAAAATATTGAAAATGAGTGGAATTCCCCTTTAAGACATGTGCATGCACATTTGCGTGCACCTGCGCAACACACACAGACACGCTATTAAAACAAGTATAGCAGCATATTGAGAAAGATTGTTTACAGTGCACAATTGTATCCATAAAAGTAAATGACAAGAAAACAAAAAACACAGGCCTACTTTTGCCTCCAAAATATTTTACATGTGAGAAGTGGGGGTACGCCGTCCCCCTGCGTCCCCCCTCCACTACACGCCCTGTTCCCATAATGCGGACATAGAGCATTGCAGCAGACCCGTATCGTTGACTGTGTGATCTGGGCCTCCCCACAGACTGTTGCTTTAGACAAATCCCTGCATTTCCTCTCCCAGTCACAACACTCCCACTGTCAACCAAAGCCCACCTGAATGTGTGTGTTTGTCCTTGTGTGTGTGTGTGTGTGTGTGTGTGTGTGTGTGTGTGTGTGTGTGTGTGTGTGTGTGTGTGGGGTGTGGGGGGGGGGGGGGGGGGGGGGGGGGGGGGGGGGGGGGGGGGGGGGGGGGGGGGGGGGAGTGATGTGACCATTCTAGATCAGTGATTCCCAGCCCGCTGGTTGGTGGCTGACGATGTCACGAATTTGACCACTCAAACTAATTGACAAAACGCTATTATTACAGTATTTTATTGATAGTGCCTAACCCTAAAAAAAGATAATAATTTGGATTATTATTTTTTATTTTTAGGCCGACATGTTCAGCTTTGTATGTTTGTACCACGGAATGTGATGATTTCTGATGATTTTAAAATACCAGTGAGTATGTTTGTTTTGCTGTTACATGTAAAATGCATGCATTTAAATCTTGACTAAATGTATTAGCAAAAAAAATAAAAGTCTGCCAATGTGTGTGCGTGGTGTAACCACGATAGTCTGGATGCGACCCAGAATACCACTACAACAACAACACTATGAAGGGAAAACCAGTGCGTTCCTGACACGACACGACACGACACGACATGGCACTATAATGAAAGCATTATGCCGATAAATCACTTCATCTCCCGCTCCTAATAGTGTTTTCCTTATTTGTCATCTCGTTCTCAAACATCTCTGAGGCAAGAATATGGCTGCAGCGTTGCATGCAGCGACCGTGGCACCAAGTCCTCCACTACAATAACACTCTTCTGAAGCTGTGCTTAACCGTAGGGCGCTTATAATGTCCCGGCTAATTAGCATCAAGCTAAACTGGCTGTGAGCACATCGGTTCTCCTCTCCTCTCTTGGGCCTTGGGCCTGGGAGATTGCACCAGCGCGGCCCCAGCGTGAGCTAACCAAAGCGGGGCCACATATGTGTTGCATTTGGACATTAAAGCTCCACTATTATGAGATTAAATCGGGGGAACTTGTGATATTCAGTTCAGATCACGGGGCTCCCTCTGCTCTCAGTCACGCAGGCAGACCCAAGTGCTGCCAGATTTTGCAAGAGAAATAAGCAACCCTGTTTTTTTACAAAAGCAAGCCAAAGGAAGCAACTATAGGCCACATCAGCACTTAACCTGCTATATGCGTTCGGCTACTTCGGCTTATGTCCTTGTACGTTTGTAGGTCTGGTGTTTCCCCCTCCAAAAAAATGTGAAAAGAAAACAGTTATAGTTGAAATATATAAAATAAAAATCATTTGTCGTCTGTCGCGGAAATGGTTGTCCGTTTGAGAACTGGTTTAAAATATATAGGGCTCCATTTCTGTTACCATGTAAACCCCTTATCCTAAACCTCTTATCATTTTTTTTTACTATTTTGAAAAACCTTT
>CM076969.1:49879377-49881877 GCA_039105355.1 Benthosema pterotum | reverse complement strand
CGTATGTGTGTGTGGTTTATGAGGAGGTTGCGTGGTCCTGGTGTGTTTCATAGCTGGTGTTCTCACCATGCTCTCTCACGCTACTGCACGGACTGACACTTGTCAGTCATCATTACTATGACCTGATGACCTTCAGTAGCCGGTGTAACCAGGGGTGTAGTGGGGGCAAAAGTAGCCCTATGTTTTTTGTGTTGTCATTTACTTTCATGGATACAGTTAGGCATTGTAAACAATCTTTCTCAATATGTTGCTATACTTGTTTTAATAGCGTGTCTGTGTGTGTTGCGCAGGTGCACGCAAATGCGCATGCAACTGAAATGGGAATTCCACTCATTTTCAATATATATGTCATTAATATACCTTAGAGATGTTGTTAGACATGGCAGAAAAGTTCCTCCCATTCTGTGTTTCCTAGAAATGGAGGTCTGAAAAAAAAATCATTAGCATTGTGAAGTACTTGATGACATCATCAAGACGTGTTTCACCATGTTAATGAGTTTCCTTTTTTCTGAGAGTGTACAAATGGAACCAAATGGACCCGCTAGGGTCCATTTGGTTCACATTTGTACACTCTCAGAAAAAAAATAGAAAATGTTCGAAATTCCCCTTTAAGAGGCCCCCCCCCCCCCCCCCCCCCCCCGCCCCACTCCTAAAAGTCCCACTACAACTCTTATTGCTAGAGATCTCTGATAGTGATTTTTTTTTACCGAAATCCGATATCCCGATATTGTCCAACTCTTAATTTCCGATACCAAAATCAACCGATACCGATATATGCAGGCTTTTGTTGTGGAGAAAAGTACAAGTTCAAAGCACACAACTTCACTACTTGTGATGCCTCTGTGTGATGCTGTGATCAATTAGGGTGTTAAGTAATAAAAGTAATAAGTAAGTAGTAAGTTAAGTAATAAAAACAAACAAAATAAAACAAAACAAGGATATCTTCTTGGCAAATTATTTTTGTACTTTTACTCAAGTAGCATTTTATTTATGGCAGTGCTTCTACACAGTGTTCTCTTTGTTGACTGCGAATATCACGAAAAAATGTAGGCAGACTGTATAGCTTCCTTCACTGACTGAAAACAAAAATCCAAATTGGTAGTGAAAATGAACAATGGCAGCCGTGCAAAGAGGAAGCACTGCAGAGGAGAACCTGGCTGAGGACAGACACCCTGAGAGACATCCTGAAGACAGGAAATTAACTGCTGTGTTCCTGGAGGCTTCCAGCCATGCTGAGATGGAACCAGGGGCGGATCTAGGCATGGGCATGGGGGGACAATGCCCCCCCTAAATACACAATCTGCCCCCCCCCCCCCAACACGATGCCTGCATCAAAACAACCCAAGATATTTCAAATGAAAGTGCTTATATTTAAAAGATTTGAAACACTACAACTGCTACTAACTAACTACAGCTGTGTCACCACTAAACCAACAGCATTTCATCATTGAAAACAGAAAACTCTCTGAGTCAGACCTTTAGCTTTATGCATGCTGCGTGTCTGTTGCAACTTGAACAACAACTGATGTTATTATTGATGCTTTACTTGACTAATAAAAGTCCTGTAACCGAAAATGGTATGGGTGCGGCTTCATCGCCCGTGGCGCGAAGCGCCCCCATACCATTTTCTCTTGCCCCTCCAACATGTTCTCTTCCCCCCCCCCCAAATGGGACATGTTATATCCGCCCCTGGATGGAACAGTCCTGGAGCAGAGAGACCATGGAGGAGAGCCAGGAGGACCCTCCTCCTCCCCCTCTTGCCCTGACAAGACCCCTAAACAACAAGTAGTCCAGGTTCCTCCCTAACAAGGGAGGAACAGGGCTGGATTTAGCCAGCCGTACTCGGGTAGACTGGAAGAATGGCAGGGTGGGCAACCAGGTTTGCTGTCTAGAACTTGGCCATCATGGGCCTTGGTAGTCTGAATCTCTTCAGCACCCAGAGGACAGTATAGTACAGCCTCTTCTGGGACCCAAGATACCATCATGCCAGGGAGAGAGGTCGTGGAAGACCCCCTCTCTTTTTCAGATTTGGCCAGACCGCCTGTCTGGGAACTTTAGTCTAACTTGTAGTTGGTGATGGTCTTGAGACCTTTCCAGATGGAGGAGAAAATCCCCCCAGAGAGCTGCTGACAAGCCATGTTTCGCCTCCTCTCACCTGTTTGGCAAACCTGCATTTGGCTTGCCTGAACAGAGCCGTGTCTACACTATTACGCCTAGCCAATCCAGACATTCATACACACCTGCCTCAGAAAAATATCCCAATACAATCAGTAAAACCTGGAACTGTGACCGCGAACAAGTCAGCACCCGTGGAGGAGGAGGGGAAAAAAACCCTCCAAAGACGCTGGCAATGGATTGGCCATACTCTATGCAAATATGCATGAAATATCACTAGACATGCTCTGTTGGAACCCACAAGGGAAAGGAGAGGGTTTCAGACCACGGAAACTCACCTTGCGATGTGCCTGGACGTTTATGTGTCGGGGCCGGATTTAACCAT
>CM076969.1:49759859-49874859 GCA_039105355.1 Benthosema pterotum | reverse complement strand
GAAAAATCTGTGTTCCTGTGTGTTACGTGCCGTAGAGGTTTGTTGTAGGTCTCTGTATTCCTCCTCCTCTGTATTCCTCCAGTCCCTCTCTCCCCTTCCACACACTCTCATTCCCTGCAGGTGGGAGTGTCCTCAGTCAACAGTGTCCAGCCTCCAAGCCACATCATCCACCCTCATTTGTCAGCCTGTGATTCCTCGGTCCCGCCTCCATCCAATCATACTCACCTGTGTCCTATATAAGCAGTGCTGGCTCATTTTCTCACTCTCTCTCAGACCAAGCAGACCTATTCAGGCAGCAGCAACTTTGCCCTGAAACATTAAAGTAGTTCTAGCGTATGCCCTGCCTTGGGACAGGCAAGACGGGGGCCCCTTTACACATACATCACGTAGGTTGATTATGTCTAGACACATTAGGTAAGGGGTGGTTGCCACTTATGTATTTATTCCCGGCTAGAGTAGTTAGGTAGGTAGGGCACCTATATTTTTCTAGGTAGTCAGTTTAGTTTGTACCTGTTGCTCTTAGCTGTTTTGTTTCTTTCGTTTCTTTGGCAACATCCGCGTCCCCTGGCAGAGGTATACAATTTATTTTCGAACTGCTTAATTATTGTTAAATATAGACCCCACATCTGTTGTAGTGCAAACACTCACAGATTTATGTTGAACTGCTCAAGCATTAACTGCTTTAGGTAACCCTACAGAGTACTTAAGTAAAACTACTAATTACTTTTACTCTATTTGCTAACTAACCTTGAGTATTTGTAATCCTTGAGTATTTGTAATCCTTGAGTATTTGTAATCCTTGAGTATTTGTAATCCTTGAGTATTTGTAATCCTTGAGTACTTCTTGACCTTGCTTGAAAAGCTACTGTACTTGTAAATAACTCTGCAAACCAATCTAACTAAACATATTTGATTTTGTCTTTAAACTTGTGTTGTGTCTGATTATTTGCATATTGAAATGTTCAGAATCCCTTGTACTATTTTTATGTTCGGTAACCCAAACCCCTAGACCGTTCTTAACAAAAGGGTACCGTAACATAAATTGGGGGCTCGTCCGGGATCCTCTGAACATTTGTGGGTGCAAATAATTGATACTCGAGTACTTTTACTTACTTAGTATCCGATTACAGATTACTGATTACAGATTACTAGTTGCTTTTTTCTTACTACTTATTACTACTACTTAGTATTACTACTTATTACTTACTGACTGGTTGCTTGTTGCTAGTTGCTTGGTAGACAACCCCTTGTAGTTTTGGCAATTAACTTGTTGGCTTACTACTTAGTTTTGCACTGCAGGAGAGTTGGTTTGGCTTTTGTGCATCTTGCATGATGGCCACTGGTTTTGATTTAACCCAGTTCGTTGCAAATCCTACTAATGAATCGTTTGATTCGTGTCGCAAGGCTGATTTAATTTCGATCGCCAAACATTTTGGGATGGATGTTAACCCTGGTGCCCTTAAAGGGGACATTAAGGCAGCGGTGCTGGCGGGGCTAGTGGACAAGGGGGTCCTGGGTGCTCCTGTTGAGGGGAGGCTGGATGGTGTAACCTCCCCCGATGACCTTGGTACGGGGAGCTCGCCACCGACCTCACCAAAATCAGAGGCTGGGTCGATGGTACATTCACCGACCCCGTCGGGGTCCACACCACTAGATTCTGCCAAACTGAAGCTACGTTTGGCCCGCCTGGAAAGAGAAAGGGAGGAGAAAAGGGAGAGTAGAGCAGCTACAGAAAGGGCTCAAATACGTGAGCATGAACATCAGCTTGCTGTTCGCAGACTAGAGCTAGACTACGAGTTGGAAACTGCAGTCAGATTACGTAGACTGGAGCTTGAGTCCTCTCCCAGGGGGGTGGTGCCATCCACCTTCTCCGCCTTCGTCCCTCCACCCATGGTACCATCTACTGCGACGCCTCCGTCCACTACGGCGTCTCCGGCCTCTGCGTCTGCCCCTCATGGTCCACTCGCCTCCACTGCCTCGACAGCACCATCGGGTAATTATGATCTGTTTCGGCATATAGAACTTCCTCCCTTCCGGGAAACGGAAGTGGATGCGTATTTTCAGACCTTTGAGCGCCTTGCGACAGTTCTCAATTGGCCCAAGGAGAACTGGTCCACTCTGTTACAGTGCAAGCTAACTGGGAAAGCCCAACATGTTGTTGCGTCTCTGCCTCTTGCTGATAGTCTTGACTACGACTTATGTAAGACTGCCGTACTCCGTGCCTACGAGCGTGTTCCAGAAGCGTATAGGCAGCAGTTTAGAGACTTGGAGAAAGATTCTGCTAAAACTTTTGTAGAGTTTGCAAGGGAGAAAGGAGAGCTATTTGATAAATGGTGTGCCGCTAGTAGGGTCACCGACCTCGCGTCCATGCGTGAGTTGATCCTCTTAGAGGAGTTCAAAAAGTGCGCCCCTGAGAGTTGTGTAATTCATTTAAATGAAAAAAAGGTCTCTCAGCTTAATGAAGCAGCGATTTGTGCAGATGAGTATGTGTTGACTCATACGGAGGTGTTTGGGGCACCTTGTGGTAAGGGTCCTAGTGTATCTGGTGCTCAACCTGCTACTGCTACTCCTCTTGTTGGTTCTAAGGAGGAGAGGGAGTGTTACTATTGCCATGCCAAAGGCCATGTCCAAAAGGATTGTTTTCAGTTAAAGAAAAAGAATGCTAAAGCTAATGCTAAGCCTACTGGTTTCGTCAGAACAGTGCCTGAGCAGAAAACCCCAAACGGCCCTGTTCCTCCTTGTATTGATGGCTTTAAGCCCTTCGTTTTTGATGGCATGGTGTCCTTGGTTGGAGAACCCAATAGTACTAGGAAAATTAGGATTTTGAGAGACACCGGGGCAGCTCAGTCATTCCTGTTAGCAGGTACGCTCCCCCTTTCCGATGCAACATTCTCTGGTGCACACTGTACTGTTCAGGGAATTGATATGAGTTTCATTAAAGTTCCACTGCACAATGTGTTTTTGAAAACCAAGTTGGTTTCTGGCTGCTTTAAGGTAGCAGTCCGTCCTGCCTTGCCTTTTCCAGGTATAGATCTAATTCTGGGGAACGACATTGCAGGTGATGTGGTTGGCCTGGGAAAACTTTACTCGCCAATACTTTACTCGCCAATACTTTACTCGCCAATACTTTACTCGCCAATACTTTACTCGCCAATACTTTACTCGCCAATACTTTACTCGCCAATACTTTACTCGCCAATACTTCCTTTGCCAATTCTGGGAATGTCTAGTTGGCATAGATAAAGCATGAGAAAGGCTTAGTCAATTTTCCAGCCACCACGTTGTTCTATGCGTAAAAGACGCTGCTGTTTTTTTTTTCTCTCTAATCTTGTGGATTAGCTACGGTGTACATAGTTCATGAACAAACTTAGTGTAAGTTCGTTCTTGTTGGTGGGCGTGTTACGTGCCGTAGAGGTTTGTTGTAGGTCTCTGTATTCCTCCTCCTCTGTATTCCTCCAGTCCCTCTCTCCCCTTCCACACTCTCTCATTCCCTGCAGGTGGGAGTGTCCTCAGTCAACAGTGTCCAGCCTCCAAGCCACATCATCCACCCTCATTTGTCAGCCTGTGATTCCTCGGTCCCGCCTCCATCCAATCATACTCACCTGTGTCCTATATAAGCAGTGCTGGCTCATTTTCTCACTCTCTCTCAGACCAAGCAGACCTATTCAGGCAGCAGCAACTTTGCCCTGAAACATTAAAGTAGTTCTAGCGTATGCCCTGCCTTGGGACAGGCAAGACGGGGGCCCCTTTACACATACATCACGTAGGTTGATTATGTCTAGACACATTAGGTAAGGGGTGGTTGCCACTTATGTATTTATTCCCGGCTAGAGTAGTTAGGTAGTTAGGGCACCTATATTTTTCCTAGGTAGTCAGTTTAGTTTGTACCTGTTGCTCTTAGCTGTTTTGTTTCTTTCGTTTCTTGGCAACATCCGCGTCCCCTGGCAGAGGTATACAATTTATTTTCGAACTGCTTAATTATTGTTAAATATAGACCCCACATCTGTTGTAGTGCAAACACTCACAGATTTATGTTGAACTGCTCAAGCATTAACTGCTTTAGGTAACCCTACAGAGTACTTAAGTAAAACAACTAACTGCTTTTACTCTATTTACCAACTTAACTTGAGTATTTGTAATCCTTGAGTATTTGTAATCCTTGAGTATTTGTAATCCTTGAGTATTTGTAATCCTTGAGTACTTCTTGACGTTGCTTGAAAAGCTACTGTACTTGTAAATAACTCTGCAAACCAATCTAACTAAACATATTTGAGTTTTGTCTTTAAACTTGTGTTGTGTCTGATTATTTGCATATTGAAATGTTCAGAATCCCTTGTACTATTTTTATGTTCGGTAACCCAAACCCCTAGACCGTTCTTAACAAAAGGGTACCGTAACAGTCTGTGTCCAAGGCCAAGCCAAGGCCCACCAGAATTATCCATATTTGGCTGCAGACCCCCATCTGAAAACATGTTGTTCTAGGGATCCCCCAGATGCAAAAAATTGGAGTTAAAAATGTTTGCTTCCAAAATAACATATTCAGAGATTTGCAGCACATTTTCACAATTTTTCAAAAATAGCAGAACAACAAGGTCATGTCGCGCCACTCGGTGGCGCGACATGAGCTTGTTGATCTGCTATTTTTCAACAGATAAAACACCAAAACGCGTTTGGGACACAAAGGATTAATGGCCCACTGGGGGGCCGCTGCAGAGCTGGGCTTGTTTTTAACGGCCGTCAGGCGGGTGGGCGGGCGGCCCGGGGGCCGGGCTGACGGACGGACGGACGGACGGGCGGGGGCCGATTGTTAAGGCAGGGGGAAAGTGATCCCCGGAGGCATGGCCACTGAAACCCACTGCAGTGGCCGTAACCATGGCAGCAGACAGGTGCTGTCTGGGTCACAGGGCAAAACATGGCCGGGTTTCAGCACCGACGCACCGACCCTGGTGGTTCATAATAATAAAAAAAAAAAAAATGGATTGTTGTGAACACACATGCTGCCGTACCTGCTCTACCCAAATGGTTCAAATTAAAAGTTTAAAAATGAGTCATGTATTATGTTCATTTGGAAAACCTTTGACCGTATTCATGTTTACGCCAGAAACACCAGAAAAAATTGTGTCCTAGAGGGACACAAATTTAGTAATGGCACAGTCAGTTATCGTATTGTATACTTGATCGTAACTTCAACATAATGTTGTCATAACGACCGTTGTGTCCCTGAGATTGTTTGTAGCGACAGTTTCAGTAGTGACAGCTTCATCTAATCGTTTAGCTTAACTCAATGCTTTGCAAATGCTTTGCAAAATATGGATATCAAACACGGTTTTATACTGAGTAACAGACGTGAATAAAACATCAAATGTAGTTGAAACACCCAAAAACTTTATAATTTAAGGAGAAATGATTGGTTCGGTAGTGATAATACACACTGATTTTCAGACTTTGGAAGACATTCATTTCAGACTTATGTACGGCGGCTACTCAACATTTGCTCATAATGAACATGAGGTCTATGTCACTTCATGGTGAAAAGAGAGGTGTAGCTAAAACTAGGCTCCAGTTATGGACCAAAACGTGACATGAAAACATGGGACAGCATTTATTACATGAAGTTTTTAATGCAAATTGAGAAAATCAGTGTACATATATTAACTTCCCTTTAAAGTAAATCAATATGATTTATGTTTTCATGAATTTACATTCATGGAACAGCTACCTCTCAATGGAAAGTGGCATATGAAGTATATATTTTTATAGGTTACATTTTGTGTTATCTCAATAAATGTACTGTGGTTAAATAGATCATAAGATGATGTTGTACACATGCAAGATCTGACAACAACTAAAAATATTTTTTTCAGGTCAGCACTGCCATTTGAACCAATTCGGTAGAATGCCTCGTATAAGCTCAAACACAGACACACGCATGTGCATGTGTGAGTGCATACATGTACAAACAGGCCTGAACCTGTGCAGCAATATATTGCTATATTTGTGAGGACATCTAATGAAGGTTATTTGCCATTTTTAATCCTAAATCTAACCACAAGTCACAATCTGAAAAGTTCCCTTAAGTGTAATCCTAACTCTTAATGATTAAATGCTAATGCTCTCTCACGCAGACATGCATGCATGTCGGACGCGCGCGCACGCACACGCACACACACACACACACACACACACACACACACACACACACACACACACACACACACACACACACACACACAGTTTTTTAATACATCGAATGGATGCAACCTGGGACGTGTCTTCAGTGATGTATCCCAAGCTCATTGGGGTTTCGGGTCTCTCGAACATCATACCCCTCACTCGGGTGACCCAGCCGGGGTTCATGACGCCCCGACTCACGTCCCAGTAGCTACCCCTGATCAGTCCCACAAGGGAAAGGCCAAGGCCGTCCAATCCACCGCCCCTGAAATACTCCGCCAAAACTGGGAGGTTCTGATGCGTGGAGGGACTAGGCTCTGTGGTTTGACACCTGTCCGTGCCCCTCCTACGTCTCACCAGGCCCAATCCTGCTCTCACCAGGAGGCACAGGACCTGTGTGTTGCACCAGACTCCCAGCGCCGGACATGGACTCCATGAGCGGTGGACAAACGGCCCTCCTAAAGGACTAACCAAGGGTTTTTTGGGCGTCTTCCTCACGGACGACACAGGCTGGGGCGCTAGCCCATACTGCTAACCCGGGTGCCGTCTACATTCCGGCTGCCACCCGTCTCTCCGGTGGTCTCCAAGTCTTTCCCTGGTTGTCACGTAGTCTATTCCTATGAGTCACTATAAATAGGTTGGTCGGTTTTTTAATACATCGAATGGATGCAACCTGGGACGTGTCTTCAGTGATGTATCCACACACAGCTTTACTTTCAGGTGAAAAGCAGCAGTGCAGCCGAGTCACTGTTGCAGAGCGAACATAAACAACAGTGCAGGGTTTCAGTTTAACCAAGCGGGTGATTAGATACAGTATGCCAGAAGTGTAAATACACACCAGCCAAACACACGCTGCACACAGCTTCATGTCTGCACCCAGAGAGGGTGGTAAACACTACAACCAAATGGAGGAGTGGTCTTGGGCAGATCTTGGCAGGGGCGGATGTAACATTTCCCAATTGGGGGGGGGGGGGGGGGGCAGGTGAAAACAGTAAGGGGACGTCTTCATCGGCGGTGGCGCGAAGAAGTCGCAACCTTACCGTTTTCGGTTACATGACTTTATTAGTCAAGTAAAGCATCAATAATAACATCAGTTGTTGTTGTTGAAGTTGCAACAGACACGCAGCATGCATAAAGCTAAAGGTCTGACTCAGAGAGTTTTCTGTTTTCAATGATGAAATGCTGTTGGTTTAGTGCTGACACAGCAGTTGTCAGTAGCAGTAGTAGTGTTTCAAATCATTTTAATTATAAGCACCTTAATTTGAAATATCTTGGGTTGGTTTGCATGCCATCGTGTTTGGTGGGGCAGTCTGGGCATTTAGGGGGGCTTTGCCCACCTATGTCCATGCCTAGATCTGCCCCTGGTCTTGGGTCTCTTTGCAAGCCATGAGAGATCATATCCTTGACTGTACGATAGAAACAGACCCCCCCCCAAAAGAGGCAAGAGAATTATGTTCTATTTCAGTGATTTTCAACCTTTTTGGATCCCAGGGCCCACTTTTTATTCAGCCTTTGAGTCACAGACGACCATTTGACAACATTTTCACCCCACAGAACCCAAAACTAAAGATTTTGGTCTCCATTTTCATTACCGCTAAACCCCTTATCCCTTAACTTCTTTGCCTTTTAAACTACTTAAAAAACATTTTTCAGTAGTTCAAATGGCCAGTCTACAAGATCACAACATGTTAATAGATTGACATGTTGAAATATTAGTAAAAATAGTAAAAAAGAAAAAAAAAAGATTTGGGATAAGGGATAAGGGGTTTAGCATGTAACGAAAATGGAGCCCTTATTTTGTTTTTGCTCCACAATTCCAGGCTGGATTTTCGCAAACAAAACATGCAAACATACAGATCAAAATCGCCATTCTTCTACATCAGTGGTGTCAAAGTCATTTGGGGTGGGGGCCGCATTGGACTTAATGTGACTTCATGGGGGCCGGAGCACCGCGGTGCAACCAGTCGCAGACCGCAAGCATGCACGGCACACGCATGTTTATGTACACAGCCGTTACTTCTACACTACAGTATATCACACAAGTCATATTTATTATTAAGAATAGCTATTAATATATATTAATGACTTTTCATTATTGGTTTTATACTTGTAGCCTAGATTAAGACATTTGCTATGAAAGATGCTATTTTTATTTACAGAGCATCAATAAACCATACGAAAATAGCATTTAAATTTCAAATACTAAATTTAAGTAAGTATGTATAGTTAACTAAGTATAGTTCTCTCGGTTACACACCCTTGTACTGCTGAAGTATAGTTCTCTCGGTTACACACCCTAGTACTGCTGAAGTATAGTTCTCTCGGTTACACACCCTAGTACTGCTGAAGTATAGTTCTCGGTTACACACCCTTGTACTGCTGAAGTATAGTTCTCGGTTACACACCCTTGTACTGCTGAAGTATAGTTCTCAGTTACACACCCTAGTACTGCTGAAGTATAGTTCTCTCGGTTACACACCCTTGTACTGCTGAAGTATAGTTCTCTCGGTTACACACCCTAGTACTGCTGAAGTATAGTTCTCTCGGTTACACACCCTTGTACTGCTGAAGTATAGTTCTCTCGGTTACACACCCTAGTACTGCTGAAGTATAGTTCTCTCGGTTACACACCCTTGTACTGCCTAGTCTGGTAAAACGACTCCCCCTGCTGGACAACATGCATTCCATGCTGTTCAGAAGAGAGCTCAAAAGCATTTCTTTAAACGATCATAACTTTTGATAGGAACGTGCTAGAGACTTACTTTTTTTTTTAATAGACTCAGACATTTTTGCTCTATAAGCCTGGGGCCGGATTAATCATCTTGCGGGCCGGATCTGGCCCGCGGGCCTTGACTTTGACACATTTCTTCTACATACTCTAGTTGTGTTGACTTCATCATTAAGTGGGCCAATTTAGATGAATGTTTTAACTCTTGAGAGTTTAAGCATGAAACCAAATGGACCCGCAAGGGTCTGTTTGGGGGGGGCATGCAAACGCCACCATACAGCCACAGCGGCGTCCCTAGCGGAAATCGAACCCAGGGCCTTATAGACCTGCGCAGTGACGTCACCGCCCCTGTTCCAGAAATGGATTCCCCATTCATTTTTCTCATAGACTTTTCGAAAATAATTTATATAAAGACGATTACGTCGCATACAAAGCCAACTCGAGTCGTGACGAATCATGATGGCACACACAAACTTTTGGGACAATCAAATAATTTCTAAGATGAAAAACAAAACAAAAAGTCTTGTATCATGCCGTTTTCTACTTCTTCCTAATTATATACCGGTATTATATGACGATATTGTGTTTGTTGTCATGACTTGTCACAACCCGAGTTGGCTTTGGCCGCGGCGCAATCGTGTTTTTATTAACCATTTTCGAAAAGTCTATGAGGAAAATGAATGAGAAATCCACTAGTGGAACAGGGCTGGTGACGTCATTGAAAAGTCTATGAGGAAAATGAATGAGAAATCCACTAGTGGAACAGGGCTGGTGACGTCATTGAAAAGTCTATGAGGAAAATGAATGAGAAATCCACTAGTGGAACAGGGCTGGTGACGTCACTGAAAAGTCTATGAGGAAAATGAATGAGAAATCCACTAGTGGAACAGGGCTGGTGACGTCACTGAAAAGTCTATGAGGAAAATGAATGAGGAATCCACTAGTGGAACAGGGGCGGTGACGTCACTGCGCAGGTCTATAGCTGTGAGGCGACAGCACTAACCACGTTTCCACTGCAGCGTCTTCATACAAGGCGCTTTACGTAGATTGTGCATCACATTTACCCATTCACACACACACACACACACACACATTCACACACCAATGGCAGCAGAAACCATGCAAGGTACTGATCAGCACATCCGGAGCAAGTAGGGGTTAAGTGTCTTGCTCAGGGACATCATCAACACTAATTCTGTGGGAACCCGGGTTTGAACCAGCAACCTTACGGTTACTATCCGGTAACTCTGCCCCTGAGCATCGAGGGATCAGAATTCTCAACATTTGTACAGCAAAACGCCGAGTGACGTTGACTAGGTTCAAGTAAGTAATTATGTTAATTACAGTGGAGTGACCTGTACAGTATAAAAAACGTGTATTTACAGTGGAGGAAATAAATATTTGATCCCCTGATGATTTTGTAAGTTTTCATTGTTAGAAAAGCACCCCTCCTGAGATGTGCGCAAACTTTGTGACCAACTACAAGAAACGCAGAGTACTTGGAGAACAACGGTTTCTCCAAGTACCAAGTCAGGCTGTGCTTAGGGATCAAATACTTGTTTCACCAGATCTAACGCAAAATTAATTCATAACCTTTAAATATTATTTTCTTATGGACATTTTTGTTCATATTTTTGTTCATATTCTGTCTGTATTTGTTTAAATAAAACAATAAAACATAATTATTATTACATGTATCATTATTTCCTCCACTGTACCATTAAATGGCTTGGTTGAATATGACTGACTGGTTGATGGTCAAGTGTGTTATTTCAGTATATTGAGCTGTACGACTGCTGAGTTAATAACCTGAAATTTCAAAAGGTTCAGAACACTTGAAAAAAGCACCACCTGATTTCTTTTGTGCCGTTTCCAACATTTCAGCCCTGTTAAGATTCATTTCCTAACAATGCCCTCTGATTGGTCTGACTGACTGAACGGTTGGAGTTGAGGTGGAGAGAGAGAGAGAGAGAGAGAGAGAGAGAGAGAGAGAGAGAGAGAGAGAGAGAGAGAGAGAGAGAGAGAGAGAGAGAGAGAGAGAGAGAGAGAGAGAGCGAGAGCGAGAGAGAGAGAATAATAATCATGGTAAAGAAACGATAATACTCAATGACCCCTGGAGGATTAATTTGTCACACACAAACATTTTACCTGCTGGGCATAATTCACAATGGTGGGATCTAAAGAGAGTTCATATACTGTAGGTAACACACCACTGGTTTGCATGATATTAATAATAATTTATATGCTGCTGCTATCCTTCATTTGTACTTTTTAAAGTGTTTAAAATTGCACAGGCACTTTTTCAACTGCTGCAGTTCTTGTTTGCCTTGTTGTTTGTCCCAAGATGTCAACAAGTAGCCACTGTGCTGTAGATTATTATTATTTTATATTGATTTATTGTGGATGCTAGAACTAGTGCGGTCAACAGAGTTTCATTGTACACTTGTATAGTGACAATAAAGATTCATTAATTCTTTGTTTGTCGTAAGGAGATGCATAATGTTTATGATGTCAGAGACATAAGTACAACTATAACTCCTTACTTTTTTAAAAGTAACTTCTCCAACACTGGGTATACTGTACAGTAACTTATGGGCACAAGGTACCTGATCAGCTAAGACCCAAGGGTGCCCACACTTTTTTGACTTGAGAGCTACTTTCAAAATGACAGGCTCAACAAGATCTACAAATGTGTGATTATTACATTACTGAAAAGTGAAAATCCATTTCTAGGCCCCCCTAGAAAGTGGGAGCTTTGAAATAGTGGTGATGGTGTTACTTACTGTCATGGTGTTTAAGAATAATGCACTTATAATGAAAAAATAGAAGGGCATATATGCTACTACTGACATTTGAAAACAGTATTTTGGGTTTGAAACAAAACTAATAACTTTCACGTTTTTGTACACAATTGGGAAAGAGAAGTGGCAAAACTTGTCCAAATCACAATTATTCTGCATTTTCTAATTGTGTGGACTATTGAAAATTATGTGATTCAGATTTAAATATAATTTAACTCTTCAGAGTATAAAATGAAACCAAATGGAGTCCATTTGGTTTCATTTTAACGCTCTCAAGAGTTACAGATCTATAAGGGTCCAAGTGCTGAGGGACTGTCATGTGATCTACCTGCACAGCCTGTGTGATCTACTGGTAGATCACCATCTACCTTTTGGGGCAGCCCTGCCTTAGACTCTATATCCGGACATTGCTGCAGCCAGGAGCACTAGGCATGGAGTGTGTGTGTGTGCTTTGGACAGAAAAGTCGACAGGCAGCTTCACAATGATGATATAGAACAAAACAAGATAAATCTCCAGACAGTTGTAATGCGGTATACGGACCCCCGTGGCACACCGCACCGCAACGCAATGTGTGACGTCGTGTTGTGAGTACTAAGTGACCTTGTGGGTTTGCTATGCTCTATCGGGGCTGAACTGACGCGACAGTCGGGAGTCGGTTTTTAACAACATACGCGTACATGGCAGGTAATGTTGCGACGCTAACGTGACCATTATTAAAGCTTCACATTAAAAAAAAACAACGACAACAAAAAGCCGCGGGGAGAGTTAAAAAAAAACAAAAAAAAACACAAAAAACAAAGAGGATGTGGATTCTGTCCAATTTCTTTCTCAAGTGCTCACAATGACCGTCTGGCCTGCTCTGTCTGCCCTTTGAAACAAACGAGCTGCACTGTTCTGTATTGACCATCTCTCTCTCTCTCTCTCAGGGGCGGATGTAATATGTGCCCTTTGGGGGGGGGGGGCAAGAGAACATGTTGGATGGGCAAGAAAAAAATGGTATGGTGGCGGCTTCATCGCCCGTGGCGCGATGAAGTCGCCCCCCATACCATTTTCGGTTACAGGACTTTTATTAGTCAAGTAAAGCATCAATAATAACAACATCAGTTGTTGTTGAAGTTGCAACAGACACGCAGACTGGGGGCAGACTGTGTATTTAGGGGGGCATTGCCCACCCCCCCATGCCCATGCCTAGATCCGCCCCTGCACTCTCTCTCTGTTGCTATGAGACACCTCAGCCAGCCGCCAAGGCTTCAGCGATTCATTACGGGACAGGAGGAGGAGGAGGAGGAGGAGGAGGAGGAACAAAAGCCAATGCAGACCAGACCCCAAATCCACTCCCCACTTAACACCCACATCACACCTCCCAGGGCTCCCACCGTCCAACATACAAATGGACCATTCAAGGCACCAACGAACCCCTCAACCAACCAACTCCCCAACCAGGGTTTTTTTTTGTTTGGTTTGTTTTTAACAATTTCGGTTCCTTATTATGAGCTCAGTGGTTCTCAAACTTTGTGGTTCTCAAAAACGGTAAAATTATGTTAAGTCTCGTCTTTTTGTTGACTCATAGCTGATAGCCATTTCTTACATTTCAAGTCAAATATCTGGCGGAAAATCAGAAATAAACCAAGCTTATGGTGAGACCAGCATTACTGTGTCACATGGCAAATGATGCATTTGACTATATAATTATTTAGCTAAAGACAATGGACACAAGGAAGTGACTGACAGCAGGCAATTACTTCTGCTTAGAAGACAATCTATACATAAGGAGATGAAGTCACCTGACGCAGCTGCTGTTCATTTGGACTGCTCCAAGGCACCCGCACGCACGTGCACTCAGTGACTTCTCAAAAAATCTATTTGATAATATTTAGGGAACCGCGTGACAAACATGCCCATAACCACACCCAAGGGCGGACCTATAGGCATGGGCATGGGGGGGCCAATGCCCCCCTAAATGCCCAGTCTTCCCCAAACACGAGGGCATGCAAAACAACCCAAGATATTTTAAATTAAAGTGCTTATATTTAAAATGATTTGAAACATTACTACTGCTACTAACTACAGCTGTGGCACCACTAAACCAACAGCATTTCATCATTGAAAACAGAAAACTCTCTGAGTCAGACCTTTAGCTTTATGCATGCTGCGTGTCTGTTGCAACTTCAACAACTGATGTTATTATTGATGCTTTACTTAACTAATATTTCTGTAACCAAAAATGGTATGGGTGCGGCATCATCGCCCGTGGGGCGAAGCGACACTGGCGATGAAGCCGCACCCATACAATTCCCCCCAAATGGGAAATTTTACATCTGCCCCTGACCACACCTCCAGCCGCAAATAAAGTCGGCATAACGAATAGTGACTAAGAGAAGAAAGGTGACGAAAATAGCGATAAGGGAATTCGATATGGGTGGAGGGCACAGACAAAAATCCGTCCCCAAGTCAAATACATTTTACGTTTGAATATACAATATAGAGACAGATGAATATAGAACATACATAATTTTATTTTTGTGACTGAAATAGTAAGAAGTGCATGACCTTGCTATGACCTGCTATCCTGAAAACAACAGGTATGCAAAGCATCCTGCATATATGACATTCACTGCATATATGACATAAGTCATTTGTCTTCTGTTGTACAACTGTTGTACAACCTACTCATGTACTTGTGTTCAAGTAATTAAAAAAGAAAATGCAACTCTTATTTCATGATTTAATCTTTTGAAAATACACTTTTCAGTCACCCAGACCTATTTAGTTTTCTGAAGTTACTTTTTGTTAGTGTAAGTCTAGTCTTAGTTGACTAAATAGCAAAAACCTTAGTGCCCCCCTAAATGCCTACACTGCCCCACCAAACATGATGGCATGCAAAACAACCCACACACAACACACTAAACTCAACACCATTTCACCATTCAGAAGAGAAAACTCTCTAAGTCAGACTTTAGCTTTATGCATGCTGCGTGTCTGTTGCAACTTCAACAACAACTGACGTTATTATTGATGCTTTCTTGTCTAATAAGTAATATAAGTCCTGTAACCGACACAGGCGATGAAGCCGCCCCCATGCCATTTTCGTCTGCCCCCCCCAATTGGGAATG
Organism: Benthosema pterotum; assembly: GCA_039105355.1. NCBI lineage: Eukaryota > Metazoa > Chordata > Actinopteri > Myctophiformes > Myctophidae > Benthosema > Benthosema pterotum. The sequence goes on along the minus strand of CM076969.1, from coordinate 49,860,045 downwards.
TTACATCTTGGCCTGATCTCAAATCTAACCTATATCGTCTTCAACCTATGAAGTGGCATGAACCAGAACAAGGGACACACTATGGGTTCACAGTGGATTTTTAAGGACACACAGGTGTGAAACTGTGTCACGGACGAACGGTGCTGGTGGTGGTGATTCACTACTATACCTGCATCACAACCAGTTAAGTTGTCTTTGTTTAAAGAAAAAAACGAAAACACACACGTGAAATCCTCTCTGGTGGTGTAGTAACAGCCAGGCTATTTTTAGGAATGTGTGCCAAGGACTAAATAGTGGCTCCGACGCTCCATTAGTGCTACATCACCTGTCTCCTGGCTACACACCAAGTTCTGCTTCACCAAATAATGACAAAGAGAGAGAGAGAGAGAGAGAGAGAGAGAGAGAGAGAGAGAGAGAGAGAGCAGGCGGATCTAGGCGTGGGCATGGGGGGGGGGGGGGCAATGCCCCCCTAAATGCCCAGTCTGCCCCACCAAACACGATGGCATGCAAAACAACCCAAGATATTTCAAATTAAAGTGCTTATATTTAAAATGATGTGAACCACTACTACTGCTGCTGCTACTAACTAACTACAGCTGTGTCACCACTAAACCAACAGCATTTCATCAGTGAAAACAGAAAACTCTCTGAGTCAGACCTTTAGCTTTATGCAATGCTGCGTGTCTGTTGCAACTTCAACAACAACAACTGATGTTATTATTGATGCTTTACTTGACGAATAAAAGTACTGTAACTGAAAATGGTATGGGTGCGGCTTCATCACCCCCCCAATTGGGAAATGTTACATCCGCCCCTGAGAGAGTGAGAGAGAGAAGAGAGAGAGAGAGAGAGAGAGAGAGAGGGAGAGGGAGAGGGAGAGGGAGAGGGAGAGGGAGAGGGAGAGAGAGAGAGAGAGAGAGAGAGAGAGAGAGAGACCCTTTTCTTCCCAACCAATCAGATCTCAATCTCGGCCTGTTCTCATGCAAAGAAAGAGAGGGGAAGGGCCAATGAAAAATCCCCCCACCCACCCACCCACCCCTCTCCCACTTTCTCCGGCGCGCGCGCACACACACACACACACACACACACACACACACACACACACACACACACACACACACACACACACACACACACACACACACACACACACACACACACACACACACGACAATCACCATGTGAGAAATGCCAACGGAGGGGCAATCAGTCATTGTAATTAGGCTGGCTGCCATTATACCCCCAGCCTGAATTATGAAGGGGGGCATATAGGTAGAGAGAGAAGGAGGGAGGGGAGCGGAGGGCAGCTGTTGATTCACCCATGCCCCACCACCCCTCCCTTTCCTCCTTGTAGTGTTCATGCTAAGGGCAGGGGAAACTGGCAGAATGGGGCGACTGACATTACTCTGTTTCAGGGCGGATCCATCTAGGCATGGGCATGGAGGGGCATGGCAACCCCCCCCCCCCACTAAATGCCCAGTCTGCCTCACCAAACACGATGGCATGCAAAACAGCCCAAGATATTTTAAATTAAAGGGCTTATATTTAAAATGGTTTGAAACACTACTACTGCTACTAACTAACTACAATCGTCTCACCACTAAACCAACAGCTTTTCATCATTGAAAACAGAAAACTCTCTGAGTCAGACCTTTAGCTTTATGCATGCTGCGTGTCTGTTGCAACTTCAACAACAACTGATGTTATTATTGATGCTTTACTTGGCTAATAAAAGTCCTGTAACTGTGAAAATGGTATGGCATACCATATACCATACCCTATACCATTTACTCCTGCCCCCCAAATTGAGAAATGTTACATTCGCCCTTGCTCTGTTTACCTCCCCACCACTACTTCATTATCAGTGATTTTGATTGGTGCAACTCCACTCCAAGGAACAGCAATGTCTGTCTGTCTGTCTGTCTGTCTGTCTGTCTGTCTGTCTGTCTGTCTGTCTGTCTGTCTGTCTGTCTGTCTGTCTGTCTGTCTGCAGTACAGGGGACAAAGTGGTACTGTCAGTGTTGCCAACTACCAAAATCCAAAATGCACTAGTAGTGGCACTTCCAAAATGCATTAGAATGCGCTAGAGCAGTGGTTTTCAACCATTTTTCATACCACTTATTCTGCATTTTAGCCACAGAGGACCACTATTTGATGTTGAGTTTGCACTAATTTAAGAGAGATAACTGGCAAAATGCAGGTCAAAATAGCAATCATTCTACATTTTCTAAATGTGTAGAATCTTGAGAATTAGGTAATTTAAAATTACTCTTGAGAGCATAAAATGATCCAAATGGACCCATAAGGGTCCATGTGGTTATATTTTGCGCTATCAAGAGTTACAGATCTAGAAGGGTCCATTTGGTTACCAATGGTCCTTTCTGGGAAGGAAGGAGGACTATATGAGGGAAAATGGTGAAAAAACGTTTGTCTGTCAAACAATTTCGCCCCAACTCACCAGCAAAAAAAAAAAATCTGCCAGGAGTTTTTCACTAATTTTGGCACTATAGAAGTCTATAGTCTGGGAAAAAAAGCTAAATATAGCGACAAATGTGCCAAGTTGGCAACACTGGGCACTGTTGAGCTTCACGCTGTGCACTGGTGCATGCTGGGAACCTGCATAAGGCTTTACTGTAACTGTTGTGAATGTTTGTGAAGAATCAACAAGTGGGACACAATCATGAAGTGGAACAAATTATTGAACAAAATTATGAACAAATATATTGGATATTTCAAACTTAAATATATATATATATATATATATATATATATATATATATATATATATATATATATATATATATATATATATATATATATATATATATATATATATATATATATATATATATATATATATATATATATATATAAAACTGGGCGTGCCAAGTTATTCAGCCCTCTTAAGTTAATACTTTGTAGCGCCACCTTTCCCTGTGATTACAGCTGTAAGTCGCTTGGGGTATGTCTCTATCAGTTTTGCACATCGAGAGACTGATATTTTTGCCCATTCCTCCTTGCAAAACAGCTGGAGCTCAGTGAGGTTGGATGGCGAGCGTTGTGAACAGCAGTTTTCAGGTCTGGACTTTGACTTGGCCATTCTAACACCTACCGTAATTTCTGGATTATAAGCCACACCTGAATATAAGCCGCACCAGTTAAATTTGGGGCAAAATACAGATTTTTCCTTGTATAAGCCGCACCTGACTATAAGCCGCACCAGGCTTATAGTCAGGTGCTTCATGTTAGAGCAGTGGTTTTCAACTTTTTCACAATTTAACAACATCTTCACCCCACAGACCCCAAAACTAAAGATTTCTTTTGGTTTTGTTCACAATTCCAGGATGGATTTTCGCAAACAAAAGATGCAAAACATCAAAATTAGACCAAAATGAACATGACTTACGACTTATTAATTAAGTGGTGCTAATTTAGATGGTGAACAGTGTTGGGTATCGTTACTTTATAAACTAACGACGTTAGGTTATTGGACTACTGCCTCCTAAAACTAATCTCGTTAAGTTACAAGTTACTTTCTATAAAAAGTAACGTAATAGATTATTTTCCGTTATTTTCCGTTCCTGAACACAATTAAAATACTCCTTTTCTCTTTGTTTTTAATGTATGCACAATTTAGCTGCATTGTATTACCAGTGCGCACATGAAAAACCACCGCCACCACCACCACCACCACCACCACCACCACCAACAACAGTGATACCATGTCACCCACTACACCCACTATGAACTAGGTTGCTACAAAGTATGTCAGATGCACAGTACAGACAATATTATGCTGTGTGCGGTGCAACCAGTCAGAGAGCATGATGGCCTCTCCATGCTGCCGGCGGCAACAACAAAACAACCAGGACTGCTGGCTTCTCAACAGACCATCGTCAGCCACCTGAACTATAGACAGTAGTCTATATAAGACAAGGCACGGCGGCCAAACAATGAATTAAACATTACTCACCTAATAACGCAGCCAGAGTTTATAGCCGATTCCCAATCGAGAGTGCGTGTGTTAATCCAAAAATTAATCCAAAGTGTACAGCGTCATTGTTTACAATGACGCTGTCATTGTCGCGCATACAGCAAGTCGCGCATACAGTAGCTGTGTCACTTGACTCACTACCCATCCTAGCAGCGGACTTCCTCTTCCTCTTCCTTTTCAAAATAAAAGATTCATACTAGAGTATAACTAGACACTAGCTAGACAGTAGGTTTACTTTTATTTCTTAGGCAGACTTACAGGATGTGCAGACAGAAAATGTAAACTACGCACATCACTCACAGAAGGATGAAGCCACAACGTGCAGTCGGCTTATTCTACAGAAGGAGGAATATACAACACCGGGCAATCTCAAGAAAATGAATTGCGACGAACTATAGTAACGAGTTACTTTTTTGGAAATGTAACTAAGTAACTAACTACTAAATTGCAAAAATAACTCGTTAGGTTACTCCGTTACTAATAAAACTAATCTGATTACGTAACGGCGTTATCAATAACGCCGTTATCCCCATCACTGATGGTGAATATCATAACTCTTGAGAGTATAAACATGAAACCAAATGGACCCGCTAGGGTCCATTTGGTTTCATTTTTACGCTCTCAAAGAGTTACATCTGGTTAACCAACTTTATATCACTATCACAGTGCAAGTGCATATACAGTATACGGACACTTGATTACACACAGGTGGATTCCATTTATCATCATTAGTCATTTAAGTCAACATTTAGCCTCGACACCCAGGCTTTCATTTTCGTTCGCGTTGCGCGAAAACGGAAAGCCTGAACTAACTTGTTAAACACAGTGGCCTTGAGGGGGGAGTCAACCTTCCGGGGTGGGAGTCGCTCTAAATGATGTGACGTAGCACAGCAGTGGACGGGCGCGGGAGGGGCCGGGGGATAACGACACGTTAGTGAGATCAAATCAGATCAGCTCGATCTGCCGTGTGGATCCCACGGCACCCCGCCCCCCCAAGGCCAAAATCATTGCGGGTTAGGCAAGGCTAGTCAACATTGGATCATTCAGAGATCCTCACTGAACTTCTGGATAGAGTTTGCGGCACTGAAAGTAAGGGGCCGAATAACTTTGCACGTCCAATTTTTCTAAAAAAAAAAAAAAAAAAGTTTGAAATATCCAATAAATTTGTTCCTCTTCATGATTGTGTCCCTCTTGTTGTTGATTCTTCACAAAAAAATAAAGTTCTATATCTTTATGTTTGAAGCCTGAAATGTGACAAAAGTGCAAGGAGGCTAAATACTTTTGCAAGCCACTGTATTTTTCTAATACATTGTATTCATTTTTTTATTCATGAAAAGGGTTCAATAAAAATCCCACTGCAAACTTTTATAAAAGAAAAAAAAAACACTTCTCGGTTAGACTATTCCGGGGATTTTCAACAGGTGTTCCGGGGACCACCAGTGGTCCCTGAGAGGATTCCACGTGGTCCTCAGGTGAAATAATGGAAAGTTGGTTAACCAGATGTAACTCTTTGAGAGCATAAAACATTACTCTATTTATGCTCTCAAGAGTTAAAATATTCATCATGTGAATTATCCCAAGCCACAACTCGAGAATGTACAGTAGAAGATTAATGGTCATTTATGATATGTATGTTTGACTGGTTTGTTTCCCAAATCCAGCCTGGAGTTGTGGACAAAAGCAAAATAAATATTTAGTTGTGGGGTCTGTGGGACTAAAACGTGATCAAATGGTGGTCCTCCGTGGCTCAAATTCAGAATAAAATAGTGGGCCCTGGTATGAAAAAGGTTGAAAAACCACTGGCCTGTTTGAATAATCAAAGCAATCAAATCCATTTTTCTAATAAAGTCATCAATAAGCTGGAGCCTCCTTCCAGTACAGAGCTCACACAGCTACAACAGGAAGCTTCTATAGAGCATAGAAGCATTTTCTAGAGGGAGATTTATTTTATTTGCTTACAGGACGGCGGTCGATTCAGGAACTGGCTCAGCCTGCTGTACAGGACCTTAAGTTTTCTTGGCAGCGACGTGTACGAACTGCAAGTTCAGCCAAAATAGACAATAAAGCAGAAGAGAAACATTGCCAAATTGCCGGGGCAATTCAGTCCAGAGGCTCATTTTTCCAAAATGATTCACACTGGAAAAAGGAAAGCGCTTCGCTGTCCTCAGATGAACTCGCTGTGTGTGCTCTCTCTCTCTCTCCCTCTCCCTCTCCCTCTCCCTCTCCTCTCCCTCTCTCTCTCTCTCTCAACATCGAAGGGAGCAGGGGCGGATCTAGGCATGGGCATGGGGGGCAATGGCCCCCCTAAATGCCCAGCCTGCACCACCAAACACGATGGCATGCAAAACAACCCAAGATATTTCAATTTAAAGTGCTTATATTTAAAATGATTTGACACACTAATACTGCTACTAACTATAACTACAGCTGTGTCACCACTAAACCAACAGCATTTCATCATTGAAAACAGAAAACTCTTTGAGTCAGACCTTCAGCTTTATGCATGCTGTGTGTCTGTTGCAACGTCAACAACAACTGATGTTATTATTGATGCTTTACTTGACCAATAAAAGTCCTGTAACCGAAAATGGTATGGGTGTGACTTCATCGATGAAGTCGCCCCCCTACCATTTTTCCTGCCCCCCCCCCCCCCCCCCCCCCCCCCCCCCCCCCCAATTGAGAAAGGTTACATCCGCCCCTGGAAGAGAGGGGAGATCGAGAGAGGAGGGTGTTTGCGTGCACTCAATCACACACACACACACACACACGCACGCACATGTGTGAGACGTGCGTGCCGTGCGTGCACGAGGGTCCGGAAAGCAGCCATCAGTGCAGATTCTTTGCTGGGCTGTGGAATTAGGTCATGCTGCACAAAAGCCCCGAAACACAGACCAACACCGATAAAAACATGCACTACTTTTTTTTCTTTTTTTTTTAACAAAAAGGACATTTTCAAAGTCACATGGGCTGCATGGATCGAGGAGAGAATCTCACACACATCATTTTCACGAAGGAAAAACACAAATAGTTGACAGCTGAGTTGAGTAAAAGGGCATTTGTTTTTACGATTTTCAAGCTAGCATTTCAAAATCCAATTATTTGGCCTAAACAGATCAATCGCAATTAACAAAAGCTTAAGAGTAGGGTTAATATAATATATGCATTGGTTCCATGATGTCCAACCCTGGGCTGACAGTTGTTCTATACAGCCTCTGCAGCACATTCACAACAACACTAACTTCACCTTCTCCTCGTTACCACTCTGCGCAGTGTTGCCAACTGACAAAAATACAAAATGCACTAGTGCAGGGTTTTTCAACCTTTTTCATCTCAGGGACCACCATTTATTCAGGATTTGAGCCCGGACCACCATTTGATGACATTTTAGCCCCACAGACCTCAAATCTAAAGATTTATTTTGCTTTTGTCCACAATTCCATCCAGGCTGGATTTGGGGAAAACAAAACAAGCAAAACATACCAAAGCATTCCAAAATGCCCAATTCATTCATATGAATATTTTAACTCTTGAGAGTGTAAAAATGAAACCAAATGGACCCGCCAGGGTTTCATTTTTACATTCTCAAGAGTTACATCTGGTTAACCAACTTTCAATCATTCAGTCTGGGGACCACCGGGAACCATTTCAAGGACCACTGCTGGTCCCCGGACCACCTGTTGAAAACCACTGCACTAGTGGAACTTACAAAATGCACTAGAACGCGTTTTCGTCCGTTTTCATATCAGGGCCCCACTATTTATTCTGCATTTTAGCCACGGAGGACCACAGTTTGATGTTGAGTTTAGTCTCTCGGGACTAATTTATAGGACAGATAACTGGCAAAATGTTGGTCAGCAATCTTCTACATTTTCTAAATGAGTAGATTCTTGAAAATTAGGTAATTCAGAATGAATTAAATCCAATGTAACTCTTGAGAACGTAAAATGAAACCAAATGGACCCTCATGGGTCCACCAAATGGACATTTGGTTTCATTTTTCCGTATAAAAAAGCACTATATTTTCCATCAGGAGTTTTTGACTAATTTTGGCACTATCGCGGGGGGTCTGGAAAGAAGCTAAATATAGCGACAAATGCGCCAAGTTGGCAACACTGAGGAGAAGCTATAGCAGACTTTTTGGAAAGCAGCGGCATGGTGGAAAAAAAAAATAAAAAAGAAATGACATGTTGAAATGAATAGCTGCAGCTGTAGCTTCAGGCTGTCTGCCTGAGAATATCACTACAGAATAGAATACTGTTACAGCCTGCAATATATACTGTGTATATATATATACTATATACACACTGCTATGTCAGTGCTTAGAACAGTTTCGCGTCAAGGACCTTCAAATTGCCGTGCATTTGGCCGCCGGATTTTGGACGGCGTTCACCTGAGAAGACCTTGTGCCAGTCAGCCAGCCGGGACCTCCCTAACACAGGGCTTTTCAACCTTTTTTATATGCAGGGCCCACTATTTATTCAGCATCTGAGCCACGGAGGACCACCATTTGAGGACAATTTAGCCCCACACACAGCAAAAGTATAGATTTATTTTCCTTTTGTTCACAATACCGTGCAGGCTGGATTTGGGAAAGCAAAACAGGCAAACATACAGATCAAAATGAATCTTCTACAGTTGTGTAGACCTAGGCTTCAGATGATGAATATTTTAAATCTTGAGGGTGTAAAAATGAAAACAAATAGACCCGTAAGGTGTCCATTTAGTTTTAGTTTTACACGCTCAAAAGAGTTACATCTGGTTATCCAACCTTCCATCATTTAGCTGGGGATTACCTGGAACCCTCTCAAGGACCGTTGGTGGTCCCTGGACCATCTGTTGAAGCCCCCCAGTAACCCAACAGGCCTCGCACTGAAAGTAAACTAATAAAAAAAATTCTAAACATTTCTAAAATATTGGCACATCCTTATATCATTTTTGACCCCTCTATCACAGGGAACTATAGCCTACAGTATGCATTGTGAGTCCATATCACTATGCCCAAAGAACTAGCTCCATGTGATAATAGGTTCTAATATTCTAATATTTTAGAAATATTTTAACAATACAAAGCCCTTACGTTCTCCGAGGTAAAAATAAAATACTTGAACCTGACTTTTCGCACTCTGCCATTCATGTCGACAGCAAAAAATATTCCAATCATTAATTAATATTAAATAACATTCCTTATTTTATCTCAGAAAAATGGAAGCACACGATTCACAATTTTTCTGGTCAATTTGTTGTTTTTTTTTAACAATTGTTTCAGTTGTTTTACTTTCTCATTTTACTCTGAAAGCAGTGCTTGGTGAGGATCATAGACCAGGAAACTGAGCTTTGATAATGCACTCCGTTTTGGATACATGCAGTTTCATCTTCGCATTTATCTTGCTATTAAAGGGACATTTCATGATATTTGAAGGGAAATTACTTTTGTCGTTTTCCTGGGGCATCATCGTAAACCTCGTGTCCCGTGTGTTGAAACACAGTCTGGTGGATTCGCCCCTCGACTTGTACCAATTGTTCCATTTTGGCCCACCGTGCATTTGAGTTTTACATCCCTGATTATTCTACAACCTCACAATGTGTCGGAAAAAAACATTAGCAATGCTTGTAGATCACTATTTTTTTTTTGCTTCACACCCTTGTTTCATTTCATTAAAACAAAAAAAGTGAAGACATTTGGAGATAGGAGGTTTCTTCCCGACGCGGCATGTCGAAATGCACTTTTAATGAGTGCCATACTAAAAGAGAGAGAGAGAGAGAGAGAGAGAGAGAGAGAGAGAGAGAGAGAGAGAGAGAGAGAGAGAGCCAGCCGGGTGCTGAGTTGAGCTGAGTATCTGGCATTAGGTTACAGAGTGAAGATAAAAGCTTTCTGTACGGTTTTGGCTGGGCTGCTTCCATCATGCACTCATAACTACGCCGCTACTAATAGCGGTAAATATTTGTGCAGCTGTTCTGCGGTGCATCACCAAGGTGGGGCAGCAATAATATTAGATCAAAAGGAATGATCGATGCAAAACGAGACTCATGACAGCCATCGCTTCGCTACGGCTCTGGGGGTGGGGGGGCGCCAGTGTTGCCAACTTGGCGCATTAGTCGTTATATTTAGCTTTTTTCCAGATCCCCCTATAGCGCCAAAATTAGTGAAAACCTCCTGGCAGGAAATCTAGTGCTTTTTTTGCTGGTGAGTTGGGGTGAAATTGGTTGACAGGCGCCAGAGATAAAAACCTCGTTTTTCACCATTTGATAGAGACCTATGATAGAGTCCTCCTTCCTTCCTAGAAAGGACCATTGGTAACCAAATGGACGCCTATAGATCTGTAACTCTCGTTAAACTAGATTTAATTAATTCTGAATTGCCTATTTTTCAAGAATCTACACATTTAGAAAATGTGGACATTTTGCCAGTAATCTGTCCTAAATTAGTCAGAGAGACTAAACTCAACATCAAATGTTGGTCCGTGAATTAAATGCAGGATAAATAGTGGACACTGGCATGAAAATGGTTGAAAACAATGTAATGTAAACGCATTTTTACATTGTATTGTTATATCCTGCTACAATTAACAACTTTGCAGATTGAGATTTTTGTTTAGATCGGCTATTTTCTTAGATTTGTGTGTGTGTGTGTGTGTGTGTGTGTGTGTGTGTGTGTGTGTGTGTGTGTGTGTGTGTGTGTGTGTGTGTGTGTGTGTGTGTGTGTGTGTGTGTGTGTGTGTGTGTCTGTAAGTATGTTTGTACTACACATTTTGTATAGAGGCTTTTATTTACTTTTACTGTACTACTTCTACTTCATGACAGCCATTCCCATGTGCAACCAGGATGGGGAGGGGGGGGGGGGGGGGGGGGGGGCTTTTGTTATTGTTATAATATTTATTATGAATTATTCTACAGTAAGTCCAAATCATCATCATCATCATCATCATCATCATCATCATCATCATCATCATCATCATCCCACTAATTACTGTGGTTCCCCCAGTGAATTACCTGATTCAGATACATAAGCTTTGCTTCATTATGCAGCTGAGCTTTATGGAGCTGAGCTTTTCCCTGGCCACAGAGGGTGCGTTCGGAAACACAAACTGCGAGTGCGTTGAGTTGTTTTGGGGCAGTGGGCGGAGACGTCACTGAGTGCGTTGAGTGAGCCTTATTTATGAACGAGCAGTTAAAACCAGACTACAAACCTCACTCAAAAATGGTGAGAATCACTGCCAAAGCCATATAAATCCTCTCTTATGGGGGTCCCCCTGGAAAGTATTTTCAAAAGGGGGTCCGCATGCATTTATTTGATAAATGTGCAGGTCATTGACAGACATGGAGAAGTTGGTGGACCACAGTACAGTGCTTAGCCATAGCCTAGCTTCCTAGCTCACAACAGTTGTATTGCTTTTCATTGAACGGGAGCGCTCGAGACACAGCTGTGACGCAATGATGCCTTCCACACCGGCCAACCCCGTCTCCAGCGTAGGGTTGCTCAGTGCGTGCACAAAACACACCGGTGTGAATAAACGAACGAGGAGCACCAAATGCCCCAAATGCACCTGGTATAAACGAACGATCACAGAGTGCACCAGTGCGTTTAGGGTGTATTTCCGAACGCGCCCAGAGAGAGAGAGAGAGAGAGAGAGAGAGAGAGAGAGAGAGAGAGAGAGAGAGAGTTTCTGTGTTTCAAAACTCTTACGTCTTTATATACATTTTGTGTGACGTTGTATGGCTACTAATTTACAGAAATAATCACTCCTGTGTGAAGTGAGCAGTGCAACTGTACCGCATGGAGGTCCCTGTTGGGGTCTCTGCTACGTCAAAGACCACCAGGAACATGCCTACAGGGCAGGGGCGGATGCAACATTTCCCAATTGGAGGGGCAGGAGAAAATGTTATGGAGGCGGCTTCATCGCCTGTGTCGCTTCGTGCCACGGTGATGAAGCCACACCCATACCATTTTAAGTTACAGGACTTTTATTAGACCAGTAAAACATCAATAACAACCTTAGTTGTTGCTGTTGAAGTTGCAACAGACACGCAGCATGCATAAAGCTAAAGGTCTGACTCAGAGAGTTTTCTGTTTTCAATGATGAAACGCTGTTGGTTTAGTGGTGCCAAAAGTAGCAGTAGTAGTGTTTCAAATCATTTTAAATATAAGCACTTTAATTTGAAATATCTTGTTTTGCATTCCATCATGTTTGGTGGGGCAGACTGGGCATTTAGAGTGGCAACCAAATGGACGCGGTTTCATGTTTACTCTCAAGAGTTAAAGTATTGTGAATTAGCCCAGCATGTGAATTCATGTGAATCAGCCCAAGTCTACACAACTAGAGAATGTAGAAGATCATGATCTGTATGTTTGCCCGTTTTGTTTGATTTCTGTGCGACTAAAAATGTCCTCAAATGGTGGTCTGTGGCTCAAAATGCCCAATAAATAGTAGGCCCCCCGGTGTCAAAAGGATTGAAAACTACTGCTTCATATAAAACTTTGGAGTTGCCCTGCACCCTGCCATTCTTCCAGCCGAGCCCACCCTAGTAGGGCTGGCTAAATCCGGCCCTGTGTACAGTTCTACTGTGTTGCAGTGCTTAGACATACTGTACCTATACACATTGATACTTAAAGGGATATTTCAATTTTGAAAAACAATTTGGTCATTTTATGGTCTACCCAGGCTGATGTGACCAAACCCAGAAAGATTATAAGTTGCTTGATTCATTATTTAGATACTGCATTTTATTTTAGCTGCTTACACCCCCTTACCATACAATCCCATTATATAACTCAGAGGTTTTCAACAGGTGGTCCGGGGACCACCAGTGGTCCTTGAGAGGGTTCCAGGTGGTCCCCAGGCTAAATGATGGAAAGTTGGTTAACCAGATGTAACTCTTGAGAATGTAAAAATGAAACCAAATGGACCCTTGCGGGTCCATTTGGTTTCATTTTTTACACTCTCAAGAGTTAAAATATTAATCTGAATTAGCACCACCTAATTAAGAAGTCTACACTGTTTTGTTTGCAAAGTCCAGGCCTGAATTATGGACAAAACACAAAATAATTCTTTAGTTTTTGGACTTTGGGGTGAAAATGTCATCAAATGGTGGTCCGGGCTCAAATGCTGAATAAATGGTGGGCCCTGGGATGAAAAAGGTTGAAAAACCCTGATATAACTTAAAATTTGATTTTAAAAGGGTAATTTCACCATGATAGATACAACTGTATCTCAAGGACCACTGGTGGTCCCCGGACCACTGGTTGAAAACCACTGAACTAATGCACAGAGAGTGACTTTCTATGTAGCTCTGGGGACAGACTCAGTTAGTGTCATAGGATATGGTTAATTCAAAACTGTCCTGGACTTGGACGATGCAAAAAATGAGACTTTTACAAATTAAAAAGTAGCCTAATATAGATTACATTAGACGTGCATGAGTTGTAAAGGAAGGAAGTATAGGCCTATAGTGCCAGTCTAATGTCAGTGGTACTTCCCACTGTAGCAGGTGTTTGAAACCATTTTCATACTAGGGCCCACTATTTAGTCTCTTGGACCAAAAACTAAAGGATTTTCAAGTTTGTGTCCACAATTTAGTCAAGTAAAGCATCAATAATAACATCAGTTGTTGTTGAAGTTGCAACAGACACGCAGCATGCATAAAGCTAAAGGTCTGACTCAGAGAGTTTTCTGTTTTCAATGATGAAATGCTGTTGGTTTAGTGGTGCCACAGCTGTAGTGTTTCAAATCATTTTAAATACAAGCTGTTTAATTTGAAATATCTTGGGTTGTTTTGCATGCCATCACGTTTGGTGGGCAGACTGGGAATTTAGAGGTGTGCCCCCCATGCCCATGCCCATGCCTAGATCCGCCCCTGAGCCCCGAGGGGAGATAAAGTTCAGCTAGCACCGTTGAGAACACAAACAAATACAGCGACAACATACCGTGTGTTTGTTTATCCATGTCAGCTGGTTGTCTTCTGTAATGAAGTCTCCTCATCTCTCCTCTTTCATGGTGATGGAGATGTCGCAGCAAGTTGATCTGTACTGTAGTCGTTTTGATGTTTAGTTGAGAGCAGTTCTGACACTTCTCTCACTCACTCTGTTTCGCTGCTGTACTGTACTGTTACCTTCCTCCCGTTTGCTATACGGTCTGATCGGGGAAGAAGGGTTTTTTAAAAATGAATAAATCGATACAAAATCGCGACTCTGTTGCGGTTGAAAGCGAGACGTACGTGTGCGACAGTGTTTAGCTGCAGACTGACTGGCTGTCACTGTGAGATCAGGATTAAATCCATAGACTGAGCTACAGCAACACAGCAGAGCAGACAGTGATTCGGTGAGAGCCTGTTCATGGTTGCGTTTTCGTTTGGTGTCGCAGCTGTGCTGAGCTGAGCTGAGTGTGTGCGTGTGCGTGTGTGTGAGTGTGTGTGTGTGTGTGTGTGAGTAGTGTGTCCCCAACAACCAGACATGCATTGATTCTCCCCCAATGCTGCTATGAGGCTGAGTCACTCAGGGCTTGACACTAACACTTGCCCACACAAAAAATGGTGGGGCAAGTGAAGACCAAATGGACCCGCAAGGGTCCATTTGGTTTCATTTTTACGTTCTCAAGAGTTACATCTGGTTAACCAGCTTAACTGGGGGACCACCTGGAACCCTCTCAGGGACCACTGACTGGTGGTCCCCGGACCACCTGTTGAAAACCCCTGGTTTAAAGCACCCAGTAAGAAGTATACTTAAATGCAAAATTACAATATATTTTTGGGGGGCAAGTGACCATGACCTGAGGGCAAGTAGAACCTGACTTGGAGACCTTAGTGTCAACCCCTGAACTTGACTGCAAACATCTGCACTCGTGGGAGAATGAAGTAGCTATTATGTATACTCACATGTTAACACTTTAGTACAAAAAAATATAGCAATTCGACTGACTGAATGTAATACACTCTGTGGAACTGAAGTAAATATCTTGTACATATTTGAATGTCCTAATGAAATGAACGAGTTGGCCACTATAGTAAACAAGTGTATTCTTAACTACAGTAGTGTCCAGTTTTTCAGATTTGCTGTAGTTGTACTTGAATTGTAGCCTACTGTAATTCTCCAAGCTGTTATCAGTTTTGTTGTAGTGCGTACTTGACTTGTACTGTAACTCTCATCTCTGTTAATAAAGAAATCATTCATTCGTCAATTCATTCATTCAACTAAAAGTACCGACAGGCTATTAAAAAAAATCGACAAATGAAAATTTAAAAAAAGATATATACTGATCTCTTTTCTATTTATAGTGGCTCATAGGAATAGACTATGTGACAACCAGGGAAAGACTTGGTGACCACCGGAGAGACGGGTGACAGCCGGAATGTAGACGGCACTCGGGTGAGCAGTATGGGTTAGCGCCCCAGCCTGTGTCCTCCGTGAGGAGGAAGCCCAACAACCCTTGGTGAGGCCGTTAGGAGGGCCATTGTGATTCACTGCTCCTGAATGAATTGCCGGTGCTGGGAGTCTGGTGCAACGCACAGGTCCTGTGCCAACCTGGTGAGAGCAGGAGCAGACCTGGTGAGACGTAGGAGGGGTCTGGACAGGAGTCAACCCACAGAGCCTAGTCCTTCCATGTGCCAGAGTATAGTGCCTCCCAGTACCGGCGGAATAGTTCTGGAGCAGTGGATTGTATGGCCTTGGGTCTTTCCCTAGTGGACTGACCGAGAGTAGCTACTGGGACGTAAGTCGGGACTTGATCAACCCCGGCTGGGTCGCCTGAGTGAGGGGTAT
The DNA here is from genome assembly GCA_039105355.1 of Benthosema pterotum. NCBI lineage: Eukaryota > Metazoa > Chordata > Actinopteri > Myctophiformes > Myctophidae > Benthosema > Benthosema pterotum. The sequence goes on along the minus strand of CM076969.1, from coordinate 49,844,299 downwards.
GATGTTGCGAGACCCGAAACCCCGATGACCTTGGGATACATCACTGAGGATACGTCCCAGTTGCATCCATGCAATGTATCTTTAAACCTTTAGTTTCTATTTATAGTGGCTCATAGGAATAGACTATGTGACAACCAGGGAAAGACTTGGTGACCACCGGAGAGACGGGTGACAGCCGGAATGTAGACGGCACTCGGGTGAGCAGTATGGGTTAGCGCCCCAGCCTGTGTCCTCCGTGAGGAGGAAGCCCAACAACCCTTGGTGAGGCCGTTAGGAGGGCCATTGTGATTCACTGCTCCTGAATGAATTGCCGGTGCTGGGAGTCTGGTGCAACGCACAGGTCCTGTGCCAACCTGGTGAGAGCAGGAGCAGACCTGGTGAGACGTAGGAGGGGTCTGGACAGGAGTCAACCCACAGAGCCTAGTCCTTCCATGTGCCAGAGTATAGTGCCTCCCAGTACCGGCGGAATAGTTCTGGAGCAGTGGATTGTATGGCCTTGGGTCTTTCCCTAGTGGACTGACCGAGAGTAGCTACTGGGACGTAAGTCGGGACTTGATCAACCCCGGCTGGGTCGCCTGAGTGAGGGGTATGATGTTGCGAGACCCGAAACCCCGATGACCTTGGGATACATCACTGAGGATACGTCCCAGTTGCATCCATGCGATGTATCTTTAAACCTTTAGTTTCTATTTATAGTGGCTCATAGGAATAGACTATGTGACAACCAGGGAAAGACTTGGTGACCACCGAGAGACGGGTGACAGCCGGAATGTAGACGGCACTCGGGTGAGCAGTATGGGTTAGCGCCCCAGCCTGTGTCCTCCGTGAGGAGGAAGCCCAACAACCCTTGGTGAGGCCGTTAGGAGGGCCATTGTGATTCACTGCTCCTGAATGAATTGCCGGTGCTGGGAGTCTGGTGCAACGCACAGGTCCTGTGCCAACCTGGTGAGAGCAGGAGCAGACCTGGTGAGACGTAGGAGGGGTCTGGACAGGAGTCAACCCACAGAGCCTAGTCCTTCCATGTGCCAGAGTATAGTGCCTCCCAGTACCGGCGGAATAGTTCTGGAGCAGTGGATTGTATGGCCTTGGGTCTTTCCCTAGTGGACTGACCGAGAGTAGCTACTGGGACGTAAGTCGGGACTTGATCAACCCCGGCTGGGTCGCCTGAGTGAGGGGTATGATGTTGCGAGACCCGAAACCCCGATGACCTTGGGATACATCACTGAGGATACGTCCCAGTTGCATCCATGCGATGTATCTTTAAACCTTTAGTTTCTATTTATAGTGGCTCATAGGAATAGACTATGTGACAACCAGGGAAAGACTTGGTGACCACCGGAGAGACGGGTGACAGCCGGAATGTAGACGGCACTCGGGTGAGCAGTATGGGTTAGCGCCCCAGCCTGTGTCCTCCGTGAGGAGGAAGCCCAACAACCCTTGGTGAGGCCGTTAGGAGGGCCATTGTGATTCACTGCTCCTGAATGAATTGCCGGTGCTGGGAGTCTGGTGCAACGCACAGGTCCTGTGCCAACCTGGTGAGAGCAGGAGCAGACCTGGTGAGACGTAGGAGGGGTCTGGACAGGAGTCAACCCACAGAGCCTAGTCCTTCCATGTGCCAGAGTATAGTGCCTCCCAGTACCGGCGGAATAGTTCTGGAGCAGTGGATTGTATGGCCTTGGGTCTTTCCCTAGTGGACTGACCGAGAGTAGCTACTGGGACGTAAGTCGGGACTTGATCAACCCCGGCTGGGTCGCCTGAGTGAGGGTATGATGTTGCGAGACCCGAAACCCCGATGACCTTGGGATACATCACTGAGGATACGTCCCAGTTGCATCCATGCGATGTATCTTTAAACGTCAATGTTTTCCACATTTTGTTGAAAACAGAATATTTACAAGCTCACAGCAACATTGTCCCTCTGCCTGCCTGCCTGTCTGTCTACATCAGGGGTTTTCAACGGGTGGTCCAGTGATCCCTGAGAGGATTCCAGGTGGCCCCCAGCTAAATGATGGACGGTTGGTAACCAAATGGACCCTTATAGATAGATCTGTAACTCTTGAGAGCGTTGAATAAATAAGCCTAGGTATTTACAGGCATATCGACGGTGGGTGCAGGGCCAATGTGGCAATCATAGTAGTATAGTACAGCCCACGCACCAGTCTTATGGTAAAGAATTACTTTATGTGTGGAGTTTGCATGTTCTCCCCGTGTCCCCTAGGGTAGATACCCTCACAAAAACATGCAGCAATCCTGGACTCTAGACTGCCTCCCCCTGGCCAGCCGGGGCGCCTGATGGAATAACGTGAATAACGTGTTCCTTCCAAATGCCACGTCCAACCAGGGAAACTCCCCCCTGTCGGATGAAAAGAATGCAGCTTGGACTCTTCATGCATTGAAGGAAGCATGAGGCCAGTCCGCTGCCTCCCCAGGTTGGCGGAGGATGTGTAGAGCCCAGGATCACATTAGGAATTGACACTGGGTGAAAAAATGGGTTACAAAATCATGGGATAAAATATATATTAAAAAAAATAAAATAAAAAAGGACAAAATTTCGATCTCACTACACTAGGTCTTCATCAGGCCCGTACCTGTACGGACCTTTGGGGACAAAAACTCGAAAATCCTAGTTTTGGGTCGGGGAGACTATAAACTCAACATCAAGCAGTGGTCCTCCGTAGCTAAAATCCAGGGTAAATAGTGGGCCCTGGTATGGAAAAAGGTGGATGGAAAAAGTATTTCACAAAATCATGTTGATCTCCTTCCCGTTCTGGATGCAAACCAACAGAGAGACAAACAACAAGTGCATCAGAATGTGAGCACACACACAGCCTTAGGGGAAAGTTGTAATAGTAAGCAAAGCACACCTGAACGTGTGAACCTCGTGATCCCGTAGCATTTTCAAAAATAATATAGAGCTGACATGGTTCATGGAACACTGTGACATAGGCTTAGAAACAACCCCATACACCCACCTAATGCAGTGTTGCCAACTGCCAAAATCCAAAATGCACTAGTGCAGGGCCGTATGAGTGCACCTAAACGTGCATCCTGCCCACCTAATGAAAGGTAATATCAGTGGTTTTCAACCAGTGGTCCGCGGGGACCACCAGTGGTTGAGAGAGGTCCAGGTGGTCCCCAGGCTAAATGTGGAAAGTTGCTTAACCAGATGTAACTCTTTGAGAGCGTAAACATGAAACCAAATGGACCCTTGCGGGTCCATTTGGTTTCATGTTTACACTCTCAAGAGTTAAAATATTCATCATGTGAATTAGCCCCAAGTCTACACAACTAGAGAATGTAGAAGATTAATGGTCATTCATGATTTGTATATTGGACTGTTTTGTTTCCCAAATCCAGCCTGGAATGGTGGACAAAAGCAAAATAAATCTTTAGTTTTGGGGTCTGTGGGGCTAAAATGTCATCAAATGGTGGTCCCCCGTGGCTAAAATGCTGAATAAACAGTGGGCCCTGGTATCAAAAAGGTTGAAAACCACTGCTTCATATGAAAAACTTTGGAGTTGCCCATGCACCCTGCCATTCTTCCAGCCCACCCTAGTAGGGCTGGCTAAATCCGGCCCTGCACTAGTGGCACTACCGGTAGTCGAAAGTTAGGTAATTCAGAATTAATTCAATATAATTTAACAGATCTGTAACAGAAGTTACAGATCTGCTGTATAAGGATCCATTTGGTTACCAATGGTCCTTTCTAGGAAGGAAGGAGGACACTGTCATAGAAGGAGAAATGGTGAAAAAACGAGGGTTTTATCTCTGGCGTCTGTCAACCAATTTCGTCCCAACTAACCAGCAAAAAAGCACTAGATATTTTGCCAGGAGTTTTTCCACTAATTATGGTGCTGGGGGGGGGGGGGGGTCTGGAAAAAAGCTAAATATAGCGAGAAATGCGCCAAGTTGGCAACACTGCACCCCTGTCACTATTACTCACGCATAACCACAAACAAACCTGATACTCGTGTTTCTCTGAAGCTCACTGCTCTGAAAATTCGTTGGTGCTTTTTTTAAATCCTTCTTGCACCAGAGTTGTACACGGGGTGACGCAACCCTCGTGACCCCGCAGACCCCCAGAACATACAGTATAGTGCAGTGGTTTTCAACCTTTTTCATATACTGTACCAGGGCCCACTATTTCTTCAGCATTTGAGCCACGGAGGACCACCGTTTGATGACATTTTAGCCCCACAGACCCCAAAACCCAAAGATTTCTTCTGTTTTTTTATCTACAATGCAGGCTAGATTTCTGGAACACAGGCAAACCTACATCTCTTAGTTGTATATAGAATTGGGCTAATTCAGGTGACCAATATTTTGCGGGTCCAAATTTGGTTTAATTTTTACACTCAAAGAGTTACATCTGGTTAATCAACTTTCTACCTCGTCTACCTGGGGACCACCTGGAACAGTTTCAAGGACCACTGATTGAAAACCACTGATATAGTGACCAGAATGGATACAAACTAAGGGCTTATTATATTTTTTATTTTAAAAAAAAAACGATGGTGCAAAAATGTGGTGCAAAACACACAGTTAAATGATGGACAGTCGGTAACCAAATCATGGACCTTTATAGATCTGTTGAGGACAAAATAAAACATTTTCATGCTTACGCTCTCAAGAGATAAATTATATATAGCCTATGTATTACTTAATTTTCAAGAATCTATAGAAAATGTAGAAGAATTGTTATTTTGACGTTTTGCCAGTTCATCTACCCTAAATTGTGGACAAAAACTTAAAAATCCTTAGTAGTTTTGGGTCCGAGACACTGTTCTTTGGTAACCAAATGGACCACTTTAGGCCTGTTTTAGACCAAACGGACCCGAAAGGGTCCGTTTGGTTTCATTTTACGCTCTCAAGAGTTAAATCATATTCATATTTAACCATCAGAATGACTTAATTTTCAAGAATCTACACATTTAGAAAATGTAGAATAATTGCTATTTTGACCAACATTTTGTCAGTTATTTCTCCTAAATTAGGCTGAGCGACTAATCTCAACATGAAATGGTGGGCCCCTGTGGCTAAAATGCAGAATAAAAAGTCGCCCCTGGTATAAAAATGGTTGAACTAAAGATACAGAATATATGCAACTAAATATATATATATATGTATATCAAAGTGTCCTTTTTGGTAAGGCACTGAACCTCAAATTGCTCCCGTTGTGCTGGCTGTGCCATGTGCTTCCCAAGCAATGGGTGGTGTGAAGGGTGCATGCAATGCATTATTTAAATCTCCTTGGATAAAAGGCTCTACATACAATGGTAAGTACACCATTTACAGTCCAATTACATTACAGAACGTTGCACACAGGGCGGATCTAGAGGGGGGCAGGGGTGGGCAGTGCCCACCCAAACGTGCATCCTGTACTGTATGCCCACCCAAAGAAAGGTAATATCAGTGGTTTTCAACCAGTGGTCCAGGGACCACCAGTGGTCCTTGAGAGAGTTCCAGGTGGTCCCCAGCTTTTAAATGGTGGAAAGTTGGTTAACCAGATGTAACTCTTTGAGAGCGTAAACATGAAACCAAATGGACCCTTGCGGGTCCATTTGGTTTCATGTTTCCACTCTCAAGAGTTAAAATATTCATCATGTGAATTAGCCCAAGTCTACACAACTAGAGAATATAGAAGATTAATGGTCATTTTTATCTGTATGTTTGACTGTTTTGTTTCCCCAAATCCAGCCTGGAATTGTGGACTAAAGCAAACGAAATCTTTAATTTTGGGGTCTGTGGGGCTAAAATGTCATCAAATGGTGGTTTGTGGCTCAAATGCTGAATAAATAGTGGGCCCTGGTGTCAAAAAGATTGAAAACCACTGCTTCATTTAAAAACTTTGGAGTTGCCCACCCTGCCATTCCTTGTGCCCACCCTAGTAGGGCTGGCTAGATCCGGCCCTGGTAAGTACACCATTTACAGTATACAATTACATTACAGAACGTTGCACATCACATGCATAAAATAGCTGTAATTTGCGCCACCATCGGCGTGTTGCCCTTTGTTAGTGCCCTTTTATTGGCTGAGCAATTGAGGATAGAAAGGTGAGGGCAGAAAATTGACGATGTGTTTGATTTTTTCATTAATGTAGTTTTGGCATTAAAGTAGCAATTCCACCAAAAATGAAACACCCTGTAAAAGTGGGGCATTGTTGAAATGTTCGGTGACAAACGTGTTTTTAGGCTTTTACGCAGTGTTGGGCAGTAACAAATTTTAGATTACATATTACTGTAATGTTATTACTTTTGCTCCGTAAAGTAACGAGATTACTCTGCAAAAATGGGTAAGTAATGCATTACTTTGCAAGTGAAGCCAAGTTACTTGTTTAAAATGAGCTTGTTGTTGTGTGCAAAATAGGACAGATTTACAAGCTATCGACAGATACTGTAACAACAGAGAGTGTTACAGTATCTAGATTGTAGATTGTAGATCCAGTGCAGCATCCTGCGCACATTTACAGTACGTACACTACAAATCGCTTGCTGCTTTATTTTGTATTTTATTTTTAAATACCTCAACTGTCTTTCAGATTTTGTTTTGAAAACAATTGTGGAAAATGTTTAAAAAGTCAAAGAGACAGATTTCGAAATCTGTTTTTGTTAGTTGCAGGTCTGTTTTGTGATTCAAGATTCAAGGTTCCCATTGCTTCTCTCTCTGCTTCTTTTATTTATTTATTTATTTATTTATTTATTTATTTATTTATTATCTAAGAAAGACATTTACAATGTCGGATTTTGTTGGCTTTGTTTTCAGGTGCAGTTTGTGCATGGGCTTGTAGACTATTATTATTCCAATAAATTGGATTCAGGTTAGGTGAGCTTTTTTAACCCATGGTGTCCTGATCAGATTCTAGTTTCTGATGCTTTTCACAATTTTTCAAAAATAGCAGAACTACAAGCTCATATCGCGCCACTCGGTGGCGCGATATGAGCTTGTAGATCTGCTATTTTTCAACAGATAAAACACCAAAACGCGTTCAGTACACGAAGGGCTAAAATTTGTTTGTTTTGGGCTTCTGTGCCTTTTATTGATACAGTAGTTACAGTCAAGACGGGCCTGAGGAAAGAAAGAGTGACAGAGAGAAGAGAAGAAGACATGCAGCATGAACGGGACTCAAACACACGGCATAAGGCTGTCAGGAGAGCCTATAGCAGGGGTGCTGCCCACACTTTTCTGACTTGAGCGCTACTTTCAAAATGAGCGGCTCAACAAGATCTACACATCAAATATGTGATTGTTCCATTTACTGAACATTCATTTCAAGGCCCCCTAGAAAGTTTGAGCTTTGAAATAGCGGTGATGGTGTTACTTGCTGTTATAGTGTTTAAGAATAATGCACTTATGATGAAAAATAGAGGGGGGAGAATTGGAAGGTTTTCCTGTACGTGCTATTACTGACGTTTGAAAACAGTATTTGAGGTTTGAGTTGACAGTTCGTGATGCTGAGTTTAGTGCCTCCTTGCACCCAAAACTAAGAACATTCATGTTTGTCCACAATTGCGAACTGAAAAAACATTGGTCAAAATAACATTTATTCTCCATTTTCTAATTGTGTGGACTGTTGAAAATGACATAATTCAGATGTTTAAATATAATTTAACTCTTGAGAGTGTAAAATGAAACCAAATGGACCGTAAGGGGTCCATTTGGTTTCATTTTAACACTCATTTTGATCTGTATATGTTTGACTGTTTTGCTTCCCAAATCCAGCCTGGAATTGTGGTCGGGATGTCCCGATACAAGTATCAATTGGATCGTCTCTTTTTGTCCCTATCATATTGGTATCAGCAAATACTGTATGGGTATCGGAAAAGTATCAGTATTGGCCCTTATTTGTCATTATCGGGTCACATATTGGCAAATGTGTCAGTCTAGCCAGTGATCAGACAGGGGTAAGGGGTTGACACTATGGTGAATATGCCAGTCTAACCAGTGATCAGACACACGGGTAAGGGGTTGACACTATGGTGAATATGTCAGTCTAACCAGTGATCAGACACAGGGGTAAGGGGTTGACACTATGGTGAATATGTCAGTCTAACCAGTGATCACTTCAGACACAGGGGTAAGGGGTTGACACTATGGTGAATTTTCCAGTCTAACCAGTGATCAGACACGGGGGTAAGGGGTTGACACTATGGTGAATGTATACCAGTCTAACCAGTGATCAGACACAGGGGTAAGGGGTTGACACTATGGTGAATATACCAGTCTAACCAGTGATCAGACACAGGGGTAAGGGGTTGACACTATGGTGAATATGTCAGTCTAACCAGTGATCAGACACAGGGGTAAGGGGTTGACACTATGGTGAATGTATACCAGTCTAACCAGTGATCAGACACAGGGGTAAGGGGTTGACACTATGGTGAATATACCAGCCTAACCAGTGATCAGACACAGGGGTAAGGGGTTGACACTATGGTGAATATACCAGTCTAACCAGTGATCAGACACAGGGGTAAGGGGTTGACACTATGGTGAATATACCAGCCTAACCAGTGATCAGACACAGGGGTAAGGGGTTGACACTATGGTGAATATACCAGTCTAACCAGTGATCAGACACAGGGGTAAGGGGTTGACACTATGGTGAATATACCAGTCTAACCAGTGATCAGACACAGGGGTAAGGGGTTGACACTATGGTGAATATACCAGTCTAACCAGTGATCAGACACAGGGGTCAGGGGTTGACACCATGGCAGTTAAGTAAAATGTTGGGTCATGTGGAGTTTGCTTTGGAGTTTCCCAAGTGCACATTTGAGAGGGGAGTATGTCATTCCTAGTTGGTAACTTCATATAAAGGTATTTTTTGTATGTTATTAAAGGTATCTTTTGTATGTTATTATTCTTCTCTGGTATCGGTATTTGGTATCGGTATCGGCTAACACAAAAATTGTGGTATCGGGATCGGTTCGGAAATGAAAAAGTGGCATCGGGACATCACTAGTTTTGGGGTTCTGTGGGGATAAAATGAATAAATAGCAAGCCCTGGTATTAAAAAAGGTTGAAAACTCCCTTATTGCCCTTGACGCATTTTGACGCTGTAAACACGCTATAATACCTAAGCCCTTGATGCCCTTGACGCTGTGTTTGACGCTTTATTTAATCCTTAATTTTTATAACATTCATTTCAGGCGATTAACATTTTTTTTAGCATGATCGGCTAACGGCAGGTTCTACTCACTTAGTAATGGCCAAAATCGCCGCGTGCACGCTTGCACGTGCGCGTGCGCGGTCTGTATGTCCATCGCTGATCATAATCCAACCATCGGTGCGTCATTACAGCTTGATTTGACTTATATATGATAGAAAACACGATCGCTCCGATCGAGGCCTTCATGATGATCACACAACCACACTGTTTGCATAGCAGCAGTGCAACGGATAAACAGGAAGTACTCTTACTCTGTGACCGGAAATGCGCTTCATTTCCGGCTATCGTCCTCATTACTGCCACCTACTGGGTGTTATCATATAGTATATGATCAACTCTACAAATGATGAGTATTTGGAATCATATGCTTTATTTGATTGGCATTAATTTGATGAATAAAAAATGTGAAAATTGGGGTATATTGTTGGCATTATGAGGAATAGTGGCATGGCCAGTAATAACTCAACAATGGAATGTGGTAGAGAGATGATTTTTTTTCCTGTGTAAACCAGAGACATTCATGCATAAAATGAGATATTTCGTGACATTGTGGTCATATCACAAAATATTATACTGGAATTCAAAATATGGGCCTGGGAGCTTGATTAATTCATTAAAAATGGGCAATTAATGAGTTAAAAAAGGTTGAAAACTCCTGAAATAAAAGGTTAAAAAGTCACTTTCTTTCCACCCAACATGAACTTGGTGGCGTTTTAGATGCTTCTTCCTCGTTGCAGAATCACAGACTTCTAGGGCATGCACACAACCCTGGTGACCCGGCGCAGCGCACAGAGACAGGGGTAATGAGATTAAACCTGCCCCGAGCCGAGCGTGACTGTCGTTTGCAGTGTTGCCAACCTGCCAAAATCCAAAATGCACTAGTAGTGGCGCGTCCAAAATGCACTAGAATGTATGCGCTAGAGCAGTGGGTTTTCAACCATTTTCATACCAGGGCCCACTGTTTATTTTGCATTCTGCATTTTGCATTTTTTTGCTCGGACTGATTTAGGAGAAATGACTGGCAAAAGCTTGGCCGAAATAGCAATTCTTCTACATTCTTCTACATTTCTAAATGTTGAAAATAAGGTGAATTCCGGGTAATTTAACTCTTGAGAGCGTAAAATGAAACCAAATGGACCCGTAAGGGTCCATTTGGTTTCATTTTACGCTCTCAAGAGTTACAGATGTAAAAGGGTCCATTTGGTTGCCAATGATCCTTTCTAGGAAGGAAGGAGGACTCTATCATAGGAGGAAAAATGGTGGAAAACGAGGGTTTTATCTCTGGCGCCTGTCAACCCATTTCACCCCAACTCACCAGCAAAAAAAAAAAAAAAAAAAAAACACTAGATTTTCCGCCAGGATTTTTTCACTAATTTTGGCGCTAGGGGCATCTGGAAAAAAAAAAAAAAAAGTGACAAATCCGCCAAGTTGGCAACACCGGTCGTTTGTGACGTCCTCCCTCTCTCCCTCTCCCTCTCCCTCTCTCTCTCTCTCTCTCTCTCTCTCTCTCTCTCTCTCTCGCTGGCTGTCGCTCGTTCCTCCCCCCCATACCGCGGGTCATGTGACTGTGAGGGGGAGGAGTTGTTGGGGAGGAGGAGGATTACGACAGAGTGTGGGGGGAGGGGGGGGGAGGGGGGAGGAGGGAGGGAGGGAGTGGAGGGGTGATTGAGTTCACAGAGCCGAGAAGAACTCAAGGCAAGAATTAGGCGCCATGTGGCTCATTGTGCTTTTCTGTTAGGAAGAATAGTACTATAGGACTACATCCACTACCTACTTTTTCTTAGAAATAGGGTTGAACTGAGGCTGTTAAAAATAATGAGTTAATTGCGTTACATTTTTTAAAAAAAATCTGATTAATCAACAAAATTAATTTAACTAATTAAGTCATGTGCACGCTGACTCAACCTACTGAGCATTTTCTCATTGAATATTCCCAGATTATTTTTCTTTTTTAAATCTTCAAATCCTGTAAAGGAAAACAGGCACATTTTTGGACAAGGTTCGAATCATGATTAATCATGATTAAATTAATTTTAAAGCTGTGATTAAGCTGAATACAAAAAAATAATCACTCAACAGCCCTAAATTTTTAACATTGGACATTTTGACTTGGGGGGGGGGGGGGGGGGGGGTATACACAAGATATGACGTGCTTTGAAAAAGTTTTAAAAATGTTGTCATTATAACACAAATTACAAATCTTGGACCCTAGCGGGTCCATTTGGTTCCATCTGCACACTCTCAGAAAAAAGGAAACTCATTAACATGGTGAAACATCTTGATGAAAATGTATTTCACCATGCTAATGATTTTTTTCGGACCTCCATTTCTAGGAAACACAGAATGGAGGAACTTTTTTTTCCATGTCCACACAACATCTCTAAAGTATATTAATGACATAGTAAAATATTGAAAATGAGTGGAATTCCCCTTTAAGACACGTGCGTGCAATTTGCGTGCACCTGCGCAACACACACAAACACGTTATTAAAAGTATAGCATATTGAAAGAGAAAGCATTTGTTTACAATGCCTAATTGTATCCGTAAAAGTAAATGACAAGACAAAAATCATAGGCCTACTTTTGACCCCAAAATATTTTTTAGATGTGAGTAGTGGGGGCCAACCCCCCGCGACCCCCTACATCAGGGGTTTTCAACAGGTGGTCCGGGGCCCACCAGTGGTCCTTGAGAGGGTTCCACGTGGTCCTCAGCTAAGTTGTTTAACCAAATGTAACTCCTGAGAAGAGTTACAAGTTACAAGTTCTCAAGAGTTAAAATATCCATCAGGCGAATTAGTCCAAATCTGCACAACTAGAAGATTAATGGTCATGGACAGAAGCAAAGGAAATCTTTAGTTTTGGGGTCTGTGGGTGTAGAAATATCCTCGATTGGTGGTCCGTGGCCCAAATGCTGAATAAATGGTGGGCCCTGGGATGAAAAAGGTTGAAAACCCCTGCCCTACACTACACCCCTGATTATTAGGTATGTTATCGCAGCATGCTAGTGTTGTTGTTGTTGTTGTTGTTGTTGCAGGGGTTTTCAACAGGTGGTCCGGGGACCACCAGTGGTCCTTGAGAGGGTCCCAGGTGGTCCCCAGGCTAAATGATGGAAAGTTGGTTAACCAGATGTAACTCTTGAGAATGTAAAAATGAAACCAAATGGACCCTTGCGGGTCCATTTGGTTTCATTTTCACACTCTCAAGAGTTAAAATATTCATCATCTGAGTTAGCACTGTTTAATTAAGAAGTTTACAATGTTTTGTTTGCAAAATCCAGCCTGGAATTGTGAACAAAACCAAAAGAATCCTTTAGTTTTAGGTCTTTGGGGCCGGTGAAAATGTAATCGAATGGTGGTCGGTGGCTCAAATGCCGAATAAATGGTGGTCCCTGGTATCAAAAAAGGTTGAAAACCCCTGTGCTATTGCTATTGTTGTTGTTGTTGTTGTGTAAAGTCAGCCCATCAGCAGAGATGGACGGTTTCTAAATTGTTCTGCACAACAACAAATGCTTCCCTTATGCTCCGATCCAGGGGCGGATTGGCCATCTGGAGTACAGGGAGTTTTCCCGGTGGCCTGCGCCACCTAGTGGCCTGGACAGTTTTTTTTTTTTTTTTTTTTTTTTTCCAGGGCAGGCCAGGGCGCCAGGCCCAGGCCAGGCAAACTAGTGTTTCTATCCTTCAAAAAAGAAAAGGTGTCACACCAGAGCCTTCAAGTAGGAGAGTTGCCATATTCCCGTTCACTCCTGTGCGCCAGGGCTGCAGCTCGCGCTGCTGGAGGCAGTGTTGCCAACTGCCAAGATCCAAAATGCACTAGTGGCACTTCCAAAACACTAGAATGTGCTAGATGCTCGCCTGAAACATACAGATCAAAATGACCCCACCCCCCAGGGTGGCCTGGCAAAGTCTAAATTGTCCCGGTGGGAAAATATGTGCCAATCCGCCCCTGCTCCGATCTGAGCTCTCCCACAATGAGGCTCTGTATGCATGCCCTCATCAGCAGTCCAGACACAACATGCTGCCGGCCCCAATGAAAATGCAAAACCACTTGATATTTAGATTGAGGATTACTTACTTTCTCTTAATTCAATTGAGCTTGTATAGGAGGCATCCGCGATGACCATGGGAATCCTCAGTGGCTATGCCAAGCAGGGCCGGATCTAGGCATGGGCATGGGGGGGCATGGCAAATGCCCTCCTAAATGCACACACTGTCCCACCAAACATGATGGCATGCAAAACAACCCAAATTTCAAACATATTTCAAATTAAAGTGCTTTTATTTAAAATGATTATAGGCTACTGCTACTAACCAACTACCGTACAATTGTAGCACCACTAAACCAACACCATCTCATCATTGAAAACAGAAAACTCTCTGAGTCAGACCTTTAGCTTGATGCATGCTGCGTGTCTGTTGCAACTTCAACAACAACTGATGTTAATATTGGTGATTACTGTAAGTGGTGTACAACACATAAATCTTGTCTGTCACAGAACTAAAACATTTCAATGAAAATGGTATGGGGGGCGGCCCGTGTCACTTCACGCCACGGGCGATGAAGCCATTTTCGCCTGCCCCCCGAATTGGGAAATGTTACATCCGGGCCTGAGTAATAGTAAATAGTATTTTGTTTCCAAGTGATGAGGGAACTGCTGACTGCACTATGGTGAAATGTTTTTGTTGACCTCATGTCTGTCTGGACTAGGACTGTTGTTTGCGTTGCATCCCGAGTTCAGGCTAATTACTGGAAACAAATGAGACAAAACAGGGGGTTTGGAAACGCACCTCTGCTCACCAAACAGCTCAGACTAACACAACTATAGTTGCAATGACTGGAAACTATCACTGCAAAACCGTTTGTTTTTATTAGACAGACTTGCAATGTTTGTACGTTGTATTATACGAGTGGTAATTGCCAATATTGTTGGAAACGTGCCTGCCAAATTGTTTGGCTAAATAGATAAAAATACTGTAGTATGATCAAGTCGGAAATTACTTGAATTGAGCAATTGAGCAGTTCTCTGCTTGACAAACCAGTGGTATAGAAAATTAAATACCCTGACTTTACCAATGCAAAGGGATCATAAAGTTGATCCCTTTGCATGTTCAACATCTACTAGTCCTGACGTTGTTGATGTCTGTTGCGACGTCAACAACAACTGATGTTATTATTGATGCTTTACTTGCCTAATATACTGTAAGTCCCGTACAAGATATAAATCTTGTGGGTCACAGAACTAAAGACTTTAAATGAAAATGTTATGGGGGCGGTCGCCGTCATGCCATTTCACCTATTTTATTCATGATGCCATCCGTGTTCATGACCAGAATTTGTCATGGAAATGTGGTCCCACTTACTTCCTGGACTACCTTGTGATGAACTGCAGATGACGGAGTATCGGAGGACATTGATTGCAGCAAATCAATGCCAAAATCTGGCATTTTGGTTTCAGTCTGACTAATTTATGTTGTAATGTTTGTGTCTTTGCCTTGAGGTTGAAAAGTTGCGGACAGTGTTGCCAACCGCGAAAATCCAAAATGCACTAGTGGCACTTCCAAAATGCACTAGATTAGAATGTATGCGCTAGAGCAGATGGTTTTCAACCATTTTCATACCAGGGCCCACTGTTTATTCTGCATTTTAGCCACAGAGGACCACAGTTTGAGACCGCTTGAGATTAGTCTCTCCGCCTAAATTACGAGAAATAACTGACAAAATGTTGGTCAAAATGGCAAATCTTCTACATTTTCTAAATGTGTAGATTCTTGAAAATTAGGTAATACAGATGGCTAAATATGATTGTCACAGATCTATAAGGGTCCATTTGGTTACCAATGGTCCTTTCTAGGAACGAAGGAGGACTCTATCATAACAGGAAAAAATTGTGAAAAATTAGGGTTTTATCTCTGGCGCCTGTCAACCAATTTCGCCCCAACTCACAAGCAAAAAAGCTTCAGATTTAGGGGGGGTCTGGAAAAGAGCTAGATACATCAACAAATGCGCCAAGTTGGCAACACTGGTTGTGGCTCGAGACCTTTTGGAGTCGCACCGATCCTTACTTGGAACATCCCATAATAAAATCAGTGTGGAGGAGGAGGAGGAGGCCCCTTTTAACATACATGGTTTCAAGAAAACCAATCTGTCTATCAATCTGTCTTTTCGTTAAGCATTATTAAATATGAATAAAAGTTAAACATGTCGACTTACATAACACCTTGTATTTCAAATGGTTACATTGGTTGTCTCGAGATTCCAGGCTGTCTCTTTGCTTGGGTATACGCGAGTAGAAATTACGACACACTTGAGCTGCAAATATTGAAATAATAAACCCTCATATACATCTCCAACCGGACCGTGCAGCTGTATAATGCTCAAAATTGTCCCGTTCATGTTTTTGCCAGCCCTCGTGGCAACCTGATATTAGTTAATATCTCATTACGGTGCGGTCGCACTGGCTTGCACACTTTCCAGGAGCGCATTTCTCCCGTTATTCGTGCAGTGCCCAGAACTGCAGAGACGTTGCCATTTTAATATATCTTTCATCAGCCATCTCGAGTTCAAGGGCCTCGCATGTTAAAAGGAAGTAAGGCCTGTATTGAATGAAGCACAGTGTTTGGAGAGGAACAAAATCTTTCACTGAACCAGTTACTCTCAGTGCTTCAAACCACTTGAACCCGAGTCGCTGCATTTTTTTTTTACCAAAGAAATCTACAGGCTCACAAATCCTCGCACGGCGTTTGCGCTGTGAAACTTGTAGATCGGCTATTTTTCCCCAAATTATTCAGAATATTTTGTGGTTAAGTGGTTTACTGCAGGGATTTTCAACCAGCGGTCCTTGAGAAGGTTCCATATGTGGTCCCCACCCCAGCCAAGTGACTGCAGAGTTTCTTAACAAAATGGATCTTTATAAGACTCTTCTTGAGTAGGTATGTCCCGGTACTGTATCGGTATCAGGAAAAGTATCGGATCGGCCCTTTTTTGTCATATCGGTTCATATCAGTATCGGCAATACTGTATCGGTACCAGAAAAGTATCACAATGGCCCTCATTTGTCATCATCATATGATACGGTATTGTTAATTATACCAGTATAACCAGTGATCAGACACAGGGGTAAGGGGTTGACACTATGGCAGGTAAATAAATGTTGTGGAATTTGCTTTGGAGTTGCCAAAGTGCACAGAGTGCTATTCTAGACTGGACTTCATATAAGATATTTTTCTTGGGACAATTTAATTGAGTTTTAATCCTTTTTTTCTTAATGCATTTGCAAAATGTATCTGATCGGGAAAAATTGTCAGGATTGTATCGCAAGCAAAAAAAAAAAGTGATTGGATCGGGAAATATCGGGATCGGCAGATACTCAAATTCAAATGATCGGGATCGGACCGGGAGCAAAAAAAACGTGACTTATGAAAGATAAGTAAGATTAGTTATCTCAGATATAGATAGACTCTTCTTCAACAAAGATGGCACATTTGCATCGCTGTTATCTCTCCCAAACACAGCACGGAATTGTAAGAATTTGTCCATGTTGTTTGGCTCTGAGGATTAGCTAAACGTAATCGAATGGTGGTCCGCGTCTCGAATGTTGAACAAACAGTGGGCCCTGGTATCAAAATGGTTGCAAAACCACTGGTTTAGTGGTTAACCTTTGGGGCGGGGGGGAATGTAAGGTCTGTCAATATTACTACCATGCATATGATATGGATCATCTCTAACGCAGCCAGTAGCAAAAAAGTGACAGATAAAATAGTTTTGGACGAGGAGACATAGACGCTGAAACACAGCTCCTCGTTGCCCGTTCGTTCGTTCCTCTCTCTCCCCTTTGCCTGGCTTTTCTTTGATCAATTGTTGTTTTCCATGGGAAGCCACCAACAAACTGTCTGAAGAACCTGCAAATCGTCTGTGGATACAGGGCGGATTGGCACATATTTTCCCACCGGGACAATTTTGCCTTTGCCAGGCAGGGGGGGGGGGGGGGGGTTAACCAGATGATAGTTAACCAGATGTAACTCTTTGAGAGCGTAAAAATGAAACCAAATGGACCCTTGCGGGTCCATTTGGTTTCATTTTTACACCCTCAAGAGTTAAAATATTCATCATGTGAATTAGCCCAACTTAGTCTACACAACCAGAGAATGTAGAAGATTAATGGTCATTTTGATCTGTATGTTCCAGGCGAGCATCTAGCACATTCTAGTGCATTTTGGAAGTGTCACTAGTGTGTAACGCTCCTGCCCCCTACTGACGAATAAAGGCAGGCCCTGAGTCCTTATAGTTATGTTTTTAAAATACGTAGTACGTTTAGATTAATTGCCCTTTTGTGTTTCAGTTGTAAAAGGTAAGTATTAAAAGGTAGGTTAGCTTACTCAAAATACTGTATTCAGGTAAGTATAACTTCAGTTCAACTTTGCAAAACCCAAAAATCCACAGAGTCAGCTAAGTATAATAAAAATAATCTTTACTTAGACAAACGCACATATAAGACAGACAATAACAAATAAACTGGCTTTCTTGTTTCTTTTCTTTTTTTTTCAAGCAAATGTAAAACAATAAATTCCCAACCCTAGTTACTAGACCTCAGTTAGAAATAGAAATCCCAAAAACAATTGTAATTTCCCCAAAACTGGAAAACCAACCAAGAAAAATACCTTGTAGTATTACAAAATTAGAACAAACCAAAGTACCCTTTGATTTTTAATTTGCGTCCTCTAGCAAATGAACTTGTTATAAATTTCCTTTTTTAGCCTACACTAAAGTAGTCTTAAAGTGTTTTTAGAACGTTTTAGATCCTAAAATTTATTGAACCAAAGGAATCCTGTTTTTTAAACAACTAAATTAAAGATTATTATTTCAGCCTACAACTCTAAGTTGTTTTAAAATGAAATAACCCTTTTATATGTATCAACTCTTTTTTAACCTTTGTATGTATTAACCCGTGGATTACCCCAAAACAAAACAATTTTAAAACCTTAGAATGACTGGTAGTGGGCCCACAACGTTCACATTCACACCCCCACTGGCTTAGCAAACAAAGAGTTAAGAGCCCAACCCCACTCGTTGCAGGCCTGTATCGATGCTTGAGTACGATGTGGCCACAAACAAACGGCCCCTTCGCTCTCCTGAGCTGGGATAAAATAAAAAGGTACCTTACTGCACTTGGTGTCTGTATGGATAGTAGTTCAGAGCTTCAGCCAACCTCTCCAACGATGACGATACGGGCAGCAGCAACAGAGAATCCCCTCCAACACGCAGACAGCACTTCAGCACGCCGACAACACACCACGGCAGAATCTTCTCCCCTCCGGTGGCCTCGCGCACGCCAACAGCTTCCCACGGCAGAGTCTTCTCCCCTCCGGTCCAGTCGCACGGCAGAGAAAGGTTTCTGGCCTCTTTTGCCTTCCCGGCGTCTCACTGAACTAGCGAAACCCGTCGGCAAAAAAAAAGTCACTCGTCCTCACTATTACAGCAAGCACAGAAATCTTCTTCACACGCAGTTTTTGCTGCTAGGATGTTGTGCAAACATCCCGTCGCTCCACATGTGTCCACTGCAGCTTCACTTGTTCTCACGTCGACAAAAGCACAAACTACAGGTTACATTATAATTATTTTTTTTTAGGATCACCCAGCACCAACGCAGTCTCTGTGATCCGCTTCGTTTCTCCTCTCTCTCTCTCCCTCTTGATTACACTGCCCGACCACCTGTGCACTCTCTTACTCTGATACTCTCTAAACTACCCAATTCACACTTCGACCAATCACAGAAGGTAACTAATAAAGTCTTCATTGTTCATTCGTATGCTTCTCAGCTTAACCCAAAAACACAGTCATATACCAAAATAAAAGTACCAGTCAAATACTGTCAAAAAGTAAACCAATTCCACCAGGTTAATACTCCCCAAAAAATAAAATATCCACCGGGTTACACCCTCCCCCTTCTAAATGTTTGAATGCCCTCATTCAACTTAAAAGGTTTAGAGTTTTAACCCCTAAGGGTGTAAACTACTGTTTTGACTCTATTTAGTTTTGCCTATTTTGATAGTGACACCTCTGTGTACTATGGTAATAGGTTGATCTCTGGCCTTGCCTGGTTCATCGTAGGTCAGCTTCACGACTGGCTTCACTCGTCTTTTGGACACAGGCGGCGGTTCAGGAACATCGTCTTCTGCTGCACTGCTGACGGACTCTTCTTCGATGTCAGACTGGGCTTCAGAATCTGATTCCTCATCAGGAGCTATGTCCTGGTCATCCTCTTCAGCACTGGGCTCATCCTCTTCTGCACTGTGGTCTTCCTCTTCTGCACTGTGGTCATCCTCTGCTACTGTATCCTCTCTTACAGCTTGAGGTTGCACTCCATCAACTTCCTCTTCAGAGACGACAGCAGGTCCCATCATAGACGATCTCCTCCGCAGGATTCCTTCCAGGTAGGTTCTGTAAGGTCTATGTGGCCTTTCAGTCTCGAACTCGGAGTCAGTTGACACTTGGTCGTCTTCCTGATCACAGTCAAGATGAGGTGTCGCAGTGTTTGTGTTCTTCCTAGTCTCGGCTCTGGTCCTAGGTCTCACAGGCAAGTTTGGTTCACTCTCTGCCCTTGGCATCCTCACCAGTTGGCCAATGGGTAAGAGATGGTCTCTGTGTAGTGTTTTAATGCCTCCTTTTCCTTCTTCAGGTTTCAGGCGGTATACAGGTAAGTTGGGCATCTTTCCCATCACCACATAAGGAACTGGACTCCACCGGCTTTGAAGTTTGTGCTTCCCTCTGAGTCCCAGGTTCTTCAGTAGCACTCTGTCACCTGGTTCCAAAGCCTGGAAGATGACTCTTTTGTCATGCAACTTCTTGTTCCGCTGGTGAGTTTGGTCTGCTGTGGCAGAAGCTAACTTGAAAGCTCTTTGCAGGTCTTCCTTCAGCTTTGACACATACTTCGAGTGATGACCCCCTTGGTTTCCATCTGGAGATGTCCCAAAGCACACATCTACTGGGAGTCTAGCTTCTCTGCCGAACATCAAGAAGTACGGTGAATAGCCCGTTGCATCACATTTAGTGCTGTTGTAGGCATGCACCAGGTACGGCACATGTTGACTCCATTGCCGCCTCTTGTCTTGACTCAGAGTGCCTAACATGGACAGTAGGGTTCTGTTAAACCTCTCGGGCTGAGGGTCTCCTTGAGGATGGTATGGGGTTGTTCTGGATTTACGTATCCCCATCATCTTCAGCATCTCTCGGATCAGCTGACTTTCGAAGTCTCGTCCCTGATCTGAGTGGATTCTTGACGGTAGACCGTAATGGACAAAGTACTTCTCCACCAGTATTTTGGCAACGGTGAGCGCCTTTTGGTTTTTGGTTGGAAAAGCTTGGGCGTATCGTGTAAAATGGTCTGTGACCACTAGCACGTTGCTTATGCCTTTGGAGTCTGGCTCCATGCTCAGAAAATCAATGCAGACCAAGTCCATCGGCCCCTGGCTCGTTATCTGATGCAGCGTAGCAGCTCTCTGACAGGGACTCTTGCGGGTGATGCAGTAGCCACAGTTCTTGACATACTGTTCGGTATCCCAGGCCATTTTTGGCCAGTAGAACCTGGTCCTCAACAGATCAATGGTCCTCTCGATCCCCAGATGACCAAGATCATCATGCATTGACTTGAGTACTGCTTCTCTGAATTCGACTGGCAAAACCAGCTGAGAGACCTCTTCTCCTGATGGTCGTTTGCTTAGACGATGGAGTAGACCGTCCTTCATCGCAAGTTTCCCAATCTGGTGTTTCATCAGAACCAACTCTTGATTGGAGTCCACTCCCTCTGGCTTAGCAAACAAAGAGTTAAGAGCCCAACCCCACTCGTTGCAGGCCTGTATCGATGCTTGGGTACGATGTGGCCACAAACCAACGGCCCCTTCGCTCTCCTGAGCTGGGATAAAATAAAAAGGTACCTTACTGCACTTGGTGTCTGTATGGATAGTAGTTCAGAGCTTCAGCCAACCTCTCCAACGATGACGATACGGGCAGCAGCAGAGAATCCCCTCCAACACGCAGACAGCACTTCAGCACGCCGACAACACACCACGGCAGAATCTTCTCCCCTCCGGTGGCCTCGCGCACGCCAACAGCTTCCCACGGCAGAGTCTTCTCCCCTCCGGTCCAGTCGCACGGCAGAGAAAGGTTTCTGGCCTCTTTTGCCTTCCCGGCGTCTCACTGAACTAGCGAAACCCGTCGGCAAAAAAAAGTCACTCGTCCTCACTATTACAGCAAGCACAGAAATCTTCTTCACACGCAGTTTTTGCTGCTAGGATGTTGTGCAAACATCCCGTCGCTCCACATGTGTCCACTGCAGCTTCACTTGTTCTCACGTCGACAAAAGCACAAACTACAGGTTACATTATAATTATTTTTTTTTAGGATCACCCAGCACCAACGCAGTCTCTGTGATCCGCTTCGTTTCTCCTCTCTCTCTCTCCCTCTTGATTACACTGCCCGACCACCTGTGCACTCTCTTACTCTGATACTCTCTAAACTACCCAATTCACACTTAGACCAATCACAGAAGGTAACTAATAAAGTCTTCATTGTTCATGCTTCTCAGCTTAACCCAAAACACAGTCATATACCAAAATAAAAGTACCAGTCAAATACTGTCAAAAAATAAACCAATTCCACCAGGTTAATACTCCCCAAAAAATAAAATATCCACCGGTTACAAGTGCATTTTGGATCTTGGCAGTTGGCCACACTGCCTCCAGCAGTGCCAGCGCCCTGGCGCACAGGAGTGAACAGGAATATGGCCTGGCGCCCTGGAATTTTCTAAAAAAAAAAAAAAAAAAAAAAAAACTGTCCAGGCCACTATAGGCCACCGGGAAAACTCCCTGTACTCCAGATGGCCAATCCGCCCCTGTGTGGATAGAACCTATGCAAAGGGCAAACCCCAGCGCTGCGCTGCTTGCCATCTGGAGACGGCGCCGAAACCACCACTAAGCCCTCCTCCAGAATCATCCTGCAGGACTCTATACTCTGCAGAGACCGTGGAAGGATCAGATGGCTTCTGGCGCGGAGCTCCAATTATTACTGGAAGCTGCAGCTCTGCTGAAATCGTTTCGGCTATATATCTGCTTTGACATTTTTATCATTATGCATTCTCATTATCGATATAAATTATTTATGGAAAAGAAAACCTTAATCTCAGATATGGCCTCTATTATACACCCCCCCCCCCCCCCCCCCCCAAAAAAAAAAAAAAAAAGTGTCTTCGATTTTGGCAAAAGTAGGATTTCATGAAACGCAAGACTCTTTTATATGTATTCTGCGCTCTGCCTAGTGTACAGGTTTATTGTTTTTTACTAGTCCTACTTATCTTGGGTTCGTTTGTTTTTCTTTCATATATAACAGGGTTCATTGAGTTTGCTTGAATGATGCAGATCGGTATGCGTTTAAAGGAACACTTCACCTCGCTAAACCGGCTGTGGGACAGCTCACAAAATTGCCCACAAGAGCAGTTCACACAGCCTTCCAACAACCTCGTAGGCCTACACAGCAATAGGGACTTTAAGCTGTCGCATTTTGGAACAGCAAGCCTAACAGGAAGTACGGCTGCTATGAAGCAATTACCGTAGCTGTCAAAATCATTAAGCTCATAGCCATCCGCAACGGCGAGCCTCTAGTAGTTGCCGTACTAGAGGCGCGCCATCGCACAGCTTAAAGTCCCTATTATCTCTGCATGTCAGCCTATCAATCCGTCTCTCCGTTATTAAGTATTATCTTACCGACAGACTTCAACATTGGCTTGCCTGTCGCCACAAAACACCGTGAACAGCCGTTTGTCCAGGACTGCCCGACTGCAGGTGTATAGTGGATATTGCATAAGCAATATCCACAATTACTCACAAAAACATACAGTAATCCTGGCCTCTAATAAACTGCCTCCCCCTGGCCAGCCGGGGCGCCTGATGGAGGGGACAGGAACTGGTTGGAATAACATGTTCCTTCCACAACGTTATGTTCAACCAGGGAAACTCCCCCCTATCAGGTGAAAAGAAGACAGCTTCCCAGCAGATTCCAAGTTTGAGATCTCCTGTACAGCTCCACCTGAGACATACCAAGTCTATTTCTCAGGGGAAAACAAGAGATACAACACTTGAGCAATACTGTATTTAAGCCATTTTTGAGACCTCCTGTATAGCTCACCAGAGAATCTATCTGAGAAGTTTATTTCTCAAGAGAAAACGATGAGACACGGGAGCCATAAGGTTATACTGTATGTCCTTTTTGCATCATATCAATCTAATCTGTGGCTTAAATGTTGTTCAATTGTAATAATAATAATAATTAAAGCTGCAAGCAGCGATTAACGGGCCCTCGATCGTGCAAGTGTCGGGCAAATATCGGCCAATCAAAAAGGGGACGCGGCTAAGTCACAAGGAGCCAAACATAGTCCAATGATACCACCATTATGTCTCTATGACATAGCATTGAGGAGTTATGGCAGGAAATAGTATCGACCAATCAGAAGAGGGGGCGGGCTAAGTTACACCCAATCACATCAGGGACGGGTCAGGGACGCCATACCGAATCCATTGCCTACCACTATATGTCTCTATGACAATAGCATTGAGGAGTTATGGCAGAAAATAAATCGACCAATCAGAAGAGGGGGCGGGGCTAAGTTACACCAATCAACGTCAGGGACGCGTCAGGGACTCAATACCGAATCCATTCTACCACCCATATGTCTCTATGACATAGCATTGAGAGTTATGGCAGGAAATAGTATCGACCAATCAGGTGCAAGTACCACTTCCTTTTGGCGGCGAAGTTTTGCGCTCCGCCACGGTGGCGCCGTTTTACGAAAACTCACGATTTTAATAACTTTTCATCGTCAACGTCTTTTCTGCTTGCCGAGCGATTTTTTTTTTCCGAACGGACCCTCCTGCTCCGACGAATCGCCAAAAATGCGACATGTGGAAATGGCCTAAATTGCACCAAAACGCAGCCTTTATTTTGAAATAACCAACTTCCTGTTTGGTTTCGGACGCGGCACAAGAGACTTTTTTTTAAGTTGCGACATGATACAGGTGCGTGCCGATTTTCGTGGATGTACGTTCCAAACCGTATGGTGGGGCTTGAGGCACGAAGTTTTCTAGGGGGCGCTGGTTGCACAATTAGGCCACGCCCACTTTAACAATTTTACCATACGTAAATTTACGCCACTAGGGACGTGCGTGCCAACTTTCGCAACTTTAGTGTGCGTTATGCGGCCGAAAAAAACGCGATTTACTTCGGTTAAACAAACAAAGAATAATAATAAACATTGCGGTTTCAATAGGGCTTCGCACATGCGTTGCAGTGCTCGGGCCCTAATAATGGATTGCATTTTTATAGCGCTTTTCCAAGTGCTCAAAGCGCTTTACAATGGTCCATTCATTCATACATTGGGAAGTAGAGCGGCGAACAGTCGACGCCAGCGTCCCCACTTCCCACATTCACACACCAATGGTAGCCAGCTCACACTGACCAACTCATTGGAGGCATTTGGGGTTCAGCGTCTTGCCCAAGGACACTTCGACACGTAGACAGGAGGAGCCGGATTCGAACCGCCGACCCACGGGTCATTGGACGACCTGCTCTACCTCCTGAGCCACAGCCGCCAACATACAATTGTTGTATCTCTTGTTTTTTCCTGAAAACTCCTCAGACTCCTCATGCATTGAAGGAAGCATGAGGCCAGTCCCTGCCTCCTCCCCAGGTTGTTGGAGGGTGTGTAGAGCCCAGGATCACATTAGGAATTGGCACTGGGTGGGAAAAAAATGGGTTACAAAACTGTGGGGTAAAAATATATATACTGTATATATGTGTAGGCCTATATATATATAAAAAGAAAATGTTTTGTGTTAAATGTACATGCACGGGACCCCATTAGGCTATAGCTACTTTGACTCAAGTACTGCAGCTGAGTACTTTGTCCATCAACTTAAGGCCGTAACCTGAGCCTCTCGCGTCCTCCGGCTTCACGCAATCTGCGAAGGAGGCGTTCTTTTTTCCTTTTTTTTGTTGGCACAAGTCTTACTTACGTCCGTCATGTTCATAAGTGAAGTGCGTGGCTGTGAGGCCGTCTCACGTTTCACCCAGCCTTATCGCGTGGGGAAGGCAAACAATAGCTCCTGCGCAGGTCTTCCCATAAAGACGCTTATGTTCGACAACAATGACGACAGAGCGAGGGTCACATTCAGCCCAGAGCGCTGGAGCCACCAGGTGTTGGTGTGAAGGGAGGTATAAGGGAGGGAGGGGAGGGGAGGGCCGCTGACAATGCAATACTATCTTTACACGCGGCGGCGTGAAACATTCAGTGGGTGGCTGAGCCCTAAAGGCACGCACAGCCTCATGTTACCCTGACAGAATAGCTGTGAAACCCACAGCTATACTCCCCTCTGGGTTGACTCACCTGGCACTGGTGCGCACGCACGCGCACGCGCACACGCACACGCACGCACGGGCACGCACACACGCACACACACACACAGGGGTTATCTCAGGTAAAGCGCGTCACATGGGCGGAGCAGTATAAGGCCTAAAGTAACATTCACTCAAGCGTGGTCAATGTGTAAATATATGTATGTATGTACAGGTACTATACTGTATATACTTTAAGATTTTATTATTTCTTTCCCCTTCTTTTTCATTTTCCAAATAGCTATACTATACCACACATTTAAAGTAATAGAGGCAACGTTTTAATCCAAAAATCAATATATATATATATATATATATATTATATATATATATATATATATATATATATATATATATATATATATATATATATATATATTTTCTCTTTTCCCCCGGCCCCTCTATGTTGCTTCTACTTTGATGCTGCAGCTGTTTCCCCACAGACAGACACTTTGCTATGTCCTATGCAGACGATCCAGGACTTTGTTGTTGTCGACAAATCATGAAAACAAAACATTTGCCAGGCTTAGGGAAGGCGGTGCTAATGTGTGAGGGGTATGGGGGTTGTGTGGGGTGAGGCAGCGTTTTAGCCAATCACAGCACAGCAGCAGTCTCCAGCAGATTCATAATGAGCCAATAGAGTGGAGGTGAGGTGGAGTTAGATACTGTTTTTAAATAAATCTGTTTACAAACACAGTGTTTGTATAAAGTTTCCTCTATTACCTTTAAACTTGTAATGTCAATAAAGATGAGCCTGAATCTGAAAGTACAATTTCAAGATTTGTCTGATTTTTTTTTTTAATACTCCACGACATTTCTGAGGCAAAAGTTGTACATTTGTTTCAAGTTTCTGACATCTTTGCTTAGTTATGTTGCACATTTTAGAGATAAATGACAATCAATCCTCTGAATCATTTCAAAATAACACCCAAGATTTAAAGTGAGTTGTGATGCAACACGTGAGCTGAAGTATTACAGCACATAAGGCTCAGAGGGGAATGATCAATATAGACCCAATAAAGGATATTGATATCTGATGTTGTGCTGAAACATGCAATTCTTGGATAATGAAGATACTTTACTCTGCGTTTTAGCTTTTTGCACAAGTCAAGTTTTGAATACCGTATTCAAAACATGTGTGTGTGTGTGTGTGTACAACGTACATACTGCAGTGTAAAGTGTGTGTGTGTGGGGGGGGTGCGTATGTGTGTGTGTGTGTGCACGTGTTTGTGTATGTGTCCCTTGCAGGATACATTTGGTTTTATGTTTACACTCTCAAGAGTTAAAATATTCATCATCTGAATCAGCCCATCAGCACAACTAGAGAATGTAGAAGATTAATGGTCATTTTGATCCGTTTGTTTTCTCCAAAATCCAGTCCGGTATTGTGGACAAAAGCAAAAATAAATCTTGGGCCTATGTGGGGCTAAAATGTCATCAAAAGGTGGTCCATGGCTCAAATTCTGATAAATAAGTGGGGCCCTGTTATCAAAAAGGTTGAAAACTTCTGTTCTATAGCCTATAAGGCAGTTGACCAGGGGCGGATGTAACATTTCCCAATTGGAGAAAATAGTATGGGTGCAACGCCACACCCAGACCATAGGACTTTTATCAGTCAAGTAAAGCATCAATAATAACATCAGCTGTTGTTGAAGTTGCAACAGACGCGCAGCATGCATAAAGCTAAAGGTCTGACTCAGAGAGTTTTCTGTTTTCAGTGAAGAAATGCTGTTGGTTTAGTGGTGACACAACGGTAGTTAGTTAGTAGCAGTAGTAGTGCTTCACATCATTTTAAATATAAGCACTTTAAGGCATTTAGAGGTGCATTGCCCCCCCATGCCCATGCCTATAGATCCGCCCCTGGTTCTATAAGGCTGTTGACAAAACCTGTTGTGTTGTTGCAGCAGCAGCAGAGTGAAGCGCACTAAAACACAAGACCAATAAACCCTGTGACACCAGCTCTCCCTCCCTCCCTCCCTCCCTCAATACTCAGTGTACCTGACTGTGACCCGCTTTTTAAGGACAAGTCTGACAAGCAGGGGCGGATTGGCCATCTGGAGTACAGGGAGTTTTCCCGGTGGCCTGCGCCACCTAGTGGCCTGGACAAGATCCAAAATGCACTAGTGGCACTTCCAAAATGCACTAGAATGCACTAGATGCTCGCCTGGAACATAGCCCACAGATCAAAATGACCATTAATCTTCTGCATTCTCTAGTTGTGTAGACTAAGTTGGGCTAATTCACACAATGAATATTTTAACTCTCTCGAAGAGTTACATCTGGTTAACCAGCTGCCCCCCCAGGGTGGCCTGGCAAAGTATGTGCCAATCCGCCCCTGGACAAGTCTGACAAGGATGAACTTCACACACTGCCAAATGTCTCTGTGGCACGCACACACGCACGCGCACACACACACGCACGCACTTCTATGCGCTTAATTTATGACCTGTTGTAAAAGTATTTTCGGCATGTGATGTGACACTGTGTTGTATAACCATGCAGTGCTGTCAAAGTGACTGAAGTAATAAATTACTTTCAGCAATATTATGTTTACCATTGTATACCATTTCTGGGGGCGAGGGGAAAAAAGTAAGATTTAAAGTAATAAGTAACTAGTTACACTAATGAGTAGGGTAACTATTACTTTTTTAGAGTAATAAGTAATACATTACTGTATATTTTGACAAAACTGTTTGCAACAACTTCTAAAAGCAGGCATATCAGGTAAAAAAAAAAAAAAGTATGGTACTGTACTACTGAATTAGTGCTATAGTACTTGCATAAAAGATAAAAGTACTTTCAGCACGTGTGTGTGTGTGTGTGTGTGTGTGTGTGTGTGTGTGCGTGCGTGCGTGCGTGCGTGCGTGCGTGCGTGCGTGCGTGTGTGTGCGTGTGTGTGTGTGTGTGTGCGCACGTGCACGTGTTCTTTTCTCTTTTATTTGGATCACAGCGATAACTTTAGATAGGTTGTCTGACGTGCCCTAACAGGCAGCAGTGGTGCGTGTGCGCGCGTGTGCATGTGCGTGCCCGTGTGTGTGTGTGTGTGTGTTGTGGTGTCATGGGACCCAGCGGTGTGGACTCGTTCACCCCGCTGGGCCGCATGCAGCACAGGGGCGGATCTAGGCATGGGCATGGGGGGGCGCAATGCCCCCCCTAAATACCCAGTCTGCCCCACCCCCCAAACACCATGCCATGCAAAACAACCCAAGATATTTCAAATTAAAGTGCTTATATTTAAAATGATGTGAAACACTACCACTGCTACTAACTAACTACAGCTGTGTCGCCACTAAACCAACAGCATTTCATCGTTGAAAACAGAAAACCCTCTGAGTCCGACCTTTAGCTTTATGCATGCTGCGTGTCTGTTGCAACTTCAACAAGTGATGCTTTACTTGCCTAATAAAAGTCCTGTAAACGAAAATGGTATGGGTGCGGCTTCATCGTGATGAAGCCGCCCCCATACCATTTTCTCTTGCCCCTCCAACATGTTCTCTTGCCCCCCCAAATGGGACATGTTACATCCTCCCCTGATACAGCCCCAAATGAAAAACACTTGGCCGTAGATTAGAATATCAAAATATAAGCCGCAGGAACAACGTACCCGCCCCTCGCTTTGTTATACATGACTTGTGTACTGTATAGGGAGGAAGATTGATGCGTGTGTGGTGTGTGGTGTGTGCACGCGCTCACGCACACGAGCGTGCGTGTGTGTGTATTGCTATACTTGTGAGGACCAAATGTCCCTATAATACGACTAGTAGGGAGTAGTAGTTCTGAGAAACGTTTTTCTGGTTCTCACGAGAACAATATGGTTGTTTAATGGTTATGTTTTGCTTTTAGAGATACATTTTATATAATTATTTCCAGTTGAGTTTTTGATTGACGATTAGATTTTTTTGCAGTATGGAATTAGAGTTAAACTTACAGTAGTTTGCGTGCCATAGTGTCATGCCTGCCGTGCCCTCATCGTCGTGTTTGTGTGCACGTCGGCAAACATGCAAGAGTGTGGCTTTGCACATGGATTTGCATTTTTCTCATGCATCCTTCCTATAGTGTTTGGTCAACATTTGTCTGCATTGTGTAAGCATGCAAGAGCAATACAAGTTTCTCTGCATGTCTACAATGTTGGGTGGAAATCTTGTATGTTCAAAACTGTTACTCTTAAATGGATATTTCACTTTCAAGAAATAATTTAGTCATTGTATGGTCTATCAGTCTCAGGTGAACACCGCAGACAGTTACTCCATTCAGCATTCAGATATTTGATGTTCATTTTAGCTGCCCTGCCCCTTTCCCATACAAACCCATTATAACTTACAACTTCAGATAAAGCATAGTAATTGGAAACAACCCATCTTTTCTCCTGGTAATTGATATTGTCCTCCTAATACGTGATGGGGCTGTGGAATTTAAATTACAGTTTACAGTTTTAATTATTTTTTAAATATTGTGCCCCCACGGCATCCCCCCACTTCTCATATCTAAAATTTTTTGGGGGGCAAAAGTAGGCCTATGTTTTTTGTCTTGTCACTTACTTTCATGGATACAATTAGGCATTGTAAACAATCTTTCTCAATATGCTATACTTGCACACAAATGCGCATGCACGGGGAATTCCACTCATTTTCAATATTTTACTATGTCATTAATATACCTTAGAGATGTTGTGTGGACATGATTAAAAAAAGTTCCCCCATTTTGTGTTTCCTAGAAATGGAGGTCTGGAAAAAAAATTATCAGCATGGTGAAATACATCTTGATGACATCATCAAGATGTGTTTCACCATGTTAATGAGTTTCCTTTTTTTCTGAGAGCGTACAAACACATTTGCACGCTCTAAGAAAAAAAAAATGAAAATGGGTGGAATTTCGCTTTAAGAGGCGTCCCCCCACTTCTAAAAGTCTTCTAAAAGTAAGTTTAACATTGACTGCTCCATTGCACTTCAGAGCATTTGAGCACCAAAATTTGGTGGTCAAATTCGGAGATAGAGCATGCTTCTTCCCGGGTGCTTCAAGCCGCCACTGGGACAACATTCTCATACTAGGGCTAGGCAAAAACATCGATATGACAATATATCGCAATTCTTTTTGCCATTTTTTTAACTTTTTATTTTTGAGTTTTCAATTCGACATGTTAAAATAAAAAAACATAAAATAAAAAGAAGTGCGGAATAACAAGAAAATAATAAGAAAGTAAATAAACAAGCATGAGGTCGTGAGTTGAACATCAAAACAGTTTACATGTTACAATTTCAGATTTTTATATTATTTAGCAGGAAATATCTAGTGTTCTTTAGCCGGATAGATGTGGGCCAGGTTCACTCTGGGGCCGTTTCTCTAGTTAAGTACATTGTCCATTTCTCCCATCTTATTATACCCAACTCTTTCTGAAGCCTTAAGGAGTAAGTCATTTGTTCTAAGAGATGTAGTTGTTTCACAACATTGATAAATAGGTTAGTAGCAGGACAACCCTTTTGTAACCAATTTCTTGTAATCGTTTTTTTGCAAGCTGCAAGTAAAATTTTAAGCAAATATGAATCATGTTGGTCCAGTCCTTCTGGCATTTGTCCCAAGAATAGAGATACAAATGTGTTTTCAATTTCAAAACCCATAATGTTTGAAATGATTGTTGCAGTCTCTTTCCAGAATGGTTGGATCACAGGACAAGACCAAAATATGTGTGTGTGATCTGCAACTGTATTTCCACATTCCCTCCAACAATCCATATGATGTCCAGACTGTTTAGACTTCTGTTTCGGTGTAATAAAGAAACGGATCTGGTTTTTCCAACAGAAGTCTCTCCAGGTCAGGGAATTGGTAGTTGTTGAGTGTGTTTTCCATATATCCAACCACACTTCATCGCTTATGTCAATGCCAGACTCTTTCTCCCAGCGTTCTTTCACATATGTTGTAGAGTCTTTTTTCAATGATAGAATTCCACTGTACAGCTTACTTACAAGACCCCTATTATTACTTGAGCCATAGGCATCGATAAATACAGCCATTAAGCTTGTTGTTATCCTTGGAGGAGATTCTTTTATTTTTTTACTGAAATAGTCCCTCACCTGCAAATATCTATAAAAGTCCTGGTTGTCCAAGTCATATTTTCGTTTTAGATTTTCAAAGCTATCAATGTTTCCATTTTTCATCATAGTACAGATAGAGGTAATACCATTATAGTACCACTGCCTATACCCAATGTCTAATCTTGCTGGAATAAAGTCCGGATCATATGCTGGCCAGCGTAAAAGCCTTGCTTCCCTTTGGAGTTGGAAACGTTTAACCACCTCTAACCATATTTTAAATGACAAATTAACCCATTGGCTCCTTGTCTGAAATATTCCTTTCTCTTTGTCAACACATCCCAGTAATGACTGTATCGGTACTTCCGACAAGGATAATTCTATTGTTTTCCATTTTGCAATATAGGATTGGTCACACCAATACACCAGGGGTCTCAGTTGGGCTGCTAAATAATAGTCCCTTAATGATGGGAGCGACATGCCTCCCCTCTCTCTGGGCAGCTGCAATGTAGAGTATTTCACCCTAGGTCTTTTTTTATCCCAAATAAATCGAGAAATATGTTTATCCCAATCCCTGAATTGTTTTAACGGTATTTCTACTGGCAGTGATAAGAATAGATATAGCAATCTGGGAAGAATTACCATTTTGACTGCTCTTATTCTGCCACCCAGGTCGAGAGGAAGCACGCTCCACCTGCCAAGGTCATCATACATCTTTCTTGTTGCACCTTTATAGTTAACATCGAACAACTGTGACAGATCCTTAGGCAGGTTCACACCTAGATATTTAATGTGAGGGGAAAACCAATTAAAATTATATTTTGTTATGAGTTCTTGTGTGGGATTGTAATTAAACGTTAACGCTTGGGTTTTATTTACGTTAAGGGTATATCCAGAGTAAGAACCATATGTTTCCAGTATTTCCATCAGTATAGGCAGACCTGCTCCTGGGTCCATGATTGTCACAAGGACATCATCAGCAAACAACCCGGTCTTGTATTCTATTCCATCTATGGATACACCCTTTAATCTTGTGTCCTCTCTAATTGCTTGGGCCAATGGTTCAATGAAAAGATTGAAGAGATATGGGCTAGCGGGGCAGCCCTGGCGGCACCCACGTTCTAAAGCTATAGAGTCAGAAAGACTACCATTTATTTTTATCCTTGCCATGGGGGAAGAGTATAGAGTTTGAATACATTTTATAAAGCCCTCGGAAAAACCAAATCTATGCATCGCTAAGTAAAGAAAATTCCAGTCTAGAGCATCAAAAGCACATTTTGCATCGAGACTCACCACCATGGAACTAAGCTTTTCATCATTAATCCGTTCAATAACATGCAAAGCCCTCCTTATATTATCTTGGGTTTGTCTGGTTTTCAAGAAACCAGACTGGTCCTCATCGATGAGAAATGTCATCACCTCATCCATCCTCTTTGTCAAAATTGAAGCATATAGCTTATAATCAGTATTTAACACACTTATAGGTCTATAGTTCCCACATTCCATTCTATCCCTTCCCTCTTTAGGAATAACAGATATGAAAGCCTCATTCCATGATGGGGGAAGGTAACCCTCAGACAGTGTATAATTAAAGCATCTTTCCAATAAGGGGAGTAGATGCTCTCTCATAGATTTGTACCATTCGTTTGGATACCCGTCCGTGCCTGGAGAGCGGTTTGCATTGAGACTGGATATGGCCCTGTCTATTTCTTCTTGTGTTATTGGTGACGTTAGCTTCTCATTTATTGTTACATCAATTGATGGGAGATCTAAAGAATCCAGGAAATCAACAATTGTTTGTTTATCTGGCCTGTTCGGTTGAGAATACAGTGTCTTAAAATGTGATTCAAACACTTTCTGTATGCCGTCCATGTCACTGGTAATTTTATTGGTAGTAGGGTCTCTAATTTTATATATGGTGTTTTCAGCCTCCAGGCAAGGAGTTTCGATGCTTTGGGACCAGCTTCATAATACCTTTGTTTCATAAATCTCAACTTTTTTTCTACTTCTTCACTAAGTAATTTGTCTATTTCTTGTTTAGTGTTTTTGATTTGGTTTAATGTTATAGGGTCCTTATTTGTAACGTACGCTTGTTCCAATTCCCTTAACTGTTCTTGTAATTTTGACCAGTATTCATCCTTTGCTTTTTTAATCATGGCTGTTCGAGCTATAATCTTCCCTCTAAGGACTGCTTTAGCTGTATCCCAAAGTATACCTGGATTTACATCTTCCGTGTCGTTGTCCTGCAAATATAAGTTTAATTCTGATTCCATTTCTTCTTTAAATATAGCATTATTTAGGAGGCTGGTGTTCATTCTCCAAAGTGTTTTTCTCTTCCTAGTATCTAAATGGAATGTCAAATAAATCCCTGAATGATCGGAAAGGTCCCTCTGGCCCACTTTACACTCTTTCAACCTGTGTAGATCTTCTTTGAATATATAAATATGGTCCAACCTAGAGTGTACGGAAAACCTTGGACTAAAAAACGTGTATCCTGGAGCTGATCCGTGCATAGCACGCCATACATCAATTAAACCCAGATCTAACAGCACCTTATTTATGTATTTTTCTGTAGGGGTTCTCTTTCTCTCTTTATTTGTCGTGTCAGAGTTATGTAATGTGGCATTTAAGTCGCCTCCAAAGATTAGAGTGCCATGTGACTCAGACGCAATCAAGTTCAATACTCTTTTATAGAAGGCGATAGTGCTACCCGGAGGTGCATAAACATTAAATAATGTAACTTCTTTTTGGTCTAACCTTCCCTTTAGTAGGACATATCGGCCCTCTTTATCACTCAACTTAGAAGAGAGCTCAAACCGGGTAGAATTAGCAATCAGGATGGCAACCCCTCTTCTTTTACCATTTTTATATGATGAGAAGAATGTGTTCCTAAATCCCATTTTCTTTAGTTTTTCGTGTTCTACGTCGGACAGATGCGTTTCCTGCCAGAAGGCAATATTTATCTTCTCCTTTTTCATTTTTCCTATCATTTTGCTCCTTTTTATGGGATTATTTAAACCATTTACATTCAGGGACAATAGATTATACCGTTGAAGATTCATGTAATATACATATCAAATCCTGTATAGAAGATACACCAGCCCCCCTTAGAATAATAGTATAGGCCATATGCCTGTGAATTTAACAAAACCCTGCATTTCAAAAACATATATTGTACCTGTAACAGTAACATCCCAGACCTCATTGGGAAACAAACAAAACAAAACCATCAAACTAGTCCAAAAAACACGCAGAGGATTTTCCATAAGGGAAGGTATGTAAACAACCTTCTAGCTTTGAGGGGGTTAGACCACAAAGTGGGGCCCCTCGCTAGCAAATAGAACTAACTGAAATGTGGCTTGTAGCAACAAGGCATCAGCCCTTCTTTAATTTTCGAGTTATTGAAAAGGATATGTAACTTTTGAATGACTCCATGAGCCAATCATACAACACCGTGTTCCATAGAGTGGATGATGGTGGGTGGTTTATCCCTGTTCAGGCTCTCCCTCAGCCACAGTCTCTCTCCTGCGGTACTCGCTCAACTTCTCTCGGACCTGTTGCTGGAACCGTTGTTTAGATCCTTGAGAAGAGCGCCGCCCGGAGCCTGCCACTTGCCAAGGGAGAAGCTGAATCAGCGCCTCCTCTGTCATGTAGCCTCTCTTTTTCTTTGAAGCCGGAACGATGTCGCCGATGTCGAATCCCTTCTTGCGGAGGTCTTCTGCAGCTTGTTGTGCACTGGTGTAAACAACTGCACCGGTGTCCAATTCCACTCTCATCTTGGTCAACGGGGTTCGGAACTTGATCTTCTTTTCCAACAGTGCTTTCTTGATGGGGGCATATTCTTTTCTCTTCTTCTGGACATCGTCTGCATAGTCATGGTCGAAAAACACCCGTTTTCCATTAACACATGGTTTCTTTTGCCAGGCAGTGTGGATGACTTTCTCTTTTACCGTGTATTGAAGAAATCGAACCACCATAGAGCGTGGTGCTGCAGCAGCAGGCGGTTTCGGTCCGACTCTGTGGGCTCGCATAATCCCCAGGCTCTGGTTCTGTCCCAGACCCAGGTCCCCCAGCTCAGACTGGATCAGATTTTCAACGAACTTGGCCGTAGAGCCCCCCTCCTCCGTCAGCTCGGCCCCCTCCGGAATTGAATAGATTCTTATATTCTCGCGTCTGGAGTACCCCTCCATGTAGCTCACTTTGTCTTGTAGTGTCTTTTGGTCGGCGAGTAGCTGGAGAAGAGTGTCTTTAACGCCCATATCCCATCTCTCCCCCTCAAAGAGGACTTCCTCCACCGCCCCGACACGCTCCACTGTCCCGTTCAGCCTATCCGACACGTCCTGGAGGTTCTGATTTATTTCGGACTTAAATTCCTCCATTTGTGTTCTAATGTCGTCTCGGAAGCACGTACGGAATTCAGCGAGGTCTTTTTTCAATTCGGCTTGCATTGAGGCCAGTCCCGCGGTCATAACTTCACTCACAACTTCGCGGAGAGAGTCGATAGTTTCCATGCCTGTGTGTCCCCGCTCCGTGCTGCTGCTGCTTTCATGGGCGCCTCCATCTTGCCCCGTTGTTGTTGTTTTCTCGTTGTTCGGGTCCTCGTCATTTCTGTGCTCAGTAGCAGTATTTCTTAAATCATACTTTCCCTTTTTACCCTGGTCTTTTCCCCCACTCATTATTCACTCGAGGTATATAACTTTGAATACGTAAAACTTATAAATTGAGGGGGGAAATACGGGCTGATGCCGGAGCTCTGTTACTAAGCTGCCATTCCGTTTAGCGCCACCGGAAACTCCCAATATATCGCAATTCTTAATGCCATGATATCAATATCGAATCGCCAGGTTCAAAATCATTTTTTTTTATGTTCATGTCAGAAAGACTGACTGACGTCATCAGGCTGCATTGATGTGTAATGATTGAACGTTTTCTTATCTATTTGTTTAACATTGCTTTAAAATGTTGTAGTTGATCTTGTCATGGTCCATATCGTTTAGAATTATTTTAAAATGGGAATTCCACCCATTTTCTGTACCTTAGAGATGTTGGCAAGATATGTTTCCGTTGTTTCCTAAAATTGTTGGTCTGAAAGAAATCATTGACATGGTGAAACACAACTTGATGAAATCATCAAGCTGTGTTTGTGTATTTTTCTTGTAGGACCTTTTTTTCTGAGGGTGTACAAATGGAACCAAATGGACCCGTCAGGGTCCATTTGGTTCCATTTGTACGCGCTCATAAAAAATCTGGGTAAATATGGGTGTAATTCCCCTTGACCCTTGTCCTAAGAATCGCAATATAAATCAATTCAGAACCCTAAATATCGATATTGTATCGCGAGGTAAATGAATCGTCCCACCCCTACCTCTGTTTGTTAAGCCTTTTCTTGAAGGCATGTTATGGAAACCGCTATAGATGTGTATATTGTCTCCAACAATGGCAGGGCGGGAGGCTGTTCCATATTGTTATAGCAGGGTGGAGAAAGCTCCTGTCTAAGCATTTGATGTTCCACTCGGGAGTTCTTTCCGGAGGTGGTGGCTTGTTGGTATATAGTATAAATAGCCTATATAACATTAATATTGTCTTTGTCATTCAGTGTGGTGTTTGAATCCCCAGGAAGATTAGAGCGGCTATAATTCAGCAGCTACAATGCAAGGATTCTAATGAACTCATTGAACTCAACTCAACATGTTACTTTTGAGGATTCAAATTCAAATATAGCAAAAGCAGCACAGGTACAGAATGTGTCAACTGTGCTTTTAATTGGACCTGCTAGACTTTTGATGCTTTTTGTGATGATGCTACAGTGTGACAACACAAACACTGTGAACCTCTTTAACATTGTTTTGGACTTTGGAGAGAACCAACCTTAATTTTTTTCATTCTATACACCGTTTAACCAGTGTGTCCATGAGAGGGTAAAAAGAGTAAAGAGTAAAAGTTGATGAAGTTGGTTAACCAGATTTAACTCTTTGAGAGCGTAAAAATGTTTACGCTCTCATGAGTTAGAACAGGGGTTTTCAACAGGTGGTCCGGGGACCACCAGTGGTCCTTGAGAGGGTTCCAGGTGGTCCCCAGCTAAGTTGGTTAACCAGATGTAACTCTTGAGAGTGTAAAAATGAAACCAAATGGACCCTTGCGGGTCCATTTGGTTTCATTTTTACACTCTCAAGAGTTAAAATATTCATCATCTGAATTAGCCATTTTGGAATGCATGTTTTGCTTCTTTTGTTTCCCAAATCCAGCCTGGAATTGTGCACAAAAGCGAAATAAATCTTTAGGTTTGGTGTCTGTGGGGCTAAAATATCCTCAAATGGTGGTCCGTGGCTGAAATCCTGAATAAATGGTGGTCCCTGGAATGAAGAAGGTTGAAAACCCCTGAGTTAGAATATAGATCATCTGAATTAATCATTAATCTGAATTAGTGCAGGAGAATGCTCATTTTGATGCATGTCTGATCCGTTTCTCAAATCCTGCCTGGAATATAGTACTAGCCTGGAATTGTGGACAAGCAAAAGAACTCCTTACTTTTGGGGGTCTGTGGGGCTAAATTGTCATAAAATGGTGGTCCGTGGTTCAGGCTGAATAAATAGTGGACCTTAGCTTGGCCCTCCACAATATTTTCTGTAACACATTTGGCCCCTTGGGGGACAAAAAATGTAAGAAACTGGGGATAGGAGGGCATGATAGCAGCAACATACACTACAAAAATCACTAAGATTTTATTATTATTATTACCCTTATTATTATTACTACCCTTTATTACCCTTTGTGTACTGAACGCGTTTTGGTGTCCAAAGCATTATGTTATATTTAAGCTATTGAAAAATATCAGAGCTACAAGCTCACAGCGCGCCACCGAGTGGCGCGCTGTGAGCTTGTAGCTCTGATATTTTTGAAAAATTGTGAAAATGTGATGCAAATCTTTGACTATACATTCTTTCGGAAGAAAATATTTTGAACTAAAATCGTTGCTTCTGGGGGATCCCTACAACAACATGTTTTCAGATGGGGGGGTCCGCAGCCAAATATAGATAATTCTGGGGGTCCTTGGCATGAAATATGTTAAGCATCACTGACACAGGAACATAGATTTTTCAGAGAAATTCTGTCAGAATCTAGCATCAGAAACTAGAATCTAGTGTCAGAAACTACAATCAGGTGTCAAATAGAATATATTCTGAGATTTGCGCATCATTTTCACAATAAAATAAAAAATCAGATCTACGAGCTCATATCAGATATGAGCTTGTAGATCTGATCTTTTTCAATAGCTAAAGTGTAACATAATGCGTTGAACACCAAAACGCGTTCAGTAAATGTATGCTGCATCCACCAAGTGTTCACCTCATACGACCTGGTGTACATGGATGGTCTCATGGTTTTGCGAGGCCCATGCAACGGGGGCCCAGGGGCGGATTGGCCATCTGTATAGGGAGTTTTCCCGGTGGCCTGCGCCACCTAGTGGCCTGGACAAGATCCAAAATGCACTAGTGGCACTTCCAAAATGCACTAGAATGTGCTAGATGCTCGCCTGGAACATACAGATCAAAATGACCATTAATCTTCTACATTCTCTAGTTGTGTAGACTAAGTTGGGCTAATTCACATGATGAATATTTTAACTCTTGAGGGTGTAAAAAAAAATACGCTCTCAAAGAGTTACATCTGGTTAACCAGCTGCCCCCCCCCCAGGGTGGCCTGGCAAAGGCAAAATTGTCCCGGTGGGAAAATATGTGCCAATCCGCCCCTGGTTTGATCACTCCAGTGGTCCCCGGAGACCCCGCGCCGCTGATTGGTAAAGGCTGTGTTGGGCTGAGCCAGGCTGACAGCTCCGCTGTGGTTGGTTCTCTTACTCAACACCATCAGAACTCCATAACTCTGTCTACAGTAGGAAGAGACCTCGCATGTCCCACACTCTGACTTTACTGTGTTTTTGTCTGTAAAAACAGGGACGGATTTTAGCCTGCAGCCCCGACTAGGGTGCATGGGCTGGAAGAATGGCAGGGTGCATGGGTAAATCCAAAGTTTTTCAAATGACGTAGGGTTTTTCAATCTTTTTTTGACACCAGGGCCCACTATTTATTCAGCATTTGAGCCACGGAGGACCACCGTTTGATGATATTTTAGCTCCACAGTCCCCAAAAGTAAAGATTTATTTTGCTTTTGTCCACAATTCCAGGCTGGATTTGGGAAACAAAACAGTGAAACATATACAGATCATGAATGACCATTAATCTTCTACATTCTCTAGTTGTGTAGACTTGGGCTAATTCAGATGATAAATATTTTAACTCTTTAAGATTGTAAGATGAAACCAAATGGACCCTTGCGGGTCCATTTGGTTTCATTTTTACGCTTTCAAAGAGTTACATCTGGTTAACCAACTTTCCATCATTTAGCCTGGGGACCACCTGGACCTCTCTCAACCACTGGTGGTCCCCGGACCACTGATGAAAACAACTGATATTAACCTTTCATTGGGTGGGCAGGATGCACATTTGGGTGGGCTCTGCCCACCCCTGCTCTCCTCTAGATCCGGCCCTGATACTTGATCACATGACACCACAGTGTCACGCAAAAACACCAAATGCATAGGCCTGCGCAGTGGCGTCACCGCCCCGGTTCCAGAAATGTTTTCCCCATTCATGTTGCTCAGACTTTTCTAAAATAATTTATATAAAGACGATTACAACACGTACAAAGCCAACTTGGGTCGTGACAAATCATGATGACACAGACAATCTTATGGGACGATCAAATAATTTCTAATAAGATAAAATAAAACGAAACAAAAAGTGTTGTATCCTGCCGCTTTCTACTTCTTGCTAATTAGATATTATATGATGATATTGTGTGTGTCATCATGATTTGTCACGACCCGAGTTGGCTTTGTCCGCGGCAAAATCGTCTTCATATAAATTATTTTCGAAAAGTCTATGAGAAAAATGAATGGGGAAAACACTTCCGGAACCGGGGCGGTGATGTCAATGCGCAGGTGACGAGCAGATTTATACCAAACTCAAAACGATGACGAAAAACAATGCCTTTTGAGCTTGTAGACTCCGTTTTTTTAATTTGAATGCTGATAAGTACATAACGTTTTGTACGTTTGTGAGGTTTCCAGGAGACAAAGACCATATGTTATTGGTCACGACGTTGTCGCGAGCTGCCAGGAGCGGCCTGTGACAAATGCTACTTTGTTGAAAGGTTTTGGCCCTGACGCTGACAACAAACCCGCCGTTATCTTCTTCTTCTAGCGGCGGTTCCAAAGCAGACAGAGAGTCACTTGCAAAAAGTGTTCGTTTGTTTTTCGTGGGCACGAGGTCCCGTAATTCAAAAGGCCGAGACAACGCTGAACGCACTCTAAGTCAATGAAACACAACAGACATACTGTATATGGCTTGATTTTCGCTCCACACGATGTCCCTAACGTTACCCGAAACCTGCAGCGAATTCCCTTATTGGTATTTTGGTCACCTTTTCTCTTCCCTTAGCCACTATTCTTTATGCCGACACCGTTATTTGTGACTGGAGGTGTGGTCATGGGCGTGTTTGTCGAGCAGTCCCTTAAGTTGCTAATTTCATCAAATTGATTTGGGAACTAGATAACGCCATCTCAAAGCACCCGCTAACCGATATGAGAAGGCAGAGCCACGTGGCACGGTGCGGGCGCACGTGGGGGTTACATTATAATTAAACTAAGCCTGTCGTCGTTAACGCGTTAATCTCGCGTTAACTCAGGAGACTTCTGTCCGTGAGTGACAGTAACCAATATTACAGTTGAATTATATACACATGCGTCGCACACATAGAGAAAGAAAAAATGGGAAAACAAAGGTAAATGTTTAATTCCTCCTCCTTACTCCTTTCCCTCGGAGGAAGGGGAAAAAACAACTTATCGACTCAACTCATCGACGCAAATCGATGTATCGAAGTATCGATTTTTTGGTTAAAGCCCTATTTGACAGTATGTCATTGTTACAATAAAATAAGCATTTCTGGCAAAGTATTTGTCTCTGCTTACATTTGATAAGATTGTTAAAGTCAGAGTGTTTAAGTCAGATTTAGAACAGATGAAAATATGCGATTAATTTGCGATTAATCGAAGATTAACTATGGGCCATCATGAGATTAATCGCGATTAAATATTTTAATCGACTGACAGGTCTAAATTAAATATCTGAATTACGTAATTTCAAGAGTCCACAGAATTAGAAAATGGAGAATAATTGTATTTTGGCCAACATTTTGCCACTTCTTTCCCAATTTTGGGTGCAAGAGACTAAATTCAACATCACAAACTGTCAACTCAAACCCAAAATACTGTTTTCAAACGTCACTAGTAGCATATACAAGAAAACCTTCCAATTATCCCCATCTATTTAAGTGCATTATTCTTATCCCCATCTTTAAGTGCATTATTCTTAAACACTATAACAGTAGGCCTAAGCAACATCACTACTATTCCAAAGCACAAACTTTCTTGAAATTGATTTTTTTTTTTTATATATGTGTGGATCTTGTTGAGCCGGTCATTTTGAAAGTAGCTCTCAAGTCAAAAAAATGTGGGCACCCCTGGTGTAGGGGGTCCTCAGTTTTTGTCAGATCTGTAGGGAGAGTCAGGAGGTTTTTCAGAAGGTCAAAAGATTAGGATCCACTTGGAATAATTGAGGACCGGCCAGGCCTGGTGGATTTATCAGCAAACTCAGGGGCGGATTGGCACATATTTTCCCACCGGGACAATTTTGCCTTTGCCAGGCCACCCTGGAGGGGGCAGCTGGTTAACCAGATGTAACTCTTTGAGAGCGTAAAAATGAAACCAAATGGACCCTTGCGGGTCCATTTGGTTTCATTTTTACACCCTCAAGAGTTAAAATATTCATCATGTGAATTAGCCCAACTTAGTCTACACAACTAGAGAATGTAGAAGATTAATGGTCATTTTGATCTGTATGTTCCAGGCGAGCATCTAGCACATTCTAGTGCATTTTGGAAGTGCCACTAGTGCATTTTGGATCTTGTCCAGGCCACTAGGTGGCGCAGGCCACCGGGAAAACTCCCTGTACTCCAGATGGCCAATCCGCCCCTGACCAAACTATAGGAGGAACCTCCCTCCCTCCCTCCTTCCCTCCCTCCTCAGGGGAGTGGAGTGACCCTGCTGAACTTACTGTAAAGGGAGTGAGGCAGGCTAGCGGGTCGGTCAGTCAGTCAGTGCAACACAATGCCAGGACTGTATATGGCCATTATCACTCACACCCCCGGACTGCTCCAGCAGATGACAAACACACATTGTCCTTGTTCTAGACCATAGAACAATCCCTGCCTTATGTTTCTGAACACTCCTGGGTCAGGACAAGTCAAGGATCTTTAAGAATCAGGGGTGGGGGTGGGGGGAGGATCATAATACATTTTTGTTGTAGTTATATATATGTCCTTGGCCGTGATAGAACTCATTTATGCAGGCTGCATATCACTGCAGATGGTTTTTTTATGTATAGTTTTGTGTATTGTATTTTACTAGTTCTAAGGCAAGGTTGTCCCACTGGGAGGCTGATTTGGCATGTGTATGTGCGTTTGTGTGCGTGTGCATGCGTGTGTCCGTTTGTGCAGGTTTGTGTCTGTGTCAGGCCTGACTTAAAGGGGAATTCCACCCATTTTCAACAGTTTACATTGTCATTAATATACCTTAGATATGTTGTGTGGACGTGATAAGGGGGTATGTGGCCGGCTCCCATATCATTTTTGGTTACAGGACTTTTATTAGGCAAGTAAAGCATCAATAACAACATCAGTTGTTGTTGAAGTTGCAACAGACACGCGGCATGCATAAAGCTAAAGGTCTGACTCAGAGAGTTTTCTGTTTTCAATGATGAAATGCTGTTGGTTTAGTGGTGACACAGCTGTAGTAAGTTAGTAGTGTTTCAAATCAGTTTAAATAGACTGTAAGCACTTTAATTTGAAATATATTTGAAATTTAGGTTGTTTTGCATGCCATCATGTTTGGTGGGCAGTCTGGGCATTTAGGGGGGCATTGCCCTCCCATGCCCATGCCTAGATCCGGCCCTGGTGTGTGGAAACGAACAAGT
Organism: Benthosema pterotum; assembly: GCA_039105355.1. Classification (NCBI taxonomy): domain Eukaryota; kingdom Metazoa; phylum Chordata; class Actinopteri; order Myctophiformes; family Myctophidae; genus Benthosema; species Benthosema pterotum. The sequence goes on along the minus strand of CM076969.1, from coordinate 49,800,581 downwards.
GCATGGATGGATGGATGTGCACATGCACATGCCCTCGCAGCTATGGCTTGTTTTTAACATAATTAAATGATAGAATATTGTGTGTCAGTTTGACGTCTGCAGACACACATAGATGTCAGGGAACGGTGGCAGGAAGTAGCACTCCAGTTGGTAGTTTTAAAACTTTTTTGGCTCAGGTCACCAATTTAAACTTTCCACTGCACCCCCTGCATTAGACTTTATCCACAACCTTCCTACAAGCCATAATACGTCTTTGTGTTTGTGTGTGCCAGGGGCGGATCTAACATTTCCCAATTAGGGGGGCAGGAGAGAATGGGGGCGGCTTCATCGCCTGTGTCGCTTTGCGCCACGGGCGATGAAGCCGCCCCCATACCATTTTTGGCTACAGGACTTTTATTAGGCAAGTAAAGCATCAATAATAACATCAGTTGTTGTTGAAGTTGCAACAGACACGCAGCATGCATAAAGCTAAAGGTCTGACTCAGAGAGTTTTCTGTTTTCAATGATGAAATGCTGTTGGTTTAGTGGTGACACAGCTGTAGTTAGTAGCAGTAGTAGTGTTTCAAATCATTTTAATCATAAACACTTTCATTTGAAATATATTTGAAATTTGGGTCGTTTGCATGCCATCATGTTTGGTGGGACAGTCATGGAATTTAGGGGGGGATTCCCCCCCCCCCATGCCTAGATCCGCCATGGGGTGTGCAGAGGTTATCTTGCGATTCGTTGCCAGGTTTGCAAGAGAAACAAGTGACCAGGTGTATTGAAATCAAGTACAAATGAAAATAGCTGGCACTATAGTGTCACAATAAGTAAAATAAAATGAATGCAGGTTTCAGTATCGGGCAGGTGTAGCAGGCAGACATGCAGCATTGTAGACAACAAAGTTAAATTAGTTTAGTTCACAAGACAATATCTGCTTTATTAATAAGGATATTATTATCCATACGGCCATACTATAATTAAGGAGATGTGTCCGTCATTAGCGCGTATTGAACCGCATTTGTTTCACTGTACTTTGATGCAGTGTCATGGTGCTGTACTCCGCTGGAACATGTCTGCACATTTTGTCCACCAGTTCAGGTTGACAAGTGTGTGACAGTGACATGTGCAAAGTATGCGGAAGTGAACTTGATGCTTGTGTGTTCTGGCTGTGATACATCACTCACACATAGAGTTATACCAGTAAAACGCAGGCCCGGATGTAACATTTACCCTGGCGGGTCCATTTGGTTTCATTTTTACACTCTCAAGAGTTAAAATATTCATCATGTGAATTAGCCCAGGTCTACACAACTAGAAGATGGACAAAAGCAAAAGAAATCTTTAGTTTTGGGTTCTGTGGGGCTAAAATGGTGGTCCGTGGCTCAAATGCTGAATAAATGGTGGGCCCTGGGATAAAAAAAGGTTGAAAACCCCTGGCATGCACCATGGTAACATCATTGTACAGGACACAGGTTTCAGCATTATGATGAGCTGTGCTCTCTGCTGACACCTGGTGCTGGAGTAGTCCACTGTGTGTGTGTGTGTGTGTGTGTGTGTGTGTGTGTGTGTGTGTGTGTGTGTGTGTGTGTGTGTGTGTGTGTGTGGGGGGGGGGGGGTGTGTGTGTGGGGTGTGTGTGTGTGTGTGTGTGTGTGTGTGTGTGTGTGTGTGTGTGTGTGTGTGTGTGTGTGTGTGTGTGTGTGTGCGTGTAGACATGTGACACTAGAGGTGAGTGTGCCGGTGTGCAAACATCCTCATTAATAGTGTAATCACCGGATGTTTTGTACTGAACTTAACCCTAAGGTAAAAGTAAGACGGCCACAAGTAATCCTGTCCTGTATTCAAAATCATGTATTCAAAGTATTATGACTATAGGTGTACAATAGTTTTAGTTTTATATAAAAATATGCATAAAGTAATAGAAGTACCCTTTGGGATATTAGTTATTAGTTTTTTTATTATTCTGTTACTTATTGGAACTTTTTAAAATATTTTATTGATTATTAATAATATAAACTATTAGAATATTGCAGTTGTATTGAGAAATATTTAAAGATTTGCATCTGAGATGTACAGTAGTGGAATTATCAAGTTTCTCTGTCCCTCAACCTGTCCTCCCAGGGGCGGATGTAACATTTCCCAATTGGGGGGGCAGGAGAAAATGGTATGGGGGTGGCTTCATCGCCCGTGTCGCTTCGCGCCACAGGTGATTAAGCCGCACCCATACCATTTTCTATTACAGGACTTTTATTAGTCAAGTAAAGCATCAATAATAACATCAGTTGTTGAATTTGCAACAGACACGCAGCATGCATAAAGCTAAAGGTCTGACTCAGAGAGTTTTCTGTTTTCAATGATGAAATGCTGTTGGTTTAGTGGTGACACAACTTTAGTTCATTGACACATTTCTGCTCAGAATGACCATAGACCATTTATTGCAAAGCTTTTGCATGTTAGCATGGCGTGTGGCTCTGCTTGTGTGATATCAAGTCTATGTAACGAGACATAGGTCTGATATCACATTGGATATCTCAGATTTCTGTGTCTCGGCACCGAGACGCAGCTCTGATATCAACAACCCCCCCGAGCAGAGCCTAGCATAAACACATTACAACATAGATATAATCATTCCAAATACACACCGAACATATCACAGACCATAGAACACTTGATGATCACAGATACCCATAACAGAACTAGACACCACAATGCTATAATCCACAAATCATGATCATCTCATAATCAGCCATTCAGAACTATTGCCACAGGGAGGAGGCCGGGGAGGTGGAGGAAATTTGAACGCTTACATCTGAACAGGGACATGGAGCCAGCTAGCAGAAAGAGTGGGGACAGAGTACTGACTGCTTATAAAGACACCTGAACAGGGACATGGAGTCAACTAGAAGGAAGGCTGAGAACAGAATGACTGCTTATAAAGAACACCTGATTGAATGTGGGTGTGAATGACTTGCTGACAGCCAATGAGACTGAGGGGAGTTAACATGGAGAGAGACTGCTGATTTAAAGAAACAGAATGAATTACTGACTGAGAATGATGAGTATAATAAAAACCATTCTGCCCTCCGTGCCTCCATGAACTATCGCTTACGCTGGATTTAGTTAGTAGCGGTAGTAGTGTTTCAAATTATTTTAAATATAAGCATTTTACAATATCTTGGGTTGTTGTGCATGCCATCATGTTTGGTGGGGCAGACTGGGCATTTAGCGGGGCATTGCCCCCCCATGGCCATGCCTAGGGGACACGAGCTTAACAAGCAAAGCTGCACAATAACATACAGTACAGGCCTGCTGGTGAGTCTCACATCTGGCCTGCGATGGAGACTCCACCTTGGCCCGACGGGCCCGTACAACTTGCACTTGCCCTACAGCCCTGACCATGGTCATGTAGGCTTATGCAAAGGTTCCAATGCAGGGGTTGACACTAAGGTCTCCGAGGCAGGTTCTACTGGCCTCAGGTCATGGTCACTTGCCCCCCAAAAATATATTGTAAATTTTGCATTTTGTTTACTTTCTACTTGGGTGCTTTAAACCAGGGGATTTCAACAGGCGGTCCCTGAGAGGGTTCCAGGTGGTCAAGAGTTAAAATTCATCATCTTAATTAGCCCAGGTCACAATGACTGCCTTCAAGACAAATTTATCCTGTCTTGTGTTATAGTGCACTAAGTTGCACACTTGCCCGATCGGGCAACCAGGTAGCAGTCTTCACTTGCCCCACCATTTTTTTTACTTGCCCCGGGCAAGTGTTAGTGTCAAGCCCTGCAATGTAATTTAAACAGCACGTTGTAGACTGATGATGGTGATCATCATCATCAAGATAATACAGATAATCTACTGAATGACTATAGCTTCGGTCTCCAGGCTTACATCTGTGCTGTGAAATGAGAGCTTGGAGACAGGGGACCCCAGAGAGACTATCAATTTATTTTGCTTTCCCTCCAAAAATATCTGATCCTAAGCCCCCACTTTTTTGTCACCCTTCATCGTAACACTTTCTATGAAGCCCACAGCTATATATTGCATGATTTTAGTAGATCAGAAAACATCATGCATGTTTATGAGTATAGTTATGAAGCATTATCATTGCATTATAATTAGAGGTGGGACGATTCACTTACCTCACGATACTATAGGCCTACAATATCGATATTTAGGGTTTTGAATCGATTTATATTGCGATTCTTAACACTTTTTTGCTGCGATTCGATTTGATGTGTTGATATATCTCATCCTTTTTATTATTATAACACATCACCAGGGGTGAAAGTGAGCCGGGTCCCACCAGGTCTGAGACCCGGTAAAAGATTTCACGCCAGGTCCCGCCGGGTCTATTAAAATATTACGTTAAATAACCTGTCACCGCACGGAGAGAAGTCTCCTCTTGTCTGTTAGCAGCACAGCCAGAGCCACAGAGACAGAGTATAGACAGAGTTACGCAAACTCCGTCTATAGCCTACAGTATAGATAGAATTATGCAAACTCCGTTCACTTCATGGGGTCAGTCCAATGGAGGCTCTTCTACATAGACTTCTATTTAGAATAGCAACAGCAAATAGGGACAAGTCCTGAAGCTGACATAGAAAGAAATGCTGTGGACTCGCAGCTGCTTCTTACTTCAACACATCCTGATATCGCATCGGCTCGTTAGCTGTTTTTGCGTCTCTGTACTGTGGAATACATCCATCCATACGCAGTTTATATTACCGTCGGAAAGCTTCCAAGACTCAGCCCAGGTGACGGCAATGATAATCAGTGTAGCCTATTCTTAAAGCATCAAAAAGCTCCGCTGAACGGGCAGTCGTTATAGCCTAAAGTTTACAGCTGGTTCAGTGTGCATCGTAGCCTATTTCCAGGGGCGGATTGGCCATCTGGAGTACAGGGAGTTTTCCCGGTGGCCTGCGCCACCTAGTAGCCTGGACAAGATCCAAAATGCACTAGTGGCACTTCCAAAATGCACTAGAATGAGCTAGATGCTCGACTGGAACATACAGATCAAAATGACCATTAATCTTCTACATTCTCTAGTTGTGTAGACTAAGTTGGGCTAATTCCCATGATGAATATTTTAACTCTTGTGTAAAAATGAAACCAAATGGACCTGCAAGGGTCCATTTGGTTTCATGCTCTCAAAGAGTTAAATCTGGTTAACCAGCTATATATATTTGTCTGTGTGGATGCCCATCTGAAATATATTTTTGTGTGAGCTTGTAGATGGGCCTGAAAATAGCCCATGGCATCTACTGTACAAGCTCACACAAAAATAGGCCTAGGCAAATGCCTAGGCCTATTTGAAAATATCCCTAAGTTTAAATATATTTTTATATTTATAGATTTTTCTAAGGACCCCCTGGAACCCCCTCAAGGACAGCACATTAAGAACCAAATGCCTATAAGGTGTAAGAAATCGCCTTTTTAATCAAAATGCATTTTTGAAAATGTCCCCGCATATTTCGCATTTTCCCGCATAATTTGCATTTTCCCGCATACTTCACATTTGTTCCGCAACTTTTGCAAATTTCCGCATTTTCACCGCATAATTGCACCTAAAAACCCTGCATATTCCATCGCATAATCAAGGATTTTTGCCCGCAACAATCACGATTTTAGCCCGCATAATCAAGGATATTTCCCCGCGTTTTTCTGGAGGGTCTAGTTAGTAGCCTAGTGCTTTCACTGGGGGGGACGCCTCTTAAAGGGGAATTCCACCCATTTTATTTTTCTGAGAGTGTACAAATATTATATATATTATATATACATTATTCTCCCTTTTCTAATTGTGTGTGGTTGAAATAATGCTGTTTTGCAGTAGTTTGTAACAAAATAAAATCTTAAATGAAACCTATTTCTTGTGTAGCGTAATGTACAAATACAAAACAGTTTAATCATGCTGAAATGGAGTATAGGTAACCTAATGCAGGTGTAAGGCAGACCTGCTGTGTTTTATATTATGTTCCAGGTTAGGTTAGGTTAGGTTACTGTGCCACAAAAAGGCATTTTCCTATGCATTTTAGGGACACTGTGGAGTTTGAATCTCCAAAATTTTTTTCGGCCGCGCCGCTTCGCGGCGCGGCCTGAACGCATCACACGATGCTGTTTCCTATAGACCCGGCAAAAGCTTCAAACCACTTTCACCCCTGCACATCACCAACTTCAATCCTGCACATCAATGCAGCCCGGATAACGTCATTCAGTCTTTCTGGCATAAACACATAAATGAATACATAAAGGATCTACATACATATTAAAAGCGATTTGATATTGATATGATGGCATTAAGAATTGTGATATATTATTGGCATATCTTTTTTTTTTTTTTTTGCCTACAACTAATTCTAATGCACCATGGATGCCATCATAATGCATTATAGATGTGGGCTTCATGGAAAGTGTAACACACTTTTTAAATGCCCGGTTGATTCTCTGTTGACACATTTAGCAGGAAACCCGGGGGTGGGGGGGCATACCAAAAGCATACCTGGGCATCATGCGGTCCAGGGGCCAAATGCATACCTTTAGCTGACTCTGACCGGCCCGTGAAAGGGTACTGTGGTTTTCAACCAGTGGTCTGGGGACCACCAGTGGTGCTTGATAGAGTTCCAGTTAAATATGGAAAGTTGGTTAACCAGATGTAACTCTTTGAGAGCGTAAAAATGAAACCAAATGGGTTTCATATATATATCTCAAGAGTTAAAATATTCATCATCTGAATTAGCCTAAAGTCTACACAATCAGAGAATGTAAAAGAATGGTCATTTTTGATCTATGTTTGCCTGTTTTGTTTGTGAAATCCAGCCTGGAATTAGTGGACAAAGGCAAAAGAAATCTTTAGTTTTGTGGTCTGTGGGGCTAAAATGCCATCCAATGGTGGTCCTCTGTGGCTCAAATACTGAATAAATAAAGGTCCCTGGTGTCAAAATGCTTGGTCTTACGCTTACTTTTATCTTGAAATTAAATTTATATTACGCAGACTTTAGTTCAGCCTTTAGTCTTGGCCCTCCACAATATTTCATGTATCCCATTGGGCCCCTTGGGAAAAATAATTGCCCACCCCTTCCCCTAAATAAAATACAATCTACACTGAACAAAGAAAAGTGAAAACCACATCTGGGTTTACCTTGGGTCATGTGGAGACACACCACCAGGATGTTGTTTCACTACAATAAGTGAAAGAGTCACTCCTCTCCGTGGTGCTTTCACAAAACCTCTGAAACAAAGGAAGGAAATCAGTGAAACTTAAACTTGCGCTGGTCTTCCTATGTGACCCGTGTGATTAAAGCACAGCTCACAGCTGACACATCACGCATTACGTCGCTGTCGGCAGGGGCGTAGCTAACAATTCTGGGCCCCCTGCAAAGCTTTTCCACATGGGCCCCCCTTTCCCGCGGCGTCAAAGGGGAATTTCACCCATTTTCAACATTTTTTCTGAGAGCGTACAAATGCAACCAAATGAACCTTGAGGGTTCCATTTGTACGCTCTCAGAAAAAAAGAAGTGTCTATAGAAATCCATTAACATGATGACATACATCTTGATGATGCCATCAAGATGTGTTTCATCATGTTTTTGTGGTTTTTCTTCAGACCTCCATTTCCAGGAAACACAGAATGGGGGGAAACGGACATATTAGAATGTTGAAAATGGGTGGAATTCCCCTTTAAAATGCTTCAATCTGGTGCACTTTGAGATCAAATATTTTTCATGATATAATCAATACAAATAAAACCTTATTAATGCAAGCTTTCAGTGGGCCCCCCTGACTTTGGGCCCCCCTACAATTGTCCCCCTTTCCCCCACGTGTCTACGCCCGTGCTGTCGGCTGGAAATCTCATGAGCAGGGGTGTAGTGGAGGGGGGACGCAGGGGGGCGACGGGCCCTCGCTTCTCACATCTAGAATATTTTTGGGGCAAAATTAGGCCTATGTTTTTTTATCTTTTCATTTACTTTTATGGATACAATTATGCAAACAATTATGCAAGATTGTAAACAATCTTTCTCAATAAGCTCTAGACATGTTTTAATAGCGTGTCTGTGTGTGTTGCGCAGGTGCACGCAAATGCGCATGCAAATGCAAGTGTGCATGCACGTGTCTTAAAGGGGAAATCCACTCATTTTCTATATTTTACTATGTCATTAATATTACCTTAGAGATGTTGTGTGGACATGGTAAAAAAAGTTCCCCCCATTCTGTGTTTCCTAGAATGGAGGTCTGAAAAAATCTTGATGACATCATCAAGATGTGTTTCACCATGTTAATTTATTAATGAGTTTCCTTTTTTTTTTGGTGAGTGTACAAATGTACATTTGTACACTCTCAGGAAAAACAAAAAACAAAATGGGTGGAATTCCCCTTTAAGAGGCACCCCCCCCCCCCCACTTCTAAAAGTACCACTACAACGCTGCACATCATGCATTACGTCCTTGTCGGCTGGAAACCTCATAAGTCCTAAAACTTTTCAGCTATTCAAATTCAAAAGTATCCAAAGTATAGCACAGGTAGTGGATTCCCAGTAGGCTTAATGATGGAAAGTTGGATAACCAAATCTAACTCTTTGAGTGCGTAAAAATGAAACCAAATAGACAACAACTCTACACAACTAGAGAATGATTAATGCCTGGAATTGTCGGCAGAAGCAAAATAGATCTTTAGTTTTGGGGTCTGTGGGAGCTTAAAATGTCCTCAAATGGTGGGCCGTGGCTCAAATGCTGAATAAATAGTGGGCCCTGGTATGAAAAAGGTTGGAAACCACTGGTATAGCAGATTGACATACATGCCCAAAAGCGTTGCATCTGCTATACCTTAAATGCTTTTGTGTCACACTGTAGTATGACATACAGGGTGAAAAAAATACGAAAAGTTAAAATATGCAAATCCATTTGGGGGTCCTTGGAGAATGCACAGGGACAGCGGCGGATGTAGCATTTCCCAATGGGGGGGCAAGAGAAAATGGTATGGGGCGGATTCATCGGAAGTCCCACCCATACCATTTTTGGTTACATGAGAAACCAAAAAGGTTTATTAGTCGAGTAAAGCTTCAATAATATCAGTTGTTGTTGAAGTTGCAACAGACACGCAGCATGCATAAAGCTAAAGGTCTGACTCAGAGAGTGCTCTGTTTTCAATGATGAAATGCTGTTGGTTTAGTGGTGACACAGCTGTAGTCAGTCAGTTAGTAGCAGCAGTAGTAGTGTTTCAAATCATTTTAAATATAAGCACTTTCATTTGAAATATCTCCCTTTATTTGCATGCGTGCCATGCCACCATGTTTGGTGGGGCAGTCGCGGCATTTAGGGGGGGCATTGCCCCCCATACCTAGATCCGCCCGACCTGTGGTATGGTGACACATGATGGTGACTTGGGCATTACAGCATGCAGCAGGTTAATTTGTATTTATTTTTGTGCGAGTTGAGTTCTAATAGGGGTCCTGTTACAGTACAGTGATATGGCTTCAGGGAGCGCTGCCAGGGGGGGGGGGGGGGGGGGGGGGGGGGGGGGGGGGGGGGGGGTAATCTGGCCCAGGTATTGTTCCAATCAGGGGCTGTGGTGCACTATTGGAGGAGATGTGTGAGCCCCTGGTGGGTGCAATCAACTGAGAGTCCCACAGCCGCCATCACCCACCCACCCGTCACTCACTGACACGTGCATGCATTGCAGGGGCGGATCTATCTAGGCATGGGCATGGGGGGCGAGCAATGCCCCCCTAAATGCCCAGTCTGCCCCACCGAACACGATGGCATGCAAAACAACCCGAGATATTTCAAATTAAAGTGTTTATTTTTAAATGAGTTGAAACACTACTACTGCTGCTAACTAAGCTGTGTCCAGGGGTGGACTGACAGTCTGGCATACAGGGCATTTTCCCGGTGGGCCGACCCCCCGAGCGCCAGAGCCCCTTATGTCTTAAATTCTCATGGGGGCTCAGGCCCCGGAGCCCCCACAAAGATTCAGAGGGCCGCTCTGAGGGCCGCTCTGAGACAAAATTGCCCGGTACGTTTTGAGCTCCCAGTCCACCCCTGGCTGTGTCACCACTAAACCAACAGCATTTCATCATTGAAAACAGAAAACTCTCTGAGTCAGACCTTTAGCTTTATGCATGCTGCGCGTCTGTTGCAACTTCAACAACAACTGATGATATTATTGAATTATTGATGTTTTACTTGACTAATAAAAGTCCTGTAACCGAAAATTTTCTCCTGCCCCCCCAATTGGGAAATGTTACACACACACACACACACACACACACACACACACACACACACACACACACACACACACACACACACACACACACACACACACACACACACACACACACACACACACACACACACACACACACACACACCACACACACACACACACACACAACACACACACACACGTTATTAATGGTGTGCATGTGTTCATGTGTGAGTCTGCAGCCCCAATCTGCTCTGACCCAAACTCTGTTTATGATGATTAATTCACACACACATGCACGCACACACGCACGCATGCACGCACACACGCACACATGCACGCACGCACGCACGCATGCACACACACACGCATGCATGCATGCATGCGCGTACACTGCACACAAAGAGAGAAAGAGAAAGAGGCAGAGAATGAAGGCAATTTTGCAATTGCAAAAAAAAAAATGACATGATTCTCTGTAATAAGGCGAGTGAATGAGTTTACAGACTTGAAATCCAAGATGATATTCAGTCATCAAGCTAAAAGTTGCCACACAGACGGAGCTCTCACTTTACCGAGGATGATACTACACTATGTTGTCATGCTATAGTGGCCCATGCACTGGCTTTGGCTGGGTTTCAGCCCCCATGATGTCATGCTTGTATAAAGGGAATAGTGCTAGTATTGATTGACTGTAAGTGGATCTGAGAGTGGATAAGGTGCTCTGTGTGGCTGCAACTCACTATTATGCCAATATATTAAAGGGGAATTACACCCATTTTCAACATTCTAATATGTCATTGATGTACATTCAAGGTGTTGGATGGACATAAAAAAAAAAAAAAAAAAAAAAGTTCCCCCATTTTGTGTTCCCAAGAAATGGAGGTCTGAAGAAAAACACTAACATGGTGAAACATCTTGATGATATCATCAAGATGTGTTTTCACCATGTTAATAGATTTCTTTAGAGGCTTCTTTTTTGAGAGCATACAAATGCAACCAAATGAACCCTAAGGGTTCATTTGGTTGCATTTGTACACTCCCAGAAAAAATGTTGAAAATGGGTGAAATTCCCCTTTAAGTGAACTATTGTTGTTGTTGTTGAGGCCTGGCTGTATACCAGTGGTTTTAAACCTTTTTCACACCAGGGCCCACTATTTATTCAGCATTTGAGACACGGACCACCATTTGATGACATTTTAGCCGCACAGACCCAAAACCCAAGGATTTCTTCGTTTCATCTACAATTCCAGGATCGATTTTGGAAACATAACAGGCAAACCTAGATCTCTAAGTTGTGTAGATTTGGGATATTTCAGATGATGAATATTTTAACTCTTGAGAGTGTAAAAATGAAACCAAATGGACCCACAAGGGTCCATTTGCTTTCATTTTACGCTCAAAAATAGTTATATCTGGTTAACCAACTTTCCATCATTTAGCTGGGGACCACCTGACCCTCTCAAGGACCGTGGTCCCCGGACCATTGGTTGAAAACCACTGCTGTATACTAAATATCTAAATATTATTTTTGCACCATTGTAGATATGGCAATAGTAAAATATGATGAATTAAAGACGTTTATCTTCTATTTTGTTTTATAGCCCATGCTATATCTGAATTGCAAAAAATATTGAACATAGGCTACTGTAGCCTAATATAGTGAGTAGTCATAGAGCGCCCTCCTGTGGTCTTTCACGGAACCAATGCCGGATAGCTCATTCGTTTCCTAATGTAGCCCTCACTGCAGCCCGCAGATCGGGGCGGTGCTCCTCCTAGGAGGAGTGGGTGGGGTTGCGGGAGGAGTGGGTGGGGTTACTCCCTATGACACCGGTTAGTGATTTATCGTAGAGCTGTGGGGTCTGAACGGCGGAGCTGGGTTGGGAAGGAGCGCTTGTTTTATCCGCCGGCTACTACTAGTAGGGCGGGGCGAAGGAAGTTTTACTGAGGTTATGGTTAGGGTTAGGTTAGGTTTAGGCATAGGTTTACTGAGGTTAAGTTTAGGGTTAGGATTAGGTTTAGGCATAGCCTAGTTTTATTGGGGTTGTGTCTTTATGGTTAGGGTTAGGTTTAGGCATAGGTTTACTGAGGTTAAGTTTAGGGTTAGGATTAGGTTTAGGCATAGCCTAGTTTTATTGGGGTTGTGTTTAGGGTTAGGTTGGGGTTAGAGTTAGACGATGCTTTATGCGGTTACTAACCCTAACCATAACCTCAGTAAAACTATGCTTCGCCCCGCCCTACTAGTAGTAGCCGGCGGATAAAACAAGCGCTCCTTCCCAACCCAGCTCCGCCGTTCAGACCCCACAGCTCTACGATAAATCACTAACCGGTGTCATAGGGAGTAACCCCACCCACTCCTCCCGCAACCCCACCCACTCCTCCTAGGAGGAGCACCGCCCCGATCTGCGGGCTGCAGTCAGGGGCTACTCCATTCGTTTCCTAATGTATTAGGCCTGTTGATTCTCAAAGCGGGGTGCGGGGAGCCAGGGGTCCTTGAGGGAGTTCTAGGGGGTCCTCAGTCAAATACAGTTTGGAACCAATTAACCAAATGGACCCTTATGAGTCTGTAACTCAGATCTCATTGCTTGATGAAATGAACATGGTTCGTTTGAACATGGTCCTATTTGTTTAAAGCAATTTATTTATTTTCTACTACAGTCCTACTAGACCCAAGGAAATTACATTTGTCCACAAAAGATTACAGTATCAACTGAATGTCACAAACTTCCACTCAAGCTCAGCCCCCCCCCCCCCCCCCCCCCCCAGCTCAGGGGCCTCGGAACTTCACGCAGGTTCCTGACCTTCCAATTCAGGAACCCTTCCCTGCTCCCTCAATTACATGATGCATTTCTCAAAATTTTGGGGTCTGTGGAGCTAAAATGAATGGCTCAAATGCTCAATAAATGGTGGGCCCTGGTATCAAGTAGTAGTAGTAGTAGTAGTCAGGGGTGTAGTGGAGGGGGGACGCGGGGGGACGGCGTCCCCTCACTTCTCACACATCTAAAATATTTGGGGCAAAAGTAGGCCTATGTTTTTTGTCTTGTCATTTACTTTTATGGACACAATTAGGCATTGTAAATAATCTTTCTCAATATGCTATACTTGTTTTAATAGCGTGTCTGTGTGTGTGGTGCAGGTGCACGAAAATGCGCGTGCAAAGTGTGTGTGCATGTACGTGTCTTAAAGGAGAATTCCACTCATTTTCAATATTTTATATTTTTGCCATTAATATACCTTAGAGATGTTGTGTAGGCATGGTAAAAAGTTAATGACTTTCCTTTTTTCTGGGAAATGTGAACCAATGTGGACCCGCTAAGGTCCATTTGGTTCCATTTGTACACTCTCAGAAAAAAATTGAAATGGGTGGAATTCCCCTTTAAGAGGCGTCCCCCCACTTCTAAAAGTACAACACTGGTAGCAGCAGCAGTAGTATTTTGGTTTTGGTTGCAATCATAAGGTTTAAACAACAGGCGGCAGCAGAGGGCAGTTTTCTAATTCTTCTTCACTGACCTCGTTTCAAACTCAGTCAGAGCATCCCATCCAATGATTCCATCCCAGTCCTCTTCATTCCAGCCATAACACTGTTACAAGACCAACACAACACAACACAACATCACACACACATGAAGATGAACACAGCCGACCCACAACCACAACAGGATGCGTCAGATTTATCACGCATTATGCAATGATTGCAATATATCTGCTGGAAGTTGTCTTTGAAGAAAGCCTGTAGGCTACCCCTCTTTATAGCCTACGTCATTTGCGTCAATATGAATGGCTCTTTGCTTCAGTCATCAAAGCAATTCATCATGCAGGCCAGTGGTTTTCAACCAGCTGTGGTCCGGGGAACACCAGTGGTCCTTTAGAGCAGGGGGTTTCGACCTTTTTGATGCCAGGGACCACCATTTATTCAGAATTTGAGCCACAGACCACCACTTGAGGACATTTTAGCCCCACAGACCCCAAAACTTAAGATTTATTTTGCTTTTGTCCATCTTCTAGTTGTGTAGACTTGGGCTAATTCAGATGATGAATATTTTAACTCTTGAGAGCGTAAAAATGAAACTAAATGGACCCACAAGGGTACGTTCACAAGAGTTACATCTGGTTAACCAACTTAGCTGGGGACCACCTGGAACCCTCTCAGGGACCGCTGGTGATCCCCGGACCACCTGTTGAGATGAAATGGATCCTGGCGGGTCGTTGGTGTCATGTGTCAAGTTAAAATATCATTTGAATTAACGCAAGTCTACCCAACTAGAAGATTTATAATAGTCATTTACTCATTTTGGTCTGTATGTTTTGTTTTTAAAATTCAGCCTAGCCAGAAGCAGGTGAAAATGGTATGGGTGCGGCTTCATCACCATTTTTCGGTTACAGGACGCATATTAGCCTGTGCAAGTCATGCAAGCATCAATAATACCATCAGTTGTTGTTGAAGTTGCAACAGACACGCAGCATGCATAAAGCTAAAGGTCTGACTCAGAGAGTTTTCTGTTTTCAATGATGAAATGCTGCTGGTCTAGTGGTGACACAGCTGTAGTTAGTTAGTAGGAGAAGTAGTGTTTCACATAATTTTAAATATAAGCACTTTAATTTGAAATACCTTTGAAATTCGGGTTGTTTGCTTTGCATGCCATCATGTTTGGTGGAGCAGTCAGGGGAATTTAGGGGGCACCTGCATGCCCATGCTTAGATCTGGCCCTGCTGGTTAGTGGAGTGAACACAGGTGAGTGTCAACAGGTAACAGCAGAGCTAATGACAGAATGGAGACAGGTGTGGACCTGAGTAGACTTAAGACAATACAGACAAACCAGGCAGTAGGCTACCGGAAACACTCAGACATACAGTAACTACAAAATAAGGGCATACTGTATAGAGCACATGCAGTTCACAGAACAGTTCTGCGGTTACAGAACAGTTACTCAGCTGATGGTGTATATTCAATACATCCGGAATAACAGGTTAAAAAGGTGCCTGGAATTGTGTAATTGGGTAAAAACACACACACGCGCACGCACGCACGCACGCGCGCACACACACACACACACACACACACACACACACACACACACACACACACACACACACACACACACACACACACACACACACACACACACAGCTTGTATTAAACGACGTCAAACTCACAAACTTTGCAGCTGTAGAGAAAGCTTGAATTATCAAAGCAAGGCTTTTGTGCCATAAAACTCCATAGACATGGTATGAGTTACTTTCTGTCTGTAAATGTAATGTTCTTTTTTCAAGTCAATGGACCGAATTGCAACTCTTGATTCAATTCCAATTATAAAATAATCTAGAGTTGCATTGTGGCTAGAAACCCCCTAGTTTGAGGTCACTTGCTACTTAAAAGCACAATGACCTTTAGAAAATATTTGCCTTATATGGAATGGGAAAGACATTTTCAAACCTTACACAAAATACAGGCAGATATTGAAGATAACAAATCAGCTGAGTTTGGTTCATTTGAAATTAGTTTAAGGTCAAATTACATTATTATTACTGGACTATTTGTGGTCAGTGGTCAGTATTAGATCTGCATTCTGTGACATAATGCTGACCAATGTATTTTTGTGTTTATTTAAAAAGTGTAGCTCCTAGTGTACAGTCTAATTAGTTAAATTTAAAACTAAGTTCAATTTTTTGTGACGTTAATTTTCATGTATTTTTACTTTTCCCTTTAGGTTTTATGATATTCATTTTACTCAGAAAACCTGTACTTTGAACATTCAGTACGTTGAATGTGGTCTGGAGGTTTTTTGGAGGTTTGGAAGGATATTACACTGAAAACAGGCAAAATGGTGTAAACAGTGACGCCTGCTGGCAGATCCCAGTGACACATATGGGATTTTCAGAAGGAAACACATTCATCAGGAAAATCAGAGCACTTTGAGCCAAAACCCCTGCAGCGCCTGCAAACCAAATGCACCTGCAAGGCTCCATTTGGTTTCAACTCTCAAGAGTTAAAAAATATTCATCATCTTATCTCATTTTGTCTTATCTCATGTCTCATGTCAATTTTGGCAAAACATACTGTTATCACACTCCTGGTTTACTACTGGGCTAAAAATCCATGAACCCTCTAACTGCACTTACAGTTTAAAGGTTTATGTTTTAATTTACGGTACTTTACGATAATTTAGTCTGTCTCTTTAACAGAAGGCTATAGTAGTGGCTGTCTATTAACATGTCTGTCTAGTGTAATCGAAATGTCTAGGCCTAGCAGAATTACTTACTAACAGAAGATACAATCGATCAGGAGCTTTTTCTTGCATGTTCTCAATCAACCAAATTAAAATCTTGCTTGGTGGAGTTAACATGTGGCCACCACTGCGAAATAAGGAAATTCTGAAACAAAAGTTTCAGGTTATTATTGAAGGTGTCGAGTTATTCTTCAAAGAGATGGGAATTCCACTTTCAAATGCGTGTGAACCAGACAGGATTCAGAATAATTTTCTGTAACGTCATGTCACTGGTTCAAAAGTGGTCCTGAGTAATGCCTATAAACTCCTAAAGTAACTCACACAAGCAGTCCACACAACCCATTACTTTAAAATCATTTTATTTTTTTAAAACCATTCAATGTCAACTTGTTTCATTGTTTAAATGACTACATATACATTCGTCAAACATTTACAGTATTTATAACCAAGCCACAGTACACATTATTAAAACACAGCCTGGGTTTGTCTCCTTGCATGACACTAGTTACAAAAACCACTGCATCAACTCCGTGAAATTCAGGAAAATTATCAAAAACAAAACAAAACAACAACAACAAAAGAAACAAAATCAAAATTTGCTAATTGCTATGACTGCTGCCCCCTGGTTATCTTCGTGGTCAGTTTAGAAAGAAATGAAAATATATACGTCACATGATTTTATTTTATCTGAATAAAGATCTTCATTAAAAAAAAAAATCATCGATGGGGATCCAGGGAGGTCCCCCAACAAAAAAACAAATCCATTTGAAAAATACAAATTCTACAAGCTGACGGTGCTTTGCGTTGGGACAGATTGAGAGCATGTAGATTCACAATAATTGTTTGGAAGGGTTTGATTTTAACACCACAGATCTACTGGTAAGGTGGTCCCCACACACCTAGCAAAAAATATGTATATATTTTCAGGCGAGGGTCCACCACGGCCAATTTTGTTCCTTGACATTAATAATGTTTGAGAACCGCTGTTGCCAGGCAGGCAGAACACATAATTATAATTATAATAACAACAAATAATAAACTTAGAAAGTCAGAAAGAGTTGTCTACCTCGCTATTTCCTGAGCTAGTTTCAATTAAGGAAGACTAGACACTAGAGCAGGGGTTTTCAACCTTCTTCATCCCAGGGACCACCATTTATCCAGCATTTGAGTCGCGGACCACCATTTGATGACATTTTAGCCCCAAAGACCTTCTTTCTTTTGGTTTTGTTCACAATTCCTGGCTGGATTTTTGTAAACAAAACAGTGTAGACTTCTTATATTGCTAATTCAGATGATGAATATTTAACTCTCGAGAGTGTGAAAATGAAACCAAATGGACCCGCAAGGGTCCATTTGGTTTCATTTTTACATTCTCAAGAGTTACATCTGGTTAAACAACATTCCATCACTTAGCCTGGGGACCACCTGGAACCTCCTCAAGGACCACTGGTGGTCCCCGGACCGCCTGTTGAAAACCCCTGCACTAGAGGAGTCCCTGATAATGTTAAAAAGTCCCGTGCCAGTACAACGTGCGTACTCACTCACACGCGTGCACATACACATACACACATTCCTAAGCCAACGTTTGACTTCTCTGGGATTTGGCTCATTTGTTTCAGTCGTTTTGTACTTTGTTTGTTTGTTGTTCTGTCATTAGCTGTGCGGTACGGACGGCACGTTTCCTTGCAATGATCCTTTTCCATGACCGGCTTACTTAAAACGGTAGATCTACAAGCTCACAACACGGTTAGCGACACTACACTGGCATGCGTCCAAACGCCTGGTTTTCAACCTTTTTCATACCATTTATTTTGCATTTTAGCCACGGGGGACCGCCATTTGATGTTGAGTTTAGTCTCTCAGCAGCGATGGGCAGTAGCTTGTTACAAGTAGCTAAGCTACATAGCTTAACTACATTTTCCTGTAACTTGTAGTGTAGCTTACTACATTTGTTCTGGGAATAGGTTACAAGCTACACTACTTCCTCTAATATACATCCCAAAACCAAAACATGCCACCATCCCAGGTTCAAACCCATTTTAACAGATATCTGACAAAATTGAAACCACTTACCCTACCTTTAAGTTGAGATATATTTATATGTATGTAGTGTTGATGTAGCAAGCTACATCAAGCTACTTTTGTCGTGTAGCTGGTAATGTAGCTTGCTACAATTTTCTGGGAATAGCTTGTAGTGTAGCTTAGCTACATTTTTTTCAAGAGTAACAAGTAGTGTAGCTTACTACATTTTCCCAGTACATCCATCCACACATCTGAAAGGCTATGTGAGTGTACAAGTGGAACATTTGTACAATGGGATCTTGTAATTTATATACTTGATTACCGGCATATTACTGTTATTACCATTTCTTTTGCCAATACATATTCTCAGAGCATTCTAGAATGAGTTGTGTTGTACAATATTTCTGTTTTTACAGCTTGGCTCAGCAGCACCAAATAATGGGAGTTGTACGGTGTGTGTGTGTGTGTGTGTGTGTGTGTGTATGTGTGTGTGTGTGTGTGTGTGTGTGTGTTTGTGTGTGTGAGAGATGTGTTTTCTCTGAGGGTCCTTGAAATTAAAACGTTGTTGAACCACCGTTGGACAAAATGCAAAACCTTCATAAATGTCACGACATCACGTCCCATTGCATGGCCCTGCCACGACAACAGCATTAGATCGCTGATTACACCGGCTATATACAATTCTGTTAGTGTGTGTGTGTGTGAGGCACAGGCTAAGGCACAGATTGTTTTGCGGATATTCACCTGGGATCCCTAAATCCCAGGAATTCTGTTGAATGAAAAAATAAAATAAAATATATAATAATAAAAAAAAAACGTGTTAAATAAAAATCGGTACCCTACAGGTTAGAGGGGAACTCCACCCATTTTCAACATTTAATATGTCATTAGTATACCTTAGAGATGTTGTGTGGACATGATAAAAAAAAAGTTCCCCCCATTCATGTATTTCCTAAGAATGGAAAAATCATTAACATGGTGAAATACATCTGATGACATCATCAAGATGTATTTCACCACGTTAACGATTTTTCTTTCAGATCCATTTTTTCCTGAGAGGGTACAAATGGAACCAAATGGACCCGCTAGGGTCCATTTGGTTCACATTTGTATCCTCTCAGGAAACTTTTGAATGGGTGAAATTCCCCTTTACGCCAAAGCTTAAGGTTCAACATTCCGTAGAACTACGAAAACACAGTCAGTAATAATCTACTTCTGGCATGATAAGAGTTTGGTGGTTTTTTTTAGGATTAATAGCAGCGAGTGGAGTCAAATGAACCGAGGGAAAATAACAAAAGGTTTGCTGATGGGTTGAATTAGAATAGAATGACATCGACATCGTTCGTTTACTGCATCTTACGATCAGCGTGTTGTATGCTGTCTTTACGGGAAGTCACGAGTGCATCGGAATTCTCTGTTTCCTTAGAAAAGAAAAGAATACAAAAGAATACAAAAAAACAAACCACTGCGATAGATAGCGTCACTCACAACAGACATAAAAACAAAACCAACAGCTTGGCTTGTTTACAACATGAACAGGCAACCGTGCGGGTCGTTTGTGACGGCCGCGATATTGTGCATGTTTTACTGTGGGTTTAAAAATGAGCGTGTACGCACCGCGACCCGCGTACACGCTTAATTTAAACCTTTAAACACCCTGAGACCACATGCAGCGGATGGGAGGTCTGTGCATGCGCTGCTGCTGCTGCAGTGTGGCCTAACTATAGCCTTCTTCATCTGAAGAAAAAGGAAAAACAACGGCATGGCATTTTAGTCTAGTGTCCTTATATATATCTATAATATATATATATATATATATATATATATATATATATATATATATATATATATATATATATATATATATATATATATATATATATATTTCTCAATACTGAAAAGTAAATAAAGTTTTCCCCATCAACTACAGTGTTCCATCTCCGCTGTAGACAGGGGATAAACCATAAAAACCTGAATAAAGGGTGTAGCAAAGTTTTCTCAGTTGTTCCCAACATGATTTTTTAACGTGGAATCCATTCTGCTCGATACATTTTTTGTATCGCACAGTTAATGAGATAATTAGCATAACAGTTTTAGTGCCAAACCCGCCTTTCTGCGGCCACTAGGGGCGCCAAAGTATTTTTATTTATTTATTTATTTATTTTTAGGCGAGTGCCTAAAGCAGTGAAAGTGAAGTGTTAACTATGCGAAACACAAATGTACATTGCAGAAACTAATTCTACGGGACAAAATACATAAGGATCAACTGAGAAAAGTTTGGTACACCCTTTATTCAGTTTTTTATAGCCAATTCCCTGTCTACAGAGCCCCAGCCTAACATATGTATTCATTTACAGTTCAGAGATTTACTCTGCCGCCCACACATGTTGTGATGAATAAAGTACCATTGAACCTCATTATATAATACATCACATGGCCAACAATATCATTTTTCTCTCTCTCTCGAGTAGGGAATTAGCAGAAGGAATGTCCCGGATAGGATTATTATTTTTTTGTTTGTTCTGCGGACACTCATATGTATATTATTTAGATCACCAGTTACCGTATTCACCCACAAGTCTATTTACAATACACTCTTTCAACTGTGTTATTTCCAAATAAACCATGATCACACCTAGCACTAAATAATATACCTTTTTTTTCTTAAGCTTCTTTAAGTATAAAAATATCATCCAAGGAAATTATAACAACATACATTACCGTTATATTTTTTACTGTACAATTGCAAAGTTTGAGACACATTATTTACCGAACGAAAGGAATACAAAATATTGATCAGCGTTAGTACCTTGAATAATAATACACCTGGGTTAAATGGAGAATAGGGGCGAGCAGTCGATGTGATTCGGTTCAGCTATGTACATATCTGTTTATACAGTAAGCTAGCTCCTATATTACAATCCAACCAATTGGTATTAATCCATGAAATTAGAGATTTTGGTAAGATACGCAAAAAAACAAAACAAAACAAAAAAAACATTATATAAAGCATTCCCTCATAGATTCACAGAATATATTAGTTAGCCCAGTAGCTACACTATATCAGACATGCACATTTCATTCATATCCCGTGCATGAGGGCATTTTTTCCTTTTTTATGTACATTAAATGATCAGAAATAGTTTACAGTACAACCCAATGATTGGTGATAAAAAGCAAAGCGAGTTTTTTTAACCTGTTTTAACCCTAGCATCCGTATTGTGGTTGGAAAGTGTCACAGAAAATAGCATTGCGTCGTTGATCGTTTTCATCAGAAGCTTTTTCCCCACCATGATAGTAGAAAATAGATAAGACACCAGTAAAGAGCTGTGAGGGACTCCACAGGGTCGCAGGGTTTATGTGGTTATTAAAGAGGAATTCCACCCATTTAACATTTTATTTTATGTCATTAATATACCTTAGAGATGTTTAGACATGTTATAAAGTTCCCCCCATTCTGGGTTCCCTTCTGTGTCATCACACCTTGATGACATCATTGAGTTGTGTTTCACCATGTTAATGATTTTTCTTGTACGACCTTTTTGAAAATGGATGGAATTCCCCTTCAACCAATTTTTCTCCATAACTAGACTTTTCACTTGGAGGCTGAATGGTTTTAAAACACTGGCTTGATGGATGTTCTTGCATCGAACAGTTTGAGTAACTGATGGTCACACGCGTACTGCACTAACGAAAATCGCAACAGACCATGTAAAACAACATTGATGTTGTTGCGATCGAGAAGACTTTGTCAAAAACACTGGCGTCAACAGGAATGGTGTTCGTCGGAACAACATCCAACCAGAAACAACGGCGCAACGCAACAACAAATTGCCCATTGACATTCAGAAGTTACAACAGCAACAAAGGCTGGAGCCAGGCTAGGGTTTTTTTGTGTGACCAACAGCTAGTACAAGGACTGTAATATTTGGAATTACTGTATATATACACAGTAGGGTTGGGAAGCATTGATTTCCACATGGCAAAATGTGGAATCATGTTCTTCCCTTGTTATGCCTAATTTAAGTGAGCAACAAGTAAGGGTAAATGGTGCACCATTCATATATACTGTAGCTTCCTGTGCTGAACTAAAGCCTCTACGGTCCTTCACATTAGGGCTCACATAGTAGAACATGCTCTGGTTCAGCAAGGAACTTCTTCCACCACACCCAGCAAGCCATTTTTCTTCCAGGAAAGATGTAAAAACTTCTCCAAGTGAAAAGCGACGGAAAACACAAGCCACAACAACGATAACGTCACTTTAAACATTTAAATGTGTATCTGAAAACAGTAACGGCGATCGTTTCTGTGTCGTTTCTCTTCTGCTATTGTGCAGCGAAAGAATACTCACGGGAAACATCAGAACTAACAATGCACTCGTATAAAAGCACAATGAAACCTGTTGTTCATTATTCGCCAGGCAGACAAAAACAGCCCCATCTTTAAGCTCACACTGTAGAGCTTGCAGTGGAGGGGACGTTTTCTGCAAAGATATTCAAAGTGTAAAAGCCTTTGCATAGACCCCTGGGGCACTCCGGTTCGACCGTTACATTACGGGTGTACTAGTGGTTAAACTGAAACCTAAAATGATAGCCCATGAAAGGCACTGTGGCAGGCAGAGTGTGCGTGAGAATGAGAGGCAGACAGTGTGAGTTTAACTGCATTAACTGTATACAAACATGTAGATAGATTTTTTTTTAAAAGACACAGAACATAATATAATAGATATGTCACTTTGAGAAAAAGGGACCACACTGTCTGTCTGTCTGTACTAAGATTGTTTAGTTCGATGCTTTAGCCCTTTGAATGCCAGAACACACAACTGGATGGAGTGCCACACATGCGTTTTGTGCCATAATGTGTTACTGGATGTCTGTTTCTGAATAAAAAGGCATTTGTTTTTTTGTTGTTTTTTTTAAGTGAATGTCCAGTATAAAATATAGTCTCATATATATATATATATATATCTCATAAGCACTATTGTGCTTCAGTGTTTTTGCATTGTTGTGCATTCAGTTACACAGTGAATCTCTGCCCATGTTGGTTCTGAGTATTAAATGACATCAAATCTCATAGAAAACGCTTTTCTTTTTTTTGCAGCTTTGATATAGTGTGAGATATTATTGCGATTACTCAGTTAAAAGTAGAGAACGTGGCTGACATTAGAACAGAAAATTAGTTGATCCATCAACGAAGATTACATACTGTATAATATGCTAGAACTCCCTGTTTCAAGTTTGGCTGGGTTTTGTGTAATGTGAGACAACGGTAATGTTGTTACAATACTTCAACACCCACACGTGCTAGCTAAGCTGTAGGTTATGGCTTCAACATACCTAAAAAAAAAAAAAAAAAAGTCTCAAAAAGCCTGTTGAAAACCTACGTGTAGAAAAGTGAGAACTGGTGTTGGTGGCGGTGGTACTAGTCAGTGAATAGTAATTAAAAACAAAAACAGTTCACCATCATCACCCCACCACTCGTGTGGGACAACAGACAGATGATCTGGGAATGGGTGACAGCATCACTGAGAGAACCGCACAGACAGCCGAGGAGGGGGATCAACAAGCTGCCTTTCTTGCTCTGAAAACAAGCATCCACTGCTTTCTGAAAAATCTGTCGCCTCCAGCACTCAAAGTCACTTGGGTGATGATGGGTGTCATCATTAACTGCAAACGTAGGTATATTAATATGGCTCTTTGCTCTCCTCTTCCACACCCCCCCTCCAGTTCGGTACAAAAAAACGTAATAGCTTCAAACATACTGCTTTGCTGGAGTGAGTGGCGACTTTGATATAAGTCTTGTTTGTGTTTTTTCCTCATTTTAGGGCATTATATTGGACATAAACGTAAGGGCGATCGATGTCGCGTAGGTACGATGAACGAGGACGCTACTGTAATGATTCCGATTAGCGTTTCAGTTATTTGATCCACGTTGCATGGCCAGAGGCTGTCTGTCTGTCTGTCTGTCTCGATCATCTGTACATCAACCTCCTTTAAACAAGACGACTTTTGTTCCTGTGTTCCGGTCCATGTGATGGAGTGGAGATTTTAGCCCTCGTTCAAACTTAGCTGCGTTGCCGGCGTGGGTGCAGCGGTTGCACCCCGAAATATCCGACGTAGCACAAGCGCCGGTGCACGAAGCACCGACGCTCGTCCAAAAGCATAGATCAGGCATCGTTTTGTCAAAAGAACAATCCGACTCTCCTCTTCCTCCTACTCCTCGATAGTGGATGTGATCACGTTCTTCTGACCACGAAATCAAAGCAGAACTCTTTTCCGCCAAAGTGGTTCAACCCTAAGCTTTTTTTTTTAGTTATTTACTTTTTTTTACGGAGGACTCTTCATCCGTCCACCGATGACTCCCTGCCGATAAATGGTTTGTTTTGTTTTTG
Organism: Benthosema pterotum; assembly: GCA_039105355.1. NCBI lineage: Eukaryota > Metazoa > Chordata > Actinopteri > Myctophiformes > Myctophidae > Benthosema > Benthosema pterotum. Next base: position 49,775,767 of record CM076969.1, on the reverse strand, counting down.
TTTTGAGGCGAGTTAGAGGATCGTCTCCTTTCACCTCCTCTCTCTCTCCTCCTCAGTCCATCCCGTATCCTTACAGCACAAAGTACACACATGGGAACTAACGGTCAAAGCGCTCTGCCGGCAACTAACACCGTCACTGAAAAATGTTTTAATTTCTCAGAGAGTAGTCAAAGGTGTCATGTAAATCTGCAGTTGACATAACTGCAAGTTTCTTTCCATTTCTTTATATAAAAAATACGAAAGAAGGAAGAAGACTACAAATTCCTACTAGTGACTAATAATCTCTTGTCTTTTGGAAACTCTATACATCCAAAACGCCAAATTTGCGACAGTAGCAGGTCGTTTTCAGCTTGTAGATAGGTGCTAATGTTGATGCTTTTGTGTGGCACTGTCATGCAGTATGACAAGTATTTTTTTCTTTTGCTTTTATCCACAATACCAGGCTGGATTTTAGGAACCAAAACAGTCCACCATACAGATCAAAATGACCATTGATCTACATTCTCATTCTACATTCTCTATTTGTGTAGACTTGGCGCTGATGAACATGATGAATATTTTAACTCTTTGAGAGTGTAAACCATGAAACCAAATGGACCCGCAAGGGTCCATTTGGTTTCATGTTTATGCTCTCAAAGAGTTACATCTGGCTAAGCAACTTTCCATCATTTAGCCTGGGGACCACCTCTCAGATAGCAAAATTAATTGATTTTGGTCAGATAACCAAAATCAAACGTTGAATCAATGCATTTTGCTATCTGGCGCTGGAACTCTCTCAAGGACCACTGGTGGTCCCCAGAACACCGGTTTGAAAACCCCTGCACTAGACCACACAGGGACATTGACTAACCGTGTTACTTAACGGCGAGGCCTGCGTGTTAACAGTACATTTTGACCATTAGAACCCATGGAATGTTTTGGCTATTTAAAAAACAGGACATTGGGGGGTCTCCCTCCGTCCCTCTCTTTTCAGTACATGTCTCTGTAGATCTCCTGCAGCAGGGGGTGCAGCGACATTGGGGGGTCTCCATCCGTCCCTCTTTTTTCAGTACATGTCTCTGTAGATCTCCTGCAGCAGGGGGTGCAGCGACATTGGGGGGTCTCCCTCCGTCCCTCTTTTTTCAGTACATGTCTCTGTAGATCTCCTGCAGCAGCGGGTGCAGCGACGTGTCCTCGGTCTTCTTGATCTCCTGCACCAGCTGGGCGTGCTCGGTGACCAGCTGCCGCAGGTCGGCCAGCTTCTGCAGCAGCCTGGGGAAGAGGAAGGCGTCGTCGGGGTGGTTGGCCAGCAGGTGGAGCCGCAGCACCTGCACGATGTTCTCCTGCATGGCCTCGATGTGAGACACGTTCACCAGCCCTGGACGGTCTATACAGGAAAGGATAATAGTCATCAGTGAGGGGAAGATCTAGGCATGGGCATGGAGGGGCAATGCCCCCCTAAATGCCCAGTCTGCCCCACCAAACATGATGTATGGCATGCAAAACAACCCAAGATATTTCAAAATTAAAGTGCTTATATTTGAAATGATTTGAAACATTACACTACTAACTACAGTTGTGTCACCACTAAACCAACAGCATTTCATCATTGAAAACAGAAAACTCTCTGAGTCAGACCTGTAGCTTTATGCATGCTGCGTGTCTGTTGCAACTTCAACTGATTATTATTAAGTCCTGTAACCAAAATGGTATGGGTGCGACTTCATGCCCCATACCATTTTCTCCTGCCCCCCCTGATGGGCAGTAACTTGTTACAAGTAGCTACGCTGCGTAAACCAAATGGACCCGCAAGGGTCCATTTGGTTTCATTTTTACGCTCTCAAAGAGTTACGTCTGGTTAACCAACTCTCCATATTTAACTGGAACTCTCTCAAGGACCACTGGTGGTCCCCGGACCACTGGTTAAAAACCACAGTACCCTTTCACGGGCCGGTCAGAGTCAGCCAAAGGACCGCATTTATTTGGTCCCCGGGCGGAATAATGCCCAGGTATGCTATATATCAGGGCTGGGCAATTATTTTTCCCAAGGGGCCACATGAGAGACATAAAATATTGTGGAGGGCCAAGACTAAAGGCTGAACTAAAGTCTGTGTAGTGTTAATTCAATTTCAAGACGAAAGTAAGAGTAAGACCAAAATATTTTATACCGGGGCCCTCAATGTATTCAGTATTTGAGTTGCAAAGGACCAACATTTGATGACTTTAGCCCCACAGACCCAACACTAAAGATTTATTTTGTTTTTGTTCAGGATACCAGGCTGGATTTGGGAAACAAAACAGGCAAACATACAGATCAAAAATGACCATTCTTTTACATTATCTGATTGTGTAGATTTTAGGTAATTCAGATGATGAATATTTTAACTCTTGAGAGTGTAAACATGAAACCAAATGGACCCGCAAGGGTCCATTTGGTTTCATTTTTACATTCTCAAAGAGTTACATCTGGTTAACCAACTCTCTACATTTAACTGGAACTCTCTCAAGGACCACAGGTGGTCCCCGGGCCGGTCAGAGTCAGCCAAAGGACCGCATTTATTTGGTCCCCGGGCCGAATAATGCCCAGGTATGCTATATACAGTACCTCTCTCCCTCTTCAATATTTTCATCAACCTCCATATAAACTGTCCACAAGATGGCACAGTAAACCAGGGTTATTATAGTTATGGGGTTTAGTTTTACTTAGTTTTCTATTTTAATGTAGTTAGTTTTGATTGGTTTTTATTTTTTATTTTTGTAAAAAGTTTTAGTTTTAGTTAGTTTTAGTTTCATACCGTATTTTTATTGTATTCATGTGGTACCGTATGGTGCTGAAAACTACCATAAAAAAGCTAATAAAAAGTATATATTCTAAATGTCTGAAAGTCATATACATGCTAAGTCATATACAAAGTCATATGATTAAAAAACGAAAACTAACGGTATTTTGAGTATGATTTGAGTTCGTTTTAGTTTTGTGAACACGCAATGCAGTTATAGTTTAGTTATATATATTTTTTTTATTTATTTGTAGTTTTTATTTAGTTTCAGTTAACGGATATACCAGCAGCTCCACAACAAACAAACCCTTCTTCTCCTTCTCCTCCACCATCTCCTCCTCCTACAATGTTGTTACCTCCACAGCAGATGATGGCGGCCACGAACAGAGCCAGGTCGCTGTCGTCCAGCTCCAGGGAGTTGAACCTCATGGCGAACTGGAACTTGGGCTCCATCATGTCGCTGAAGGGCCGCCGCAGGCTCTTGAGGAACTCGCGGGTGATGAAGCCCGAGCCGTAGGCCACCAGCAGGCCGTCCTTGTTCATGCAGGAGGCCAGCATGGCGAACAGAGCCTCGTACACGCCGTACTTTAGCAGGGTCACCTGGAGGGAGGGAGGGAGGGAAGGAGAGAAGGGAGTTCTCCTTTAGGAATTCAGTGATTCCGGGCGCATGGGTAGATCAACTAGGGCTGGATGTCACTTCCTGACTTGTGACACAGAACTTTTTGCTCAGATCGTCAGAGGACAGGTTAGTCAAGACACCAGAAATAAGCATGACGGCACCCCCCTCCTGTTTAGGCGATCTGGCGCTTCAAAATAAGGGTTTTTACCGATTTCACTGGCTTGAGCCGTGGCAGTGGGCAGAAAAGGACGCACACGCGATCGCGGTCAGTGTGTTAAGATGGAGAAACAATTCCTAATGTAAGTTTTTTTCTGAACTTATGTGGGGCAGTTACCGTATTTTCCGGACTATAAGGCGCACCTAAAAGCCTTTAATTTTCTCAAAAATCCACACTGCGACTTATAATCCAGTGCGCCTTATATATGGATCATTCAACTGCAGTAGCTTCTATTCTATGTTAACTGTAGTAGCTTCTATTTGCTGCGCCTTATAATCCAGTGCGCCTTATATATGAAAACAGTTCTAAAAGGTGCGCCTTATAATCCGGTGCGCCTTATAATCCGGTGCGCCTTATAGTGCGGAAAATACGGTAACTTAATATTACTTCAATAAAGTCTTGTGTTTGTGGTAGTGACGCGTTGCTGCTTTGATCTATGAAGTGATAGCAGGCAGGGCCAGTGTGTGTTGAAAGGCATGTGCCGGACATCAGAAAGACATTCATGTCGTGTTGTGTCTCTCTCTCTCTCTCTGGCCAGCCTGAGGGAAGCTTGATGAATACGTCACCAAATATCTGCAATAAAGCCTGCAGGAATAGTCTGGCAGGCAGAGAACAGCCTGCTGCGACATTCTTTTGACCTACAGCAGTGGTTTTCAACCTTTTTCATACCAGGGCCCACTATTTATTCAGCATTTGAGCCACGGACCACCATTGTAGGAATTTTTTAGCCCCACAGACCCAAAACAGACCCCCTAAAGGTTTATTTTTGCTTTTTATCCACAATAACAGGCTGGATTTTGGAAACAAAACAGGGAAATCATAGGTCAAATCAATGACCATTTTTCTACATGCTCGAGTTGTGTAGACTTGGGCTATTTCAAATGGTAATGTTTTAACACTTGAGAGCAGGGCTGGATCTAGAGGGAAGGGGGGGCAGGGTGTGCAGAGCCCACCCAAATGTGCATCCTGTCAACCCAATGAGAGAGGTAATATCAGTGGTTTTCAACCAGTGGTCCGGGGACCACCAGTGGTCCTTGAGAGAGTTCCCCAGGCTAAATGGTGGAAAGTTGGTTAACCAGATGTAACTCTTTGAGAGCGTAAAAATGAAACCAAATGGACCCATGCAGGTCCATTTGGTTTCATGTTTACACTCTCAAGAGTTAAAATATTCATCATCTGAATGAACCCAAGTCTACACAACTAGAGAATATAGAAGATTAATGGTCATTTTGATATGTATGTTTGAATTGTGGACAAAACCAAAAGAAATCTTTAGTTTTGGGGGTCTGTGGGGCTAAAATGTCATCAAATAGGTGGTCCTTGGCTCAAATGGCAAATAAATAGTGGGCCCTGGTGTCAAAAAAGGTTGAAAACCACTGCTTCATATGAAAAACTTTGGAGTTGCCCACCCTGTCATTTCTTCTAGCCCACCCTAGTAGGGCTGGCTAAATCCATTTTCATTTTTACGCTCTCAAAGACTTACACCTGGTTAACCAACTTTCCATCCATTTTGCCTGTGGACCAACCTGGAGCCCTCTCAGGGACCACTGATGGTCAGGGGTGTAGTGTGAGGGGGGACGCGGGGGGACGGCGTCCCCTCACTTCTCACACATCTAAAATATTTTTGGGGCAAAAGTAGGCCTATGTTTTTTTGTCTTGTCATTTACTTTTATGGATACAATTAGGCATTGTAAACAATCTTTCTCCATATGCTATACTTGTTTTAATAGCGTGTCTGTGTGTGTGGTGCAGGTGCACGCAAATGCGCATGCAAAGTGTGTGTGCATGCACGTGTCTTAAAGGAGAATTCCACTCATTTTCAATATTTTATATTTTTGTCATTAATATACCTTAGAGATGTTGTGTAGGCATGGTAAAAAGTTAATGAGTTTCCTTTTTTCTGAGAGTGTACAAATGGAACATTTGTACACTCTCAGAAAAAAAAAAAAGAAAATGGGTGGAATTCCCCTTTAAGAGGCATCCCCCGCCCCACTTCTAAAAGTACCACTACAACACTGCTGGTGGTCCCCGGACCACAGGTTTGAAAACTGTCCTGTCCTCGTGAACTCACCTGATCGTTGAGGTCCAGAGCGGAGAACCCGGGGACAGACTTGGCGAACTCGGTGAGCTCGGTGACGGTCTCCACCGAGGTGCACTGGCAGCAGTGGAAGATGCGGACCTCGGCCTCGCGGTCCTTCAGGACCCCCGCGCTGCCCACCATCTTGGCCACCAGGGTCTGCTCTGCCAGCTGGAGGGTCTCCATGTCGTGGATGACGAAAGGCTGGATGGAGGAGGAGGAGGAGGAGGTGGAGGATTAGTATGATTTAACCCTTTGTGTGCTGAACGCATTTTGGTGTTCAAAGCATTGTGTTTACAATTAAGCTATTGAAAAATATCAGAGCTACAAGCTCACAGCGCGCCACCGAGTGGCGCGCTGTGAGCTTGGAGCTCTGATATTTTTTTTTTAGAAAGATTGTGAAATGTGTGTGAATGTACAGTAACTGCAGTAAATTGAGGCCATATTGAATATGTGATGACCGCGAAAATGCAGTCATTCCCTTATTGACTATAAGGGAATTTATAGTCATTTTTTACTGTGGCACTCGGAGTGTCAAGGAAAAAATCATGGCACTTCATGTCAAAAAGGTTGCCTACCCCTGGCCTACGGTATTGTAATTACATCGCGTGCACGTGCACGGACGTGCACGCGCACGAGCACAGACTCGAAGCCTCACCACCTTGACTAAACAATTTTCTGGGGGAAACACTGACTTTTCTGCCCACCCAGTAGGGTTGGGAGGGACGATTCACTTGCCTTCCTGTTTGAGAATCAAGCTTCTATACAAAGTGAACAAGGGCAGTGTTGCCAACTTGGTGCACTTGTCACTATATTTACCTTTTTTTTAGACCCCCCTAGCACCAAAATTAGTGAAAAACTCCGGGCAGAAAATCTAGTGCTTTTATTTTGCTGGTGAGTTGGGGCGAAATTGGTTGACAGGCACCAGAGATAAAACCCTCATTTTTCACAATTTTTCCTCCTATGATAGAGTCCTCCTTCCTTCCTAGAAAGGACCATTGGTAACCAAATGGACCCTTATAACTCTTGAGATCGTAAAATGAAACAAAATGGACCCTTACGGATCCATTTGGATTCATTTTACGCTCTCAAAAGTTAAAATATTTAAACATCTAAATTACCTAATTTTCAAGAACACCACCAGCCATGCCCATATATGCACATCTGTCATATATTTCCTATAGGCGATCTATAATTAGACCAAAGCTACAGTAGCCTACCTCCAAATATGGAGCGCAGCGTGATACAAACACAGACAGACAGGCAGGCAGACAGACATTTCCCCAAATAAGGGTATTGGCCAAAACATTGATACATCGATGCTTCGACTTGCATAAGTCGAGACGACTCCTGCCAGCCTGAGTCGAAAAGTTGTTTTTCCCCAGCCAAAAGGGGGGAAATTGAACATTTACTTTGTTTTCCCATGTATTCTTGCTCTATGTGCCCCATTTTTGTCACCATCTAAACCCCTTATCCTAAACCATTATCATTATAATCATTATAATCCCCATATTTGGTCCAGGCTGAGCTAGAAGTTCCATATATGAGGATTTAAGAGACGTCACATCAACGTAGCAAACCCATACATGGATGTGACTGTCATAGTCATCCTGACATCATTCCATGCTGACATCAGACCAACATGGCAAACCATATAAAAGTAAACCATCGAATCAAGATTTCACATTACAACTTTCGTTTGCCTCCACTCAAACGTCAACCACACAAACCTCACACAGGGAAGCTTATAACCACAGCTTGAAACAATGGACCCCTACGAGGTTTTGGGCCTGGATAGAGGCGAAAACGACCAAGCGAAGATCAGGAGGGCGTATCACCAAATGGCCCGGATGTACCACCCCGACAAAAACAAGGCACCGGACGCCGAGGAGCGTTTCAAAAAGATCGCCAATGCCTACAAGCTGCTGAGCAACCGTAAAGAGAAGTTCATGTACGACCACTTCGGCACGGATGGCTGGCGGAATCCGTGGGTGTTGGTGTGCGCGTGTGTGCTCGTCGGCGCACTCACGGTGGTCGTGGTGGACGAGTGTGTGCGCCCTGGCGAGGGCCTTCTGTGCAAGGGGTTTCGCTTTGCATACACGTGGGTAAAAAATATCATAACACGTGGTTGAGAGGGCAAGGAAGACGCCGTGATGATGGCTGAACGTACGAGGAGAGAGTGAGAGAGAGAGGATGACGCAACAGTTACTAAAAAAGAAGAGTCGACGAGCTTCTATTGTAACTACCATATTCAAGCAAAAATACATTTTTGAAACAAATAAATACTCATAATCATCTACAATGTGAGGACTGAATCTGTAATTAAAGCAGAACTCTACCCATTTTCAACATTTTACCAGGTCATTAGTTAATATACCTTAGAGATGTTGTGTGGACATGATAAAAAAAAAGTTCCCCCAATTCTGTATTTCCTAAAAATGGAGGTCTGAAAAAAATCATTAACATGGTGAAATACATCTGATGACTTCAATGTTTTTCACCATGATTTTTCTTTCAGACCCCTTTTTCCTGAGAGGGTACAAATGGAACCAAATGGACCCGCTAGGGTCCACCAACACTGGTGTGCCTGTGACATACTGTACCTGTATTCTTTCGGAAGAAAATAAAAAAACTAAAATTGTCGCTTCTGGGGATCCCTAGAACAACACGTTTTCATATTGGGGGGGGGGGGGGGGGGGGGGGGGGGGGGGGGGGGGGGGGGGGGGGGGGGGCAAATATAGATAATCCTGGGGGTCCTTGGCATAAAATATGTTAAGCGTCACTGACACAGGAACATAGTTTTTACAGAACAACTAGAATCTGTCAGAAACAGACACTAGAATCTAATGTCAGAAACTACACTCAGGTGTCAAATAAAATATAATCTTAGATCTGTGCATCATTTTCACAATTTTTTGTGATTTTCGGCGTGATATGAGCTTGTAGATCTGATATTTGATATATTGTATTTTTCAATAGCTAAAGCATAATGCGTTGAACACCAAAACGCGTTCAGTAAAAGAGGTTAAAAACATTTGTACTGCAGCCATTTTTTTAAAGAAAAGAAATAATATTCTGAATTATTCCATTTATTTTTTTCAGAGAAAAAAAAATGCATGGCTGTGTTGCTCAACTAACTACTTCATCATTTCATTTAAAGGACCTCCAAAATGATGAATTTGACCCCCATCTGAAAATGCTTCAGGGACCTTCTTGGTGGTCCCTGGAACTAAACATTTCCCTGGAACAAAAATCCCTGCAACTAAAATTTTGAAAAATTCCCTGAGACTAAATTTTTGTCAATGGAACTAAAATTCAGAAATTTTCCCTAGAACTTCCCTAGAACTAAAAGATACAAGTGTGCCACTCGGTGGCGTGTTATGAGCTTGTAGAGGTGATATTTTTCAATAACTAGAAGACCTAAAGGGATCTCTGTTCAGAATGTGTTAAACCTTGAGATGTCTTCTAAATCCAGTCAGAAAACTATTTCATGTTAAGGATCCCGAAAATGATATATATAATGTGCCCCATTTGAAAATATAATGTTCCAGGGACCCCACAGAAGCAAAGCGCAACACATTATTTTCAAATATTTGCACACGTTTTCACATTTTTTCAAAAATAGCAGGTGGAAAAATCATATAGATCTATAACAAATAACAATACCTTTAACACTGGAAAGGCCTTAAGAAGCCAAATGATTTAACTGCATACATTATAAACATGAAATATTAAACATAGAAAAAGACATGTTAAAAGATTAGCAAATTAAAGCTAAAAGCACGGCAGAACAAACTGGACTTATTCATTCATACACCATCACTGGCACACTGTATACTATAAATAGGCACAGCAAATATGTTGTGTATGAAAACACTAGAGATTCCACATCCTGGCCAAATATGACAGTATTTTATAGGTTAGCAACGAAACTAGCAGCAGCAAATGTCAAAGGCAGAGATTTATGGGGCACACAAAGAAATAGTTTTCCACTTCAGGAGCTAAGTGGGAGCTTACTGGAATGACAGCCAACTACAAAACATTCCTATCCAACACAAGACGCACCAAAAGAAGATAAGTCCTCACGAAACTACCTTCCGAATGATAGTTAAACCTCTGTTGACATGGATACAGTGAGGAAAATAATTATTTGATCCCCTGATGATTTTGTAAGTTTTCATGATTAGAAAGAAATGAGCACTCTGTCATTTTTATGGTACTTTTATTTAAACAAATAGAGACAGAATATGAACAAAAATGTCCATAAGAAAATAATATTTAAAGGTTATAAATTAATTTGCGTTAGAGCTCGTGAAATAAGTATTTGATCCCTAAGCACAACCTGACTTAGTACTTAGTGGAGAAACCCTTGTTGGCAAGCACGGAAGTCAGAAGTTTCTTGTAGTTAGTCACCAAGTTTGCGCACATCTCAGGAGGGATTTTGGCCCACTCCTGGTTAGATCTTCTCTCCAAATCCTGAAGGTTTCGAGGCCGCTGCTTGCCAACTCGAAGCTCGAGCTCCCTCCATAGATTTTCTATAGGATTAAGGTCTGGAGACTGGCTAGGCCACTCCATGAGCTTAATGTGCTTCTTCGTGAGCCACTCCTTTGTTGCCTTGGCCGTATGTTTTAGGTCGTTGCCATGCTGGAAGACCCAGCCACAACCCATCTTCAGTGCTCTGGCTGAGGGAAGGAGGTTTAGTGTCCAAGATCCTGCGGTACATGGCCACATCCATCGGCCACACAATGCAGTGAAGTTCCCCTGTACCCTTAGCAGAGAAACAGCCCCAAAGCATAATGTCTCCACGTCCATGCTTGACGGTGGGGATGGTGTTGTTGGGTTTGTATTCAGCATTTCTCTCCCTCCAAACACGACAAGTCAAATGGATGCCAAAGAGTTGAATTTTGATCTCTTCTGACCACATCACCTTCCCCGCAGCCTATTCTGAATCATTTAGGAGTTCATTGGTGAACTTTAGACGGGCCTCTATGCGCCTTCTTGAGCAGAGGGACATGGCTGGGCACTGCAGGATTTCAATCCGTTATGGTGTACTGTGTTACCAATGGTTTTCTTGGTGACTGTGGTCCCAGATGCCTTCAAATCATTAACAACAACACCATGCCCATCGTCAGGCATGGAGGTGAAAACATTATGCTTTGGGGCTATTTCTCTGCTAAGGGTACAGGGCAACTTCACTGCATTGTGGCCGATGGATGGAGACATGCACTGCAATCATCTTGGACAAGAACTTCCTTCCCTCAGCTAGAGCACTAAAGATGCGTCTTGAAGAAGCACATTAAGCTCATGGAGTGGCCTAGCCAGTCTCCAGACCTTAATCCTATAGAAAATCTATGGAGGGAGCTCAAGCTTCGAGTTGGCAAGCAACGGCCTCGAAACCTTCAGGATTTGGAGAGAAGATCTAACCAGGAGTGGGCCAAAATCCCTCCTGAGATGTGCGCAAACTTGGTGACTAACTACAAGAAACGTCTGACTTCCGTGCTTGCCAACAAGGGTTTCTCCACTAAGTACTAAGTCAGGTTGTGCTTAGGGATCAAATACTTATTTCACGAGCTCTAACGCAAATTAATTTATAACCTTTAAATATTATTTTCTTATGGACATTTTTGTTCATATTCTGTCTCTATTTGTTTAAATAAAAGTACCATAAAAATAACAGAGTGCTCATTTCTTTCTAATCATGAAAACTTACAAAATCAACAGGGGATCAAATAATTACTTTCCTCACTGTATATACAAAAGAAATTACACTCCCAATTAAATACTATTATGTTAGAAAGCCTGGCTATATAATGGCATCATATAAAAGGTATATGTATGTCTGGGTTAGGCCATGTTTGGCCCTGTGAGTCCACACTGTGCTAAAGACTTGTTTCATCTGGGACGTTCCCACAGAAGTGAAGACAACAGCTGCTGCTGCACATCAAACCAGCAGCTCTCTGAACCACACTGAAAACCTCTACGCTACGTATGTATGTGGGAGCATTCTGAACCACACGGAACCACAACGCTGGCTTCTGATTGGAGCATTCATTCGAGCCATGTAATAAATATATATAAACGGTGATGCCTAAAACATGACGCTTCTCCCAAATCACCAGAATGTCCAAAACCGTTTCTTTTCAGGATTTAGGAAAAACAAAATAATAATAATAATAAAAAAACAGCAGGTTGACATGGTCAAAACACAGAAGCTCAGAACTCATCACTTTGCACTGGGTAACTGGAAAATTCGGCACAAACTCGGGCCGAAATTTTGCGACATTGAGGAGCCAGAAAACTGAGCGCTCGGGAAGACTGTTTCAGCCTGAAAGAGGGACAAACTGGAGTTTAAAATACATTGTTTTCAACAATGGCGGTGCAAATAAGAGCTATGTAAACATCTGATTTTAGAATGACTAGACATTCTAGTTTCTGAGAGTTACGCTGTCGTAAACCCTGATCACTATAAAATGGGATCATTCCAATGGTGGCTCTCCTACCTAGACTTCATTATCTTTATTTTAGATTTTGTAATAATATAGGACATTAGGCAGCAGCCTGATGTTCATAAATCCCTTTATTTTATGTAATTTAGTACAGCATCCACACCAACAACCCAGCTTTGATGATTATACGTACATAATTTTATTTTAGAATGTTTTATACTACTACTAGCAAGCCTACAGACTAGACATTACAGAGACTTGAGTTGTCACTGTGCAATGCTTTGAATCAGATGTTTACATAGCTCTTATTTGCACCGCCATTGTCGAAAACAATGTATTCCAAACTCCAGTTTGTCCCTCTTTCAGGCTGAGGGACAGTCCTCCCGAGCGCTCAGTTTTCTGACTCCTCAATGTCACAACATTCCGGCTGGTCTGGGTTTTATTTGGGCCGAGTTGTCCAGTATTCTTGCACTGCAGTTCCAGCTTACAGGTCTACTATTTTCCTGCTATGTTGTAGAAGGGCATTCATTTACACACACAAAAAAACAACAAAAACATTAAAATATGCAAATAAAGCGGTTTGTGCGGCTGCCTGACAACGCCGATAACTCAAATAACAGAAGAGCGCTGTGCGACTAATGCAAAGTGACACATGACACAATAGTTGAACATGCCTGTAAGGGCTGTGATTGACAGCACATGGAGGAACAGAAAGACATCAAGTCCCCGACACAGAGAGGGGGAACAGTAAGACTGTTGTCTGCAGCGGGGTGGGCGGTGGACAGACAGCGCTTAATAACTCACAGCTACAGCCAAGGAGACAAAAGGCTCCAGAGTCCATCATAAGGACGGAATGTAATCCTCAACTTAATGTGTGAGCGAGGATTACGGAATAGTGGTGTAAAGTGACAGAGTGCATTCAAGTCAAGTACGGTATAATATTACACTAGATTCTAGTTTCTGATGCTAGATTCTAGTTTCTGACACTACATTCTAGTTTCTGACACTACATTCTAGTTTCTGACACAACATTCTAGTTTCTGACACTACATTCTAGTTTCTGACACTAGATTCTAGTTTCTGACGCTAGATTCTAGTTTCTGACGCTAGACTCTAGTTTCTGATGCTAGATTCTAGTTTCTGACGCTAGATTCTAGTTTCTGACGCTACATTCTAGTTTCTGACACTACATTCTAGTTTCTGACACTAGATTCTAGTTTCTGACACTAGATTCTAGTTTCTGACGCTACATTCTAGTTTCTGACGCTACATTCTAGTTTCTGACACTACATTCTAGTTTCTGACACTAGATTCTAGTTCCTGACACTAGTGTGGCACACTATGAGCCACTCACTAAGGTATAATTGCTAAGGTATAACATAGTGCTTAGTTTTATCCTCATAGCAGTTTTTGTACTGACCAGATCTGAGCCTTTCTTGGACTCTACCTACCGGTATTCTGCAATCTGCTCCTAAAATGTTCAATCAAGGAGCTCAATATTATGCAAGTCTGCCAGGAACTATCCAAATGTTCTGTCATTTATTTTTATCAGAAAGTACGAGTCAAAATATAGTAGCATTTTGTGCTACTCAATATTTTCACTAGTTTGTGGGAGTGGTATCAAATATCTCTTTTGGTTCACAGGCTAAAAAAATGTTTGAGAATCAGGTTTATAGAGTATATGGACCACCAGTGACGCAGTCACGCATATGTTCACACTCTATAGCAGAGGTTTTCAACCAGTGGTCCGGGGACCACCAGTGAGAGTGTTCCAAATGAGAGAGAGAGAGAGTTCCAAATGGTCCCCAGCTAAGTTGGTTAACCAGATGTAACTCTTGAGAACGTAAAAATGAAACCAAATGGACCCGCAAGGGTTATAATATTCATCATCTTAATTAGCCTACACAACTAGAGAATGTAGAAGATTAATGGTTGCGCTTGCCTGTTTAGTTTCCCCAAATCCAGCCGGGAATTGTGGGAAAAAAAAGCAAAAGAAATCTTTAGTTTGGGGGGTCTGTGGAGCTAAAATGTCACCAAATGGTGGTCCGTGGTTCAAATTCTGAATACATAGTGGTCCCTGGCATCAAAAAGGTTGAAAACCCACTGCTCTATAGGACCAGAATGTGGCATGGATCTGCTGCGTCTGGTTTTGAACATGGGTGCTGACCCTTCCTTCTGCTCTGACCAGAAAGGAGAGGAACTCTGGGCTGAGGACAGCCATGGGCACTAGGAGGACCCCCATGCCACCCAGAGGGACCCCTAGGCCACCCAGAGGGACCCCCATGCCACGCAGAGTGACCCCCATGCCACCCAGAAGGACAACCATGCCAGGACTCAGGGAGTATATTCGGCCACACACCAGAGAGAGAGCTGTAAACACTTCAGGGCTGGGGAGAGGAGGGAGCCAGAAGCGGAAACTAACCAAGTACACTACATTTACTTAGCACTATACTCTACATACAGTACTTACTGCACAGTTACAGTACACTACTGTATACTCTACACATACTAAAGTACAACTTCCTAATGACATACCAAACGAGACAAGTCATGCCCTATTGTAGCTTAATGTAGACCTGATATGATAAAAAAATATGTTGTAATTTTCAACCTTTGGAATCTCAACCTTTGGAATCGAAGTGGTTCTTTTAAGTACCGTATTTTCCGCACTATAAGGCGCACCGGATTATAAGGCGCAGAGAATAGAAGCTACTACAGTTAACATAGAATAGCGGCTACTGCAGTTGAATGATCCATATATAAGGCGCACTGGATTATAAGGCGCAGTGTGGGTTTTTGAGAACATTAAAGGCTTTTAGGTGCGCCTTATAGTCCGGAAAATACGGTATAGTCAAATAAAGTTTGGAACACAGAACTGTTACTTGTAACAGAGTTGACATTGTAATGTTGATACTTTTATATAAAGTACATCCCTCCAAATCCTGTTGGAGGGATGTTGGACAGAGATAGAGAGATGGATGGATGGATGGATGGATGGATGGATGGATGGATGGATGGATGGATGGATGGATGGATGGAAGGGGAGAGAGGGAGGAGTGCTACTGAGGCTCAACACAGTGGCTCTTTATATCATTTCAACAGAAACAGATGATTCCTTGTCCAGCGTATACAGGCTGGCTGGCCTGTGCCACTGATATTGAGCAAGAAATATTCCTGTCATCGGCTTGGCCGAAACCCACGCTCTGTTTTTAAGGCCATTAGCTGCCAGCTCAGATTGAGACATGAGGACAACATTTTGTGCGTTCATTCGTTCCAGCACAGCTACAAGATAGATACATGAAATAAATGAAGGCCCCGATGGGAGGTTGATAAACTTTAGCGCTTGCACGGAAAGCCTCTAATCTTCCCTGTTAAGAAATTGTTCTAAAAGGCAAAGAACATTTTTAACATTAGCAATCCACAAGTGGATTACACATTAGGAGTGGTACAGACAGACACAGCCAGTGTCGGACTCAGTGTCCACACACCCCAGAACACACCACACCACACAGCGACTCGGACGGTCCCTGGAGCAAAACAGAACCACAGCCTGACCCTTGTAATGTCTGTCTCTGGTTGGGGTTACTGGGTGGATGGACTGACTCCTGCTCCACTCTGGCACCACCCTGGTTGCACACACGGGACTACTGGGGATACTGGGGATGTAATAGCACTGAACTGTGACAGATTGACACGTTGACAAATGACTGTTAGTGTTAATAACCACTTGGACCCTAGATGATTGGCAATCGAACCTGCGGGGTTACCAGACCTCCTCGGTTGTGGCAGC